>JBAMJR010000053.1:8175000-8532500 GCA_038501785.1 Myoxocephalus aenaeus
GCAATCAATAATCAATCCCTAATCTCTCTCATCTCTTCCACTTTCTCTCTCTGTCTGGATCTTTTCTCCATCCCCTCTTCCCTTTCAACCTCTTCCATGTCACTAAGATATTGAATCTGCTGCGGGGACACGCACAGGACTGTGCAAACATTCATTTTATTTTACAAGCACACAGACACAAGTTATCACATGAAGACCAAATACTTTTATAAAAACCAACATGTTGTTCACTGTTATGGGAGGGACGATTTCTCGGCCGCAGTCACTGTCTTTTTGGTACCATGAGGTTACCAGCGAATACTAAACCTGCAGAGAAGTAATCCGACTGCATGAAACCACAAAGTGTCATTTCTAGGATTGAAAGGATTAAACAATGAGATATAACCTGTTACTGTAAATTGTGAGTTTCATGAGGTGCTGGTAGGCACATTGTGATACCTTTGAACAGAGCAGTTTATCCCTGTTTCCTGTCCCTGTGCTAAGCTAAGCTAAGCTAACTGCTATTGTTTGTAATGCTATTTTCACATTAACTGTACAGACATTGGAGTCATCTAACCTTTGGCAAGTATTTCCAAAAATGTTGAATTATTCCATTTGAAGAAGATAAGGTTGTATTAACTTAATTGACCTAAAAATATATAACATACAAATGATGCATTGCTTTGCATATAGATGTATTAAGGAATTATGAATTTGAGTCCAATGGACAGGTTTTAGGTGAATGCATGGTTGTGTGCCTTTTATAAAGTGAGGTGGAAATTAAGGGTGTTGAATACGAGAATGGGAGCATTTTGATTGCCTCTCAAAAGGCTCTCAACATGGCGACGGCTGATAAAACAGATTTTATGTTCGGAGGAACCGGAGGGTCGATGCTACACTTGCGCGACTAAGCTGTTGGTTGGGACGGGGATTACCGGCGGTAACTGTGCAGCATGAGCCCAGTGCAGAGCGGCGGCCGTGAGATATCCAGCGTACTAAAAGCAAGCGAGCTGGAACGGCTGTGTCAACAAAGCAGGGAGGAGCTTGGATGACACCACACACAAAGGAAGAGCGACTTCATTCTCTGCTCAGGAAGACATTACTCCACTATGTCTTTACATAGAACACATATGTTTGCTGCTATAGCAATGCTCTGAATCCCATATATTGGAGAGATTGGGATTTCGAAAAATGAGGTTGACATCCTAATAAATAGGTGATACACACTTTCATGTCGGCGGCCTCGGACATAGAGTTTCAGTGAGGCAGAGTCTCCGGTGCCTCTCACCATGAAAAACTGCAGCTACACACACACGCAGCCGCTCAAATGTAGAAGGAATAAATCTACCTCCTTTACCTCCTTTACCTTCATGTACCTTCACAGGTGGCTACCGCTTTAGGAAATGCTATAATCTTGCCCACATGGACATGATAAAAGAGACATATCTGAGAGATTAGTGGTGGAAGGCAGAAGGGAAATGAAAGAACAAAATGGGAGACAAGAGAGGAGGGATTGGGGTTGCCGGAGATCAAGCAGCATTTAATCCACCTGCTTTTGTAACCATATGGACCCCCGCTGGCCTGTGATCACACCTACCATCTCCTCTGTACCTGCTGCCTTGCTCGCCTGTCAACATCGAGGAAAAGTGCTGAAAACAGAGTACGTTCAATACATAAAGAAAAAGAGAGGAAAAGGCAAACATTCATATTACATCCACACATCCACAGCTGAGTTCCAGTAGTATTGAATAAGACCGGTGACTCTGTTAGTGGAAGCCACCTGCTGTTTTGGCATGGTTGTGTGTCTGTGTGTGTGTGTGTGTGTGTGTGTGTGTGGTGTGTGTCTGCATGTGTGCATCCCGCTGATGTGGTTATTAAGGATGAAGAGGTGTCCTATTCAACACCTGTCCAGCTGCAGCAGCTACAGCAAATTCACACTCAATTGCTTGTGAAATAAAAGATAAATAAGGAGATTATACGATTTCAGCCCAGCTACTTTCATTCTTTCTCTCATGTTCAGGGTCTGTGTGTCTGTTTGTGTAAATATGTATTCCCCTGCAGGTCAGTGTGCATACAGTACAAAGAATGTATATTATAGTGTCTGTAAATTTAATTTAAGCTTTTTCTCTACACTGCCACCAATACGTTTCTGGTAGGAAAATACTTCCTTGCAATATTTCTTTTGTAAAATTAAAAAATATAGTGGTCAAGGCCTTTATTCAAACCAACTGAAGGAGGTATCCAACCTTTATTTCTAATTCACTCCAGTTTATTTGGTCCTAATTTATATCATTGACTTCTCAATTGATTTATTTTCCTCAGTTTATGGTCTCAAGTCTTCTCAAGCCTTCTTCAATCCAGCATTATGTCCACTTCGTAGCCCCGTTGAGAGTAAATGTTTAGATGAGTCATCCAGAACAACAAAGTGTTGAAAATGACATGTGATTATACTGTTGAAGTGATGGGAAATGTACATATTTCTTAGTTAGCGAGCATGTTTATCCAACCTTGTTTTTTACACAGGCCTGTATTTGGGGCCGCCTTATATTCGTTCTTGGCGACCACGCCCGAGCCAAGACTGAAAATATTTATCCTAACATATAATTGAATTATTTACTTGTCTTTCATGTATGGCATACATGCTTTGTTCCTCTTGCATTCTTTCTCTTTATTGTTCTCTTTACAAACGGGTTGTGTTGTCGGTAAAACAAATTTAATCTAATCGTCAGTGACATGAAAGACTTCCATCTCTTATATAACCTGATCTGTGAACAATGACACTATCACTGCTGTTATAAAGTCGGACAATTGCCGCATCTGGTTTTGTATCCGCTGCTATGGGGAAGGACATCAATGTAAATCAGAACAACAGAGCAGGAGTCGTAATGTTCTTATCCAATTTCAGCCCTGAGGTTGTTTTCTTTCTGTGCTTTCAACGGCGTTTAAAAATTCCATCTCACATCTTCAAAAGGTGGCTTATTAAACAGAGTCATATTTGCATTTCTTTAGATTACAAAACTCTGAAAGGGCTACGTGCGTGCTATGCTCTCTGTGGGAAACACAACACATTGCAGGGGCCCGGGAATGATCTCAATCTCTGTGGGATCAGGCGGTAATGGTCGGAAATCCTGCGGGAGAAGGTTTGTTGTGCGATTGAAAAAAAGAAGAACACAGCCCTGTACAGACCAATGACTAAAACATCAAAAAGACACCTTGAGATTGAAAATACTTTTGCACCTGCTCTCCCGTCTCACTCTTAAAGACAGAGAGAGTGAGCACTGACGGCCGCTTTCCAATTCCGCCTCCACAAGTGGTATAGAGTATATGAGGAGGGGTAGCAGGAGTCGCCGCCACCTCGATTTGGTCCTTTTTGGCTGTGTTCCACCGTCCCACGTCTCCACTTATTTTAAATTCCAAATGTAGGCACTTAAAACTCAAATCTTTTATTCATTGGTCTGATTGTGAAACACGTAGGTGGTGTGAAGTGCTTACGGTCACTTCCCAAATGGCATTTAGTGATTACAAAGCTGAGAGACGGAGTGGCTGCTTTCAGTCTGCTAGCATGGTTATTCAATAAGTCTCTCACACACACACACACACACACACACACACATAAGCCCACACACTCATATCTAACATATTTAACGATTGCTATGGCCTGTTTGTTCAACAGGAAGATATTTTATGTTGAATCTGTTTTGTTTTTTCTATAGATGCATCAAATATAATACTTACCGAATTCAAAACCCTGCAGTGTGATGTAAAACTCATCTTGTCTTTTACAGTCACAAACGTACACACTTTCTCTCTTTTTCTCAAATGCTTTCATACACCTGGAGAGACAGAGAATGTGCCCATTGTGAGAGGGATAGCTTTGCAATGAAGTACCAATTGGCAGAATAAGAATGTTCAAAACTCAACAGACCTTTTCATCATCTAAATTCAATTCATAAATGCCCACACACATTCACAAAATGTACCACTCGTCTTTCTCGGTATTATATTAATGACCATACAATTGTGATGTGCAGTATTCATCCAGCATGTTGTCATGGTGACTTCCTCTGGCTTTTTGCATTAGCTTTTGCAGAAAAATGTGCTCTGTAGTTCAAACACAACCTACATTTTAGATACACTTTTCATTAGTTCTGTGCGAGGAAATGTAGAAAAATGGGAAGAGTCAAAAGTTCATTGTTGCAAAGAGAAGCTTCAGGCCCAATAAAAAGTGTGGCTTTACACCAGAAAGAGATGCTCATATGCAGATAGCTCACCAATAAATGAGCAGGCGATCAAAGGGAACCAGGAGAAACAGATGGAGCGGCTCCCTAACAGGAGAGAACATTGCACATCAGTATAATATTTTTTAGGACCAATCCAACCACTAACTGCCTCTACAAGTGGTTAACCTGTGTGTGAAATTACCCGTTTATGTCATTATTGGTATATTAAAACAAAAATAATTTACATGAATGTGCGCATTATTAATTTATATTAAATTTTTTGAGCATGACACATTTGTTTTCTATTTTCAACAACATGGAGGTAACAAAGATGGATTATGTGGGAATTCCGATATATTTAAAACACGTTTTTTTATCTTGACACCATACACGAGATCCAACGTTGGCTAAAATATTGCAGCAATTATTGTAAACATAATATTGCTGGAGATTGCATTCATAGTCATAGTACACCAGAGGCTATTTTAATGCAAAATGCTACTCTACTGATGAACAGCAGAGTAGCTTGGGATGTGTACCAGAGCTGGTAAAAAAAACGTAAATGTTTGGTAGAGGGAATAATTTAAGAGAAATATAAAAGTCCATGCAGGACTTCAGAATAACATTGACTGATTAATGGTTTTCATTAAATTTTCCTCAGAGCAGAAGATGTTTATTACCCCAAAGCACAAGCCATTAGTATAAGGTTCTGGTATCTTAAACAGACAAATTAATTTGCTGGTGCTGAACACAAGTAATAAGGTGTTGCATCTGTGCTGATACTGATGCCACAGATACTACTGGTGCACCTCTGGATAGAAGGAGAAGCCGTTGTCCCCGATGTCCTCTACAGTTAACCCACAAGTGCTACAAGTGCTATCCGCGTTACATTTAGCAATGAAACCTTTTGCCTCTGGCTCTGTGTGAGTATGGGTAAGAAATTATTTTAGTTGGAAAATAATCAATGGCCAGCTCTGTGTGTGTGTGTGTGTGTGTGTGTGTGTGTGTGTGTGTGTGTGTGTGTGTGTGTGTGTGTGTGCGTGCTACAAATAACAATTCAATTTCGATCATGATGTTCAGTCAAAGTGCTGAGCTGACACAAGCCAAGAAACACCCGTTAGTGTTTATGAACCGGCCTCTATTACCTTCACTGCCACTTAAACACAATGAGCTCCCCACATTGATAAGATATTACCCATCGCCCCCTCGGGCTGGCCAAACACACACACACACACACACACACTCACACCTCCAGGGTTAAACTCCTCCAAACGCTGATAAGCCAATGTCATCCACACAAAGCATTAACACAGCGCCACGTCTGCTCCATCAAAATCGATAGCGGCCCCGGGGTGAGAGACGCGGCCATGTTTAAGAACAACCGCACAACGCCAGCAGCAACAATAACCATGTTAATGAGCTGCAGAGAAAGGTCAAGGCTAAACAAAAGAATTCCTCCTTATAAATATTTAAGTGTGATTAACATTAGCAGTCCTAATGAAGCCATCAGTCTCAGCCCTGTGGAAAGGCCTTTGATTAGTCAACACTCCACTGAAGAGCAACTCAGCAGAGCCTGATGGGGAAGCTGTTGAGGAGGGTGGGCTTGGGGGTGCTTTTGCTTTTTTTTTACTAATAATGTGAATCATGCAGAAAACCCAAATTATGAAATCGAGAATGGTCTCCCTGACAACAGCCTCTTCTTTGTTAAAACACATTTTCTGGCAGAATACGCGTACATTTACACACTAAGACCATCAAGAAATGTTAGTTGCTATTTAATTATGGAGGATATTGTTTTAAAGGATCAGTTTTAATCATTCGTTTAGTGAGATTACACGGCCACTGAAGTTACAGCAAAGCAAACAAAGTGTTGAATGATTCATTATCATTATGATGGACATAACGAGAATAATAAGGTAGTTAAACCAACTGTACAATTAAGATAATTTGTTTACATGTTAAATACAAAATAAATACTTAAGTATATGAAGAAGTAAAAACGTACACAATACAATAGAAAATAAGCTAATTTACTGTTCCCTTCAAAAGTGTGGACGTTACATTTGTAAACTCCATACAGCGACACATTATTGTAAAGCCAGCGGTTGCATTTAGTTTTGGGGAAATGGGGGAAACCTTAGACCCATTCATGTATGATGCAGCCAGGGAAAATGTCACGCCTCAAAACCTCTGCCAGTTTACTTTACTCTATTTACCATCATATTACCAGATGTTAGTCTGTGGACATCACCGGGCTCAGTGGTTGGCCTTGTCATCTCGCAGCATGACGGTTCACAGATCAAATCTTGGCCCCCGAGACTCCTCTGTGTCTTTATATAGAGCGTTAGATTTCCTCTCACAGTTCAAAGTCGTGCAGGCTCTGGCCCAATAAACCTGGATATAGAGGAGAACTCAATGGGAGGTGAACAAACCAATTTAAAAAAAATGTATGCCATCGCTACTAATGGACACACATTCATGTAAACACACAAACACACACAACAATCAATACAGCACCAACGCTCAGTGCCAAATTACAATACTCCATGTCACGCAGATGCATTGTGTTGACCCAGTGTCCCATGGGGTATACATAGATGTGCGTGTGTGCGTGTGCGTGTGTGTGTGTGTGTGTGTGTGTGTGTGTGTGTGTGTGTGTGTGTGTGTCACTGCTCATGACTCCATGATCTCATCCGTCCCAATATGACCCAATCACAGACATCAAGTGTAGATAATCATGTTTGAGTGCGTCTGTGTTGTGAATGCCCTGAGGCACCATACACAACCGTCAAGGGCCAATGAAGTCTCAAACACAAAGCATGTTCGTATGTGTGTGTGTGTGTGTGTGTGTGTGTGTGTGTGTTTTAATGTGCAATATCTTCTGTTTGCCCTCCAGCGCTTTGCTTACCATGTGTGTGCATGAGCTAAACACGCTCAGAAATAAAGGTGCTAACCAGAACCAAATAGGGGGATTTGCCTTGTCCTCATATGACAACCCTTTTTGGTTCTTGACAGAACCTTTTGAAAAGGTTTCACCTGGAACCCTTTCAGAGGGTTCAAGCTAGAACGCAACATAAAGAGTTATACCTAGAACCATCTGTGAAAGGTTCCACCCAGAACCCTCTATGAGGGGTTCAACAGACACCGCTTCTTTGGTGTAGTGGTTTCCCCCAGGACCCCCACTAGAGGTATTATCCAGAACCTTTCCACCTTCTAATCAGCGGGTTATACCGAGAACTGTTTTATATTCCAAGGAAGAACCCAACCAGGGGGGTTCTACAGAGAAAAACATGTGATAAGGGTTTAAACATGAACCCTAAAGAGGCTGATGTGGGGCAGCTCAACCAACAACAATCATGGTTTCACAATCTGATGAAAAGGGTTCTTAATGGAACCCGTGGTCTCACAAAGAACCCTCGAAAACCCTGCGTTTTGATAAAGGGATCTTTAGAACCAAATGGTTTTGGGTAGAACCTCAGCCCTTCAGGAAGAACCCGTTTGGATCCCTTCTTTCTAAGAGTGAGTCATATTATAAATGAATGAATACTGATGTGTGTCTCAGTATTCACCTTCTGTCTGTATCTGTGTGAACAGACACACAGGTGTGTGTATATTTGCGTGATTTAGCCTGAACTGCATGTGTTTATGTGCTAAAGCATCGCATATGACAATAAAAAGGCTTCTACAAAGTACATTTCAGTGTGTGTGTGTGTGTGTGTGTGTGTGTGTGTGTGTGTGTGTGTGTGTGTGTGTGTGTTGGTCTCAGAAGGATACAATGTGAACACACATATGTATATAAATGGGCCCCGGTCACCCAAGTGTATTGGGCTTGTGGACAGAATTAAGAACAGAAATGCTCCGGGCACCAGCTGCACATCACATCGCAGGCAAGCCACAGCACACGTTGTAAGTGTAAAGTAATTTAAATCCTCTTCTGAAGGATGAGAAAACACTTTTTACAGCTGTGGGGATTAGTCTAAACTGGATTCTTGCAGGTCACAGATGGATAGGCTTATGCAGAGCCATGTAACAGGTTTAGAAGTCACTGGCTTGTGGTCTCTCTACATCTAACCGTCTAACTTATAGCCTCTGGATGACTTGGTTGGGTTAGTCAGTGGATATCAGCTGATAAAAGAATAGATAGGAACCTATTGTTCAGGTTTTTTAAGTACCAGAGATTATATCCTAACAAAACAGCATGGTTAATATTGTCACCATATAATGTGCCTGGTTTTTCCAACTGTAAGTCAACATTTCTTCAAGCATGACCATGTATAATCGTCACCAATTCGCACCATGGCAGTCCCATCATGGTAGTGACCCGTTTACCATGCCGCTGCTCTTTCATGGGGTAGCAGTCCACATTGTACTGTAGTGACCACATGATTCAGTACAGTAATATTAAATCAGGTTCAATGACATACAGTAGTAGCATCATGAAAACACTAAGAGCCATTATGCAGCCGCACAATTTCCATGGGGAACTAATACAACATTTAAACATGATTTATTAACTGTGTGGCTCCAACAGGAAAATCCAAACAACTGGCATCGCAATGTAAAAACCAGAGAAATAACGACATAATAATAACTTCCTCTAAGTAAGCAGTAAAAGTATGAAACGTCAAACAGAGAGAAACTGTTTTTCTTGTCAGTGGTGGATTGTTTTACTCATTACCAAACTTCTATTGTGTTTTTTTTGGGACTTCAGCCTTCCAGCAAGTCATTTTTGTTGTTGTGCAGCTCAGAAAAAAGCACAAGAGAGATTTGTTCTTGTCACTCTTAAGAACACAAAGACACTTCAAACATGCAATCTGTTACTTTCCTCGCATTAAAACTACAGAAAAGTCTGCAGAGCTTTTATTGTGCCTTCAGGAAGCGACATCGGCTTGGAGTGAAGATATCGACTGACCAGCTAACACGACCACGAGTTCTGGTAGAGGGTCTGTACGCACGGCACAAAACCATCTCAAACCAGGGTTTCTACGATAGAATCAACACCTTTCTGAAATTCTGTTGACATGGATTGTATTCCATTGCACTGAGGTTACACATTTTCTGGTAATTGAGAATAAACTCTGATATCATCACAGCACAATGGCACCTTCTCCATTTAGCCTCATGTGTGGTAATAAAATACACAAGGAATGAAACAGGCAGCTTCCAGTGAACTTTTACATTAAAAGATAGTTTGCTTTGTGTGTGTGTGTGTGTGTGTGTGTGTGTGTGTGTGTGTGTTCATGGTCTACAAGGTCATCCTCGGGTCCCGGCGGTCCTACTGTCTCCTCAGCGCAGCAGCTCAGGGCCTCATTACTGCTCACTTTATCTCTGGAGGGAAACTGAGTCAAAGCCAAGCTCTCACTCACTGCCTCTGTCTACCTTGACTCACTCACTCACACTCACACACACACACACACTCACACACACACACACACCTACCACCAGCAGCATAACTGATGTTGAATCTATCAAAATGCTTTAATGATAGAGACATTTGTTATGTTCCCTTCCTCTTCCTTACCTGTAACTGTTATTATATCACTATGTATTCAGCAGATAGCTCCATCTCTGTAGCTTTTTCCTTGTCAGCACATCAATGTTGTGATTTATGCATAATTGACTGTGTGCTTGTCTTGATAATGGAATTGTTACCAATTAAAAAATGCTCTTGCAGGGTCAAACTAACCTCTGGCAAGAAAAGGGAAGCCCTTAAAGTAGTAGTAGTAGTAGTAGTAAATAGAGTTTTAATCGTTAGTTTCTGAGCTATTAGTACAACAGACGTTTATTACAGAGGGACAGATCAAATTAAAATCTGTCATCCAAAAACTAGTCTACTGACTTCATCAATTGGCCACCACAGTCGCACATGATGAAACAGGAGCAGTGATCATTTATGTTGTTTATCTAGTTTGAAAATGTATGAAAACAAGATTATTTTCCTTCTAATATACTATAGCTTTGCACAGACTGGAGACGGGTGGAAACCGCTCGCCTGGATGTGTCCATAGGTAACAACATTATGCCCCAAGCCCCCATACAGCTGACCAACTAACGCGTTATATTTTGTCTGTTTGGTCGTTACTACAGTTTTTACAGGGGGTTATGTGCCGGACTATTTCTTGGCTGAGAGCAGTAACTTCCTGAAGTCGTGTTGTCGCTGTGAGGTTACGAGTGATGACAACAGTTACAGCTCCCAGGCTGACAAATACTGCACCTATAAATGTGCTCATTTTGTTGCAAATAAAGCAAATAAACACACTTCCTCAAACATCAATCTTTATTTGATATTTATTGAACTATACATTTTTTTATTTCAAGGTAGATAACTTTCAGTGCAGTAAACTGCCGTTTGGCTCAATGAGACTTCCTCTGCCACCAAGCAGCTCCGCCTCCAAATAGTGTTTACCAAAACTTTAGTCTGCCAAAAAAAAGAGAGAGGAAGGAGGCAGCACTTTCTAACACAGAGCCAATAACTCACTCCTCCAGCAGCAGAAACTCTAGCTGGAACAAACAGCTTTTTATGGCGCCAAGCAGACAGACGACAGAAAGAATTAGAGAAGAGGTGCAGCCTAAAAACAAAAAAGTACAAATAAATAAGAGCAGGAGAGAATGGCAGAGGGGAGCGAGGGCTCTATAAATTGTAGCCCGGTGCAGAGCTGCAGGGGCGAGCAGCCTGATGAATAGAGCCATCAACCTAAGCAGAGGCTACAGAGCAGGCTGCCATCTGCCTGCCCATTACTAGAATGGAGTCTATGACGGCCGACTCATCTGCGGGCCCCACTGGCATCCAAGAGCATTTCTTTGTACGTGTGTGTGTGTGTGTGTGTCTCTTGATGAAGTCCAAACGAGACGTCCTTGCCTCGACGAGATCCAGAAGCACATTCCCGAAGTGTCTTCTGTTGTGTTTTTAATATTTGAGGGTAAATGCATTTGTCAAGATCTTGTATCTATTTGGAGCATATTGTGTGCAACTGTGTGTGCGAGGGCGGCCCTCGGAGAAGAGTTACAGCAGCGCGGCAGACGCTTCACACCTCATTGGCAAGCAGGGAGAGCCAATCAGCGCCAACAGATCCGCCCCTCAGGCTGCCGGTCTTATTCCTCAGTATCCTTGATGAGTTAGAGAGTGAGGGAAAGAAGTGGGGGAAAAAAAGTTAGAAAAAAACAAAGTAGGAGGAGAGTGAGACTAACAAAAAAGGAGAGTAAATGCAAACACAAGAATGGGGATTGACTATGTGGAGAGACACTAAAAGGCACAAAGAGATACGCACGCGCGCACACGCGCACACACACACACACACACACACACACACACACGAGCCAGAGAGAGTGTAGGGAAAACTTTCAAGGGAAAAGCTATTTTTCCTCCAGAGAAGGTCATTAAATCACATGTGATTAGTCATCATGGTGAAGGAGGCTCTCTTTTGTACTTCAGAGTTGAGTGCATCTGGTATATTTTTCTGCTTCTAAAGAGAACAGAGGCATTATAGGATTGAAATATCATAAAAGCAACAAAAGTGTAGCGTTATCCTAATGGCTTCACACAGTCCAATGCAGGAACTGGTGTTGCTGGGAGTGACAACGTTTCTCTGCTCGTACAGGGACAGATGGTACGGAGCGCTTAAAGAAACCGTGAAAGCCACACTGACAGATGCTGATACATCACTTCTCTTGGGACACTCTGAATGTACGCTTTCTTCCTACACCGGGTGCCTGACTTCTCGTGTTCTGTCACACTCCTGCAGTCTCAAAAGCTCGGAGACTAACGAGACAGACCTGTCCTCCGTGTGCGACAACAGTGCTGACCGTTGAATGTCTTGCTATTCGTGCCCAAATATACCAAATTAAACGAATGATCACAACCATTTTCCAATTTATTTTCAGTGCAGAGGATCCCAGAACAAGAAGAAATGTTGCAGCGTTGTCGTGGATGAATGTACGAGTCATGACCGTGCTGTGAGAACAGGATATTTTAGTAACCTCCAAGAGACAATCAAAAGTATTGGAGGCACATATTTTGTGTTTAGTTATTGCCAAACATATTTGGATAAAGATATTTTGGATCGGTACGAAAACATAATTCATGACTCTTGTGCTGCAGCAGCAAGTTTGTCATGTTAAAAGGTGCTGAAATCCAAATTCAGGATTGCCTCCACACGGCTCTCAACATGGCGATGGCTGAGCGATATTAATGCTCTTAAGATCGTATAGAGAACCATTAACCTTTAACTTTGATATGTTAATGAGTAGAATTAGTTCAAATTAGTTTCAGATTTTTGACTGGAAAGAAAATATCTTCAATACTGAGAACATTTGAATGGAGGTCACAGTTTTGATAAATAGAACGCCTGAAATGGGATTTGTGTTTTGCACCACTTTATGTTAGAACTGTTTTGTTATTTTCACCCGTCCACTTTACAAAAAACACTAAGTGAAGGCCAGATTTGTTTCACCTTCACATGAAATACCTGATATTTTAAGTGTTGTTCTCCTCACACCGTCTCCACCGGCCCGACCCCGCAGACAGCGGCCTTGGGGACCCAAAGAGCTCGGACACAATTTGAACACCGCCCGCTGCCCGAGTGCAGCTCCACTTCAATATTTAGGAGCAGCTCAGTGCTCAAGGACACCTCAGCAACACTTGTGGAAGTTGCACCGAGATGGGGAGAAAGGCATTCTTTTGTTTAGCTCACTCTGTTATAAAAAGGAACACTTATTCCTATATTTATACCAAAAAAATAATATCAAAATCTCATTACTCCCACCACCTGATAGATGGAATATCTTAACAGTGGCTTCAGGAGGCGGGTATACAGTATAAATTCCAGCTAATATAGCACCACATACATTTTGAATTTTATTATGCTTATATACTGTTTCTCAGGAAATCCATTAAACTCAAGAAACATAGTGCTCCTTTTTTGCAACTCATAAGAGCTAAAAGCACGAGTAACTCTCCACATAGAAGCTATTGTTGAGACGGAGTATTTTCATAGAAGCTTTGCAACTTTAAAAAAAAAGACTGTTGAGGTCGCGGTGGAGGCCTTTAAAAAAGGAAAAGGTGAGCTCCATGTTTGGATCTCATGATTCTCTAATCATCCTTTAATCATATCAGAGGGGATATAATCTTGTTACAGACAGAATACACCGTTAAATCACTTATCCTGGCTCGGAGGTACGGGGTCAGATAGAGGAGTCTTGCAGCTTGTGAAAAAAGTGGGGTATAAAATAATACAACAAAAAAAACAGGGCTTGTGGAGAAACACCTGCCATGAACTCCAATAGCCATTATCCCCAACCTTTAGAAAACCCCCCACACACACACACACACACACACACACACACACAGAGAGTATAATAGCGGTCAACCCCTCGCCCCTTCGAGACTCCAGAAGTCAAAAGGCAAGCGGACAGCTGACTGACAGACAACAGGGGGATTAGTCAGAAGGAATCACATGCTTGCGCACACACACACCCACACACACAGCCTGCCTCTCGCTCTCTCGGTCACTCTGTCCATCTCTCTCTCTCTCTCACACACACACACACACACACACACACACTTTCTTCTTCTTCTGATGCAGTATTAAGATAACGTCTCCAATATGATCACCTGCCTCCACATCAAACCCAGACGGCGTCCCCTCCGATTCCCCTCTGATGTCCCCTCAAACACACACACACACTCTATTACTGCATAAAACGTGTGTGGCTGGCTGCATTACAACCCCACCCATCTGCACACACTGTCAAACCAAACACACAGATACATCCAGTGTCTGTCTATCCAGTTAAACCCAACCCAGAGAGTCTGGCAGAGTGCAGACAGCGTAGAGAAGCCGTCTCCTCCAAGGCAACATTAGCCTGGGAGACTGAGCCGAGAAGAGACACTCTGGTAAGGAAGGAGAGAGAGAAAGACAGAAGGAAGTACATAAGTAAAAGGAAAGAGTGACAATGAGGGGATAAGGAAGGAGAGATCCCTGCTCTTTCACTGAATAGCTCGAGCGCACCGAGGATTCACACAACAGAGCTTTATAAAGAAAGATAGACAGCTCGAGAAACAGAGAGAAAGATAGATTATGAACCAGAACATCTGGGACGGATGTTACCCCAGCGCTCCAGTCCCCTTCTCTTGGGCTCATTCACTCCGTTTGGCAAAATGTCGTCGCGACAAGAAGAGGGCTGCGCATCCATCAAAGATGTACAATGCTTGCTTATGTAATTACCATAAAATACACACACACACGAGAGTCGAAGTCCACTGAATATGCATGGAAGGAAAAAGTTCAACAACAGTTCCTGCATCGTTTCGTCTTTTATTTCCTCTGATCAGACATTGTCACAAGTGTTGGTCTGGATGAACACTCAACATACATTATTAACACAACTCAAACGAGCAGATGCAAAGACGAAACAGATGAGTATATGTGTATTTGTGTACAGGATAGTGCATTAGAAGCAGGAAAACAATGAATTATGGACAAGAAAATATGACTGACTTCTATTCGTAAAAATAGACTATGATTTTGCTAACAGTGTTGAGGTGAGAGGGGATGGGCCCAGGTGGCTGGCGACAGAGGCAGCTTACGCTCTTGCGGTTTTATCCGGTTCATATGTACTGTCCTTCTAGTGGGCCAAACTCAGGCCTGCAGGGTCCCGTCAGGCCCTGCTCTTTCTCCAAAATGGCAGACTGTCACTGCCTCCCTACGTGCTCACAGGAGAGATAGACAGAAGGTGAGAGAGGTGGGGAAGGAGTGTCTATTTCTCTATCAGGGTGCTGTGCTCGGTGCCTCTAGTCTGGTCCGGTTTGGTTCTCCACAAGGGTTTTGAGGGGGTGCGTCTTGGTGCTGACTCATTCCTCACTTCCTCCACTCCGGTTTTGGTCTGTTTGTCGGTCGGTCAATAATCAGTAATCCCACACAATAAACTCTTCATTGCGCTCCCTTTCTTCCTCTCTCTTCCTTAACCCCCGGTCCTCAACTTGTTCTGCAGACGAAAAAGCAAAGAGAAAAGTGCATTAGAGAGACAGATGAAATAAAAATAGACAAACAAACAGAAGAGAAAGATATTATGTCCCTCGCAGGAGACAAGGCAGTCAGAGGAAGGCCCGAGAGTACAATAAAAGGATGGAGTGAGTTGGAGGAGAGGAGAAAAGACCCGAGGGCAGTGGATTCCATGTAAGCGATAAGTGCAACCACAAATCCCCAGCACTCCCCGTCTCCCTGTCAATAACCATTTGAACTGTTCTAGTGCAGCTGATGCCACTGAATGAACACTGCCGAAGGAGCGAAGGGTGGAATAAAGAAAAGAGGGAGAAGAAAGATGGGACAATAAGAAGAGGATTACGTAGACAGAAAGTAAGAAAGAAAAATATCTTCTTCCTCACTAACCAACTAAATAATTGAGGCTTTGGATGAGATACAGTACATCCATCTCAAGTTTCTTTTAATTTCTGCAAAGGAATCCACTTTTGATTCGACCATGAAATGATTATTGACACAAACATACAACACTCCACTCTAAAATCCAGGTTGGAACAAGAGGCAGACTTTCAAGAGATCACTGAACGAATAATTCCAGTTAAAAGAAATACTTGGGCTGTATTTGTATCACGTCTGTTGGATATGAAAACATTGTATCTACAGTATCCAAGTGCTGAGATCTGGGAACGAGGCAACATCCGATCACTGTGTTATGGTTCCTTTTCTGAGCTTAGTGAGCTCATAGAAACCCCACCTAAACTACGCTCATGAGCAGGTCAGTATCTGCAGTCAGCTGTGGTGGTGGTTTACAGAAGAGACTTCACATGTGCATTCCCTGCCAGGTAAGTGTGGCTAACCTGGGGCTTTCTTTAAAACCTCTGGGTGTCTGAACTACTTGTTTCTTACTGCAATGTCGATACGTGTTTGCAGATCTGAGTCACTTTAATGCAATGAGTGATTAGAGAGAGACGGCCAAAACGCATCTATGAAATCCAAAATCAAATATATTCTAAACGAGATTTACTGACGTCTAAAAATATAGAAAGGACAAATTAAATCATTGAAATGGACTTCATCAAGAGCTATTTGGATTGAAATGTCAATACTTATGCTGTTGGAACAGTTCTATGAGCCAGCTCCCTTTTCCTTACGATGCTTGCAAACATAACACCCTCTGAAACCACAAATAGGGATCTTTCTTGGCCATTTGAGAGTAAAAAGGAGATGGAAGGGTCAGTCTGAAAAAAAATGAAGTGGGGAAGGAAAAGATAGGGAGCAAGATGCGGCCATGCGGCGAGAATATGAAATGAGGCAAGCAGTGGATGGAAAGATGGGCTTCCATGATAAACTCTTACTCAGAGGGAGAGGGAGAAAGAAAGGGAGACTGTATCTGTCCTTCGACTGCCTCTTCCTCACTGTTTGCTATCTGGACCTGTTAAGTGCTGAATGCATTAGGAATGTGACTAGGGATGGAGGGATAGTAGATGGAGGGAGTGAAGGAGGGATTGGTGGCAGGGCAAAAGGGGCACAAAAGAGAGTGAAAGTGGGTTTAAATGTTATCACTGACTGTGACGATAACAACGCTAATTATCATTAACAAAGGCCGGCTGGCTGACAGCGCCTCTGCCCCTCTCTCTCTCTCCCTCTCCCTCGGCTGACTCCAGTCGAGGGGTCAATATTGTAGAACTGAGATTTGGGGGATTTGTTTTGTATCCCCAGCGAGATGGCATCTTGGACATCTTCCCCATCTATACCCTGCAGTTTTAAGTGGAATTCAAAATTTGAAGGGGAAGGACGAAAAAAGGGGAAAGAGATTTTTCCGTTTGAAAACTGCATGACCTATGATATCAAGTGTCTTTGACAGAAAGGGCAAAGAGATGAGACGGCTGTTGGCTCCTTATGGATCCTCTGACCTCCAGAGGTCAAAGTCATGTCCTTTGACATTTGTTCTCAGTGCAGCTTCCTGCTTGGCTCTGATAACGCTGTGTAAACATCCTAATCACGAAGCTGCATCAGCTCATATCAATCCGACTTCATTCCTTCCCCCTATTTTGTCAGCTGTGTAATTCTGCATAATATTCCTTTAAAGCCTTATCACAGAACTGTTTTTTCTTCTTCTTTTTGCACCTAATGACTTTAAAAGCAAGTCTGATACAGATAAGAGCAGACGAACAGGAGTGTGTTGTGATTGCCGCAGGGTGATAAACACAAGCGGATTAACATATAATCTTAACTTTGCTTCCAAACAATTTACAAGATCATAACAGCATCCGGCCTATGAACGTACCCTTGCCACATCTCGGCGAGTCTACAGGTAGCCGTCTTAAATGCACGTGCACACCCACGCGATGAATAAAACATTGTGCAATTTACATGATGTATAGCTTAAAAATCTGCCTGCATCTGACTTTTAGATCTAATACCAATACCCACGAGAGTGAGCGAGAGACACAAAACTCAGTTTCCTTCATTTCCGGCAAAACAATGCAATTGTAAAAAGAAAAAGAAAAAAAAAGAATCTAATAGAAAAGCTCTATGAATGTAAATTGAGCCTTTTGAAGCCAAGTGATGTTACATATTGCAAAGTGAGGGAGGAGGAATCAAGTTAATATGAACCTGAGTGACATTACTATTACCATACAGTGTGTGACCGTGGGAGACAGATGGCGGAAAAACATTTGCACTTGGCAATGAAAGGAGAGAGCACGGAGAGGACAATGCTAGCCAACTAGCAGCAGCTACTCCCTTGGTCTTATTACATTAAAACACACACAGAGACAGTCAGGGGAACGCATGTGTCAGCAGGTATTATGGAAATAGACCGTAAGGTCTAAACTGGCTATTTAGAGTGAGCTTTATACAGGCGCCAGTAGCCCAGTGGAAATCCTATTCTCCCGTCTAAAAGCCAGGAGCCAGCACATGTAAATGGATGCCCGTGTGTATGTCTGCGTGTGTATGTCATTCATTCATTTAGACATTTAAAAAGGGGAGGCTGCTAAAGTGTAGCTACCATACACACATCTATGAGCCCAATGACATATTCTGTAGCTAACACACACACACACACACGGGGCTACTTTGTAATACATCGATTCAAATGAAAGCTACACCACAAAGCTACAACTTACATATCATCTGTCCATGAGGGTGCATGGACACACTTGTTATTCTTTTCAGGGGGGAAAAACAACATTATTTATGAGGGTTTTATACAAATTAAGTTGTATGTATTTTCCTCACATACAAAGGAGTACAGTTGCACACATTGAAATGCTCATTCATTTCACTCAACAAGCATGCAAAACACATAAACATAACATGCATATGCAGAAGATGCGAGTGGAGCGTATCAAATGATGTTCACATGAGATATGAACAACGATAAAAGCTTAGTACGGTAAATATGCACCTGTTTGTTGTTGTTGACACACTGCATGTAGAGGGCCGCTATGTTGGAGCAGTTCAGGGTTTTTCCAACGTTCTCCTTGTAGCATGCGAGGATCTGACCCTGCAGGTCTGCACACACAGGATACGCCTCATACCGCCTGCGGGGGTGAGAAGGGGAGAGACACGGTGTGAAAACAGGGGAAAATATGGTGGTAAAATTGAGGCAAGGGTGGAGCTTGAAGAAAAAGGGAGATTTGGATGAGAGTTAAGTGGAAGGATAAAAGCATAAAAGTCAAAAGTGGACAGAAAATGAAGGCAACATGGAAAATGTGTAAAAATGGGCAATGCAGAGGTATTGACAGAATGAGCTCAAGACCAAGAGAAGGAGCGGTACCGAAAAGACCACATCAATGGTCATGTATCTCAGTGCACTGTGAGAGCCCACTGAGCTATACAGCAGTCTAGAGTGTGTTCACCCGTCTGCCTTTTCTATTACTATTGTCATTCCAGTCCAAAACACCTGAAGCAACGATCAATATTACTGTATCTGCTGTAAAGAAGGTCAAAAGGTCAATCCGGCCATGCAGAGTATTGGCACCGACAGAGAGGTCAGAGGGTTTCCAAAAAAAAAAAAAAAGAAGGCACAATAGGAGGTGTCCAATAAAGCTTTGCACAATAGCTTCATCACCTGAAAAGTGAGATTCGTCAGTGCTATGGGACCGCTTGGGAGGGAAGCTAACTCGGCAAATCAATGTGTAATGCAGAGTAAACAAGAAAACAGCATTGGTTTAATCTAGACAAGCAATAAAGCTTAGTTGTTACAACGTGATGATGATGATGATAATGATGATGAGGTTGAAATTACCGGCAAGCTAAGTATACTTTCTTTTAAATTACTCCCCATTCTTATGTTTTACATTAAAAAAAGGCTTTAAAAAGACCTCACGGAAAAGAGTATCGATCACTCGACTGGATTGTAGTGAATCCATCCATTGATTGGGAATGGCACCCTGAAAGAGTCAACCATTTACAAACTGCATAGCTGTCACCTTGGCGTGGCCTAAATGGCAAATTCAATCGTTTCGCATCCACCAGGAGGTTGTTGTTGTAGACTGTGAATGCAAATATGTCTGGTTATGGGCTACACACCACTAGCTTAGCACGCCCAAGTCTGTCCTTGAGGTCTGCTACAGCTTTAGTGCGGCTGTCTTCGTTGGTATGATCCAGATGCTAGCCCTTCTAATAGTAGCTGCTACGGTAAACTTCAGTGCATTTAAATGGGACTTTTAATGTCAGATGTATGCAAGTGTTGGATCCTTCTTTGCCCATCTGAGCAGGGGGCGGGATGTACCACCAGCGCTGGTGCCTTGCCCAATGTTAACTGCTTTTGTCCGTCTCTTCCCACACCCCATAAAAAATCCATAACGACGACACATGTGCATGCTTGGGCTATTATGCTAATGGCGGTGTCATCGTTTTGTTCACACCAGTGCTCAGGACACCCCATCTGCCTCACTAAATGGCTTGCGTGGGTGTGAAAGAGATTTTGCCCGTCAGCAACTCTGGAGATCTCAAAGGAATACTGGGGGCGAAGCCGAGCCCCAGGAGTCAGAATCAGATGTTTGATTTGCCCCCCGGAGTGAGAAATCACCACCCGTCGGATACAAAGCAGGGGATTGGTCGCATGGGTCATTACCCAGGGTGCAATGCAGCAGGAGGCTGGTGCAGCGTGCGCAATGTGTACATATTTGCATCACCAGTGGTCATATTTGTTGGGGAAGCCGGACAAAAAACACTATTGTCCTTGTAAGTGCAGGTCAGTGCTCTGCACACCTTCCGCAGTAGTGTGATTAATCAATGCAGTCCATCAGTCACCATCAGAGACACTGCTCAGAGGCCAACCAGGGTGACAACTGTTCTATCAAAAGCTAGTGAGGGATACTACAAAGAATGAGAATAGTCAATTTGGACACCCTTCTTTTATTTCTTGCCTTGTGAAGAGAAGCTTGATATCGCCCTTATGTCTGTACGGCCAATATGAAGCTACTTCCAGTTAGCTTAGCCAGAGCCATTTTTATGGCTGGGCCCGGTGGCTTCCTGGATGTACGTTGTTAATTAGAGAGTTTTAGAGGTGCTGGAAGGACACCTTTGCCACATACAATGACCGGTTGCCGGTTGTAACTTCAATATCCACTGTACAGACATGAGAGTTGTATCAATCTCCTCATCTAACTCTCGGCAAGAAAGGGAATGCGCGCTTTCCCCCCAAAATGTGGAACCATTCCTTCAGATTTTGGTTGATTCCACGGTAGGTGTTATCACTTTGAGCGCAGACCGGAACATTATGCTGCAGGGTGTGTGGAGGAGGTTCTGCATTTGTGGATCCATTGGGGAGAAATCCAGTCATTTGCTAGGAGGCATGACAAGGCCATTGCTCTGCGTCAGGGTACTGAACGATGACAGCAGTGCTCGCAGAAATCACTGCCATCCTATTCCTATGGATCCTGGCGCTCATTTATTACACCGCCTATGGGCATCTACTGGGACGAGAGGAGCCACATACACCCACTAATTACTTTTTTAAGCGTTTGCGTTAATACCAGGTGCATCCTGCTGATACAAACCACAGTGTTTATCACCAGTAATGGCCTCTGAGAGAGAGAGAGAGAGAGAGAGAGAGAGAGAGCGAGAGAGAGAGAGAGAGAGAGAGAGAGAAAATAAGGGGAGGGGGGTGGAAATGAAGAGTGTTTCTTGATGAGGAACTAGACAGTGGTACTTCTATTTTTGCTTGCTCTCTGGTTCTCTCTGTGGGGAAGGGCTGAGACAGTGGTTGAGTTTATCATGGAGACAATAACACTGTCACACACACACTATGGCGGCACGCTGCATCCTCTATCATCTATCATTAAGATTAACATAAAGTTCCTGCAGCCAACCACAACCACAGAGCTGGTAGGGAACGACCTCACCCCTCCCTCCCTCTCGCCTCCTCAGTTTTACATTGGGAGCCCTCATGTCATTTACGATAGCATGACTGCTGTAGTGCTATGCAGCAGGGTGAGCAGATGCAAAAAAAGGGTCAACATGTCATATTATGAATGCGCTATAAACCATAACCAATAGAAGATTACCCTTTAATTCATACAATGTACCCATTTTTAGCAGAATAATATAAAGTTATGATATGCAATACATCAGAGCAAACAGTATACGGTACTCATCTAACACACTTGTGGTCATTTCAAAACGTACTATCTGAAGAGAGATTGCCCAAGGTAATCGCAAAATTCTTTCAGCCGAGTTATGGAAATACATTCAGGTATTGTACTCAGTTTTAGACGAGCTTGGGGAAATTTTTATCCTTTTTTTATTACAAAGCACCAACAATACCTCCCTACAGAGCTATATTCTTCATGTTGAATTCAGAACTAGACAGATCTATTATCAGGAGTAAACCACTGCAAAGTGTAAAACACATTAGATTCTTCCACTGTGTATACTAGGGTATAATTACAAATATAGTCAAAAACATGTGAATCTTCCAGATCCAACTCAAGTTGAACAGCGAGGCATTTATATACACCGAGCCTGTATCGCACTTCCAGAGGCAAAACCTCTTTCATGGCCATGTTTGAATGGAAATGAAAAAGAAACACAGAGGCACTTTGACATTTTTTGCATCCCTGGTTTGGTAATATTTAGGTTTTGGTTGACAAGATGTGACGTACTTGGGTCTCTTGTCAGTAGAAGGGGACACGGAGCTCTTTGTATTGGCCAGTGGTTCCAAAACCCTTTTGCGTCTGACCTCGTATTATCAAGCAATGTCTACTTATCATAGCGTGCATGTCCATGAATAGAAATTTTTCTTCTAAGACTGTTTAATTTTTTTTTTCAGAGGGTTGAGGATGTAAAACTATGCAAAATTAAAACAGAAAAGTCGGAAAAACAGAATTATATTAAGGCAGAATTTTGTTTTTGCTTTATTTCCTGACCCTGTAGATTAATCTTGTGACCGACAAAGTGATATAAATCTTAGTGACACTGCTGCTCTCGTATAGATTATTCTACAGGTTATAGAAACAGCCATGCATAAACGCTCAACCCTCCCCTTTTTTTTACCTTCTCTATTCTTCTTTTATTCTTCCCCTCAACCCCCAGAGGTTCATGGGATGTTTAATAAAACTATTTGTTTGAGTCTTCCTCCACATGTAGAGACATCTAGCCAGTTGGTTATTATTTGCACTATACGTATGTGTGCATGTGTGTGCTGCACCACTGTACCCCAGAGACAGTAAATCTAAACCGTCATATAGGGGTCTCGCCTCGTGCCATCAGTAGTAAAGGTCTCGATAACACCTAATCCACCCCACCCCCACCACACACACACACACCAAGCAAGTCTCCATTGCTTTTATCCATTGATAGGAATGAAACGGTGGAGTAAGGCTGGTTTTTAGATATCTACATTACAGTTTCTCTGCTCTGCCTCATAAATCACAAAGCGAAGGGAGGGAGGGGAAATATAAAGGACAATGTGGGGGGGGAAGACACTCCATTGAGAAGCTGCGACAGAGATGGGCAATGTGTGTTTGTGAGACGGAGGACAGAAAAAAAAGCGTAGAGAAGAAGAGGGGGGGAAGAGAGATGTAGGAGAAGAAGAGGAAGAGCCTCCGCAAAACACTGCTGAAAGTCTCTGCTCACTTCCTTTGTGAAGTTTTCCTTCAGGAGAGAACAGAAAAGGAGGTTGAGAGGAGGGGCAGAAATGATATGAGAGGGTGAAGGTGTCCCATTTAACATGTAATAAGGCAGAACAGATTACCTGCTCACTCTCACTGACCCTCTCCCTCCTCAAGGTGTCCCTATATAATTTAATACATTCACTTCTTTCAACAAGTCAGCACATTTCCATGGAGGGGACCTATTCCCGATACATTCTTCAAAGAACATATTGACTGCAAATGGGACATATTGAGATCGATGTTGGGATTTTCATACAATATGCATGTGTTATGCCAATAGACAGAGCGGGGAACGGTGTCAGTACATTTTTCAAACCAATATATATTGACCATGACTACCATCTGCTGTAACAATGTAGAGCGAGTGCACTAAAATGACATTCATAGATCTCCGTTATGGGTACAACATGCTTCAATAGTTGAGCAAAGTGCGAGACACATCTGGAAAGATGTACTTTCATCCATCATAATTTGAGATGCATTAAAAGTCAGAACAAAGACAAAGTCGCACAGGAGTGGACAAATGAACGTGCGGGCACAAAGACCAACACACATTGTCCATTCCCTGGATATCAACTGTCCCCTGCAAATATAATTATCAATTGCACAAACCGGCTCCAAAGGATTGCTGGACAACTTTTCGCTCCAAATGCGAGAACACAGCTTTCTTCCAATAATATGATATTATAGCAAGCTGTAGATGGGCAATGAATATGTAATCGCTGCAAACAGCTTAAGAAATTAACATAAGATAAACTTAATTACCGCCTCGCGGTTGTATGCGTCAACCAACCAGTCAAATTGTTGTCTCTTCCTCACCTGATCAAAATGTGTGTTGTGAGGTCACACTGACCGTTGACCACCAAAATTAAATCAGTTCGTCCTTGAGACCAAGTGGACGTGTGTGCCAAATTTGAAGAAATTCCCTTGAGGCATTATTGAGCTACCACGCTCACGAGAATGGGAAGTAAGGACCGGCAGACAGACGTACAACCCAAACACATAAAGGCCATGGCTGTCGCCGGGGCGGAAGCATAACGCAAGTGATATGAATGTTTTTCCATCATTGGTGGATAAAGTGTGTTTGTGTACACAACCATATATGGTGGTTTCACAACCCTCAAATAACTATGTTCATCAAAGAATAAGTAAACAAGACACCTTTTGTTTAGTAGCAAATAGTGACACAGGTTTAATACCCATCTCTGTTTTCTCAGAGCGACTACTTCTACAGAGCTTTTGTCAGAGACAAAGGAATCAAAATGCATTCATCATTAACAAAAAGCAAGCAAGCAATCCTATCCAAGAGGACGCCACATGACTTTACTAATGACTTCTCATTCTATTACCATAAAAAAACGCTTGACAAAAACAGGTAGAAGCCACTTTATGGTCTGATTTGGTCAGATTTCACACAGGTTGCCAGTATTTATCTTCCTCAATCTCTGACTTGTCCGTTCGCCTACATCCATCTACAACACTTACTGTAGCTCCATCGACAGTATGGATTACACTCGGCTGCCACCAGATTGAGTTCCAAATCACCACATTCTCTATTTATCATCATTTGGGTCCACTTAGGGGTTAATAGGGTTAAGGGGCGGCTGCTGGTTCCCCCTTAAGAAGCCCTCATGTTCTCTCTAGTTAAGGCAGGCGTCAGTACCGAGAGGGGCAAATAAATACAAATGATCCAGTTAAGGAGAAAAATGACACACATTTCACTCACGCTGCTTTTTAAAAGCAGACCTGAGTGACCCCCCGCAGTGAAATCCATCAGCATGGATAAGAGATTAAATGAGAGAGAGAGAGAGAGAGAAAAAAAATCAAGAAAAGCATGAGGGATAAAAGACTACTCAAGAATGGAGAACGAGAGAGAGTGAGCGAGCGAGGGAGGCGAAAGCAGACGATAACAAAGAGGGAGTGAGCGAGAGAGATTTGAATTAAGACAGAAAACACAGCTCGTAAGTGAGCAGTGAGGGAGACAAAGAAGGATGAGTGGGTGCGAGGAAAAGAAAAGACGAGTGGGTGTCCTTTCTGACCTCTCTTCAAACACACTCCAAAAAGGAGACTGGTCTCCGGCCTCAAGCTGAGGAAGACGAGCATGTTTGGAAAAACAAATCGAAGCATAAGGCTGAAAGATGTTGGCCAGTTAAGGGATCGCCATTTGTGTGAGACGCCGTGAAGTCGCGAGGTTCATAAATTTTTTGTGGTTGGTAAATATGCTGGTGGACATTCGCGGCATATCCAAGAAACGTCACCTGTCACATCTTTCCTGTTTCATCATTCATGTCACTGCGTTTCTCACTCGATGAAAAAGACCTAAAGAATACAGAAAAGCAATAAAAGCCGTGAGTGGGTTTCCCAACCATTTCCAATGTGGCAAAGTCACTGAATCGGACACTAAAAGGTGTGTGTGTGTGTGTGTGTGTGTGTGTGTGTGTGTGTGTGTGTGTGTGTGTGTGTGTGTGTGTGTGTGTGTGTGTGTGTGTGTGTGTGTGTGTGTAACCCACACAGGTGCCGGGAATTGTGTGCACTTTTTACAGCCAGCGCAGCGAAGCTCTTAAGGCCGAAAGAAGAGCTTTTAAAGCAGTTATTGACTTCTGTCTCTTCAGCTGACCACCATCTTGTCCCTGCACTCCCGGGTTGCCTAGCGACAGATCCGCGGTTCACCCTCACCTGACAGAGACGACCACTTCAGAGAACAACACCTCCACCTCTACGACTGAAGTACTTTCAGATAACTTTCCTACTGAATGAATTCCTTTTTGTTTTTGTATATAATTAAAAGTGCTGCTTGGCACGATTAAACATCAATAAATCATTACTTCGTTAATTTTGGGACGTCAGTATTATTCACTTAAACAAACAGGAGCACTGCCAAGAAAATGGAAAGCCTCAACACCTTATTTACATTTTGGAGCAGCAGGGTGTATTTAGCAGGGAAACGTGCTGGAGTTTCTCCAGCCTGTTTCTCCTCTCCAGTCATAAAAGAACAATTAAATGCACAATGCAAATGTCCTGCAACGCTTTCCTGCGTCTTCCTTGCCATGTGCGTCCCGATTTTGTGTCCACGACCTTTGTGACAAGAACGTGATGGTTTGTAGAAAATTACGGAAACGTGGTCTTAAACTTAAATGACACAATTAGGACTAAACTTGACCATAATCTTTGTTTACTATTATAATTAAAACAAAGTAGCAGTTTCGCTGCACTGAAAACTGAACTTAACAGGAACTGCATTACAAAGGGGTTTGCTGGTAATATTGCACATTGTGTTCATGCAGTTAAGAGAAAACGTTGAAGTTGTTTATTGTACAATGTTTCTGGTTAAAACGGGCTGAAAGAGGGACGAGTGGGATCTACTTTCTCCCACATGGTATGGAGGAGACGTCTCTTGACCTCGGCGGTGCAGCACACGCGCGCGATCAAGAACAACAAAGAGCCATTTACATTCAACAAGTTTTGCTCCACGCCTCCTCATTCCACCTCTGCGTGCGTGTGCGGAGGGATGAAGCGAGGACTGCGGCTGCTGTTATTGTCGACTGGATTAAATTAAAAAAAGATTTATTCAAATGGAATAAAAATAAATAAAATATACAACAGTCAGTGTGTAGCCTGAGGGAGGAGAGGAGTGACAGTGAAGTGACAAACAAAAAGTTGATTTTATTCTATGGCCGACTGGCTTGGCATCGACACCCACATGCACTCTTCGTCACAAACACAAAAAGGTGAAAACACACCGCCTTTTATGATCTTATCACAAATGTCACCATCAAGGCTGAACGCTAAGAGAAATCCAAGTTTTTGAAGCCTGAGAAGGGAGATGGAGACATAAGAGATGATGGTTACAAAGCCTCGTCAGGCGCACCCATTCACCAATATTAGATGTCCCCGCCCCACCTCAATTCTGCACGGACCCTGGACAAACACAGAGTGACCTGCTTCAACAAAGAAGCCCGAAGCCCCACCAAAGGTTAGCACTGACAGGAGGTTTAGGGCTCCGCCACTGTTCTTTCATTCCCAGTTCCATCTTTGCACATAATCTCACATCTATCATTTTCCTTCATGCCTGTCAGCTTGCATTTCAAACTAAAGCCCTATTGGGTCACTGCAGCCCACCGAGACAATGCGCACACACACACACACACGCACGCACGCACGCACGCGCACGCGGACAAAAGAAGATATCCACATGCATATATGCGAGCTCACTCTAATTCATTCATCCTCACACACAAAAGCATGCAGACACATGTACTCTTCCATACATGTGGTGCCGCACAGGTCACGCTTCCCGTGCTGGCCGGTGTGATAATGCATCAGACTTGGATAAACAACTAGTGGTGAACGGGTGGCAGGATATAAATCAGGTGCAGGGAAAGATACAGCAGCCTCCTTTTCACAGGCAACTGGGAACTCTTATCTACAGCCAGTGTCACGAGGAGAGTGAATAAAAGCTTCTGTGTTACATGTATGTGCGTGTCCAACATACCGCGTGATTACATTATCTGTTACATGTTGTGTATATTTACGTATATGTGCAAGGGCTGTACACCAAGTGTCTTTTGCCCAGGTTGTTGAGAGCAGGTTGATACCCTGCAGGTTTATGATTCATGGCAACAATGTCAGACACTCGAGGGGCCTTTTTTATAGTAGTAGTGCAGTATTTGTTCCTCACTTTAGACAACAATTGTTCAAGTGTCCATAATTCTGGGTGGAAAAATATAAAAAAATGTTAGTTTGTCAAGGCACAAGTTTTTGAAGCATCATGTTAGAGATGAGATGGATTCGTTCTCATATTAGTATTGCTCTGGCTTAGAATACTACCATAGTGAGAAAGTGTAAAAGAATGTGTAGGTAGGTAGGTATATATATATATATAGTTGAGTGTTGTAATGAGGTCACAGTGATGCAGTAGCGTTCCGGTTGGGAGAGCTCCATCATTCTCAGAAAACTCTGGTGGGAATACTGCAGGAGAACGGCAGTGAACAGCTGTACGGCACACGTACACACGCGTACACACGTACACACGCGCGCACACACACACACACACACACACACACACACACACACACACACACACACACACACACACACCTCTCTTGGGTACCTACCTTTCCCACTTCAAATGAATTTTAACATTTTCACACTGAGATTAATGGAAATAATGCACACTGGCTACTAGCTGAAGCCTATTTGTAAACTGTTTGGTTAACTTATGTAAATCACACACCTTAATGGAAGTAAACTCACCATAAAAGGCAAGAATATTACTGATTCAAGTGAGAGACATTCAAGACAGTGCCACAGGAGAGACATTTTCATATTAGTGTAATTAAACCGAATGTTTTTAGTTTTTGCTCAGAATGTCCGGTTTCAAATCTGAATAATTATTTCCCTTGTTGGCTATTACAGAGCATCAACCCAAAGAGTCATCATAATAATAACAGGTGCAGCATATTACTATGACACATACATTCCTCCCAATTCCCTCCCAAGACCTGATCTGAATGACCCCCATATTCCCAACTGATCTTACATCACATGGTAAAAACCAACCCCCCAACAGCCCTAATTAAAACTTGCAAAAGCACACATACAGATATAACCCCGACAGGCAGAATCCTGTGGTCCCTATAATAAACCGTAGCCTAATATCAGCCCTAACACTAATCAATCCCTGGAGTACTATCACTCCCTTTGCCGTGGCACCGACGTGAACTAGAGTGGGGAAATGAGGATATTCTAATAAGAAAGATGTCATCTCACGCACTTTATAACATCCTCACATTAACATATCAAATGCTGATTCTATCAAGTATGGATAAGGCTCCAGTTTTTCTTTTTGTCTTCTATTTCTGGGGGACATTTTCAACTTTGAGGAAATCAAAAGCCTGTGTGAGACAAAAAAAATAAAATGTATACTTTCTGTTATTATTCAACAGAGGGCACAGATAGTATCTTATCTCTGTAGGGTCTCTGTCATATGAGAGAGAGAGAGAGAGAGAGAGAGAGAGAGAGAGAGAGAGAGAGAGAGAGACAGAGACAGAGAGAGAGAATAAGGGGAGGGGGACATTATGTTCAACATATGAGGGCATACAAACATACACCATCACATATGAGCTCACAGACATAAACAAAGATGGGCCAAACACGCCCAGTTAAATCCAATTAACCCTCTGCTCTGATCCCCTCAATGCATCCCTGCCCCTGTCTTGTAACACCAGAGCTTCCCGCCATTTCATTAGCGCGCGCACGCGCACACACGCACACACACACACACACACACAGTAATCCAGTCACAAGCCTGCTAATGCACCTCCTATATAATCCAATCAGCCAATCACCGCTCTTCATGCAGAGGCCTGTGTCACATGACTACCGCACGTTATTCCAACATTCGCATGCAGTTAGCACTGTCATTTGGCACTAATGTTATTCCAGTGTTTTTTTTCTTTCTTTAATGTGATTTGGAAAGTCTCAGCTCCGGCTTCCACGAGTCTAGCGCTAAACCCCCGGTGGGCTAGGCTAATCAGTTTCCAGCATTTCTGAGGGAGACAATGATCCCAGTGTTAGCGCTGGCTAATGACAAGCTAACACAATTAGCCTAGCCTCCCTGGAGGAGAGCTCAGAGCTAGGGCCCATTCTTGCCCCACCTCCTACAGGCTCCTCATCCACTTTTCCTACATTACTATGGAGCCTAATGGCCTCCTATTAAGAAGACAGATGGAACACGGGTGGGGAGGGATTCTGCATCTTCTTGAGTTACATATATGTGTCGAAGATGTGCTACATCCATGACTGCTTGGATGTTTATTATTATTACCTCCGTTGCTAATGTCTTCAATGAAGTAACCATTCTTTCACTGCAAGGTGTGGCTGTGACATGTATTTAGAGCATATCGTAGCAGAGCACTTGCACATTGAGGACCATAGATTCACTCATGCTGCTATAATGCACTCTGGTTCTAAATAGATGCTCACAATCTGTATAATATAGCAATATAATAGAGGAAAAAGGAGTAAAAACTATTTAAAGGCCATGTGACTTCCTTTCTGCAGCACAGAGGTTATCTTTTACTTGGTGTCGGAAATGCTACAGTGTTATAAAACTGCTACAAATTATTTGATAATCCTGTTTGACCCAGGTCCAGCTGAAGATAAAGTCTTACAGAAGAAATACCCAAGAATCGCCCCGTCAGCTATCATCAGATGAGATCACAGCATGCGATCAGGCTTATCAGCGAACCACATCATCAACATCAGCTAATGGACCGAGCTAATGTGATCCTGATTGAAAGACATCGGTTAGAATGTGGCTGGCATGATTCAATAGTGTATTCACTGGTCCACATGGACTTCTAATCTTCAATGAATGGATCATTATGGATAATACACATGGAGCTCACACAATTTAAGAAAGATACCTACGATGTCTGACAAAAGAAACAACAAAATCATAAAAAGCAACAATGAAAGAATGTAAATGTAAAGAATGGGTTAAATTTTAAACTGGGATGTGACTTAAAGCCTTTGATCTACTTTGGATTGACTGCGTCTAAACCTACCTGAACTTGGCATTCACTTGGTCGGCAGCTTTGTGATAGTTCTCTGTGGTGACCTTGTAGAACTGAGCACTCTGCAGAGAGACAGGGGGAGAAAAATGCATGAAAATGTGATTGCAATCTTTCATATAAAAAAGTCCATCCAATTTATCATCATCATCACACATCATCCTTGCTTTCAGGTTGAAGCTATTTAGGCAAAAGGAAACATTTCAGCACAGTGACACCTCATAACAGTTCGGATCTGATACGGCCCTGCCTACTCTGCAGCCAAGCCTACACAGCCCTGCCTCATCTCAGATCACTCAAACTCCATTAAAACTTTATGGAGAGGGATACCAGTGGCGCAGGTCTAATTCCACTTGGGCTTATTGTCCACAACATGGAAGCGTAGCTTTGTGAAATGTAATGTCTACAGGTTACAAGTATATGCCTGGAGGTATGAAATCTGCAACGGTGAGAAATATTGCCATTGTTCCATTTAGTTTTGGGCGTGCACGTATGTTTGCCTCTCTGTGCGAGTGTGTGAATTATGGGTTGTGTGTTTATGTGTGCGTTGGAGCTTACCCCTCACAAACGGCCGCTGTAATAACAAGGAGCAATCCTGTAAGGTCAGAGGGCCGCTCGTCAACAGCGTACAGACCACCAGTCAAAATCCCCCAGTGACCCATAGCAAATGAATCCATCGCAGGACCCCTCAGCCTGAATTACCTCCTCAAACACGGCTATATAACACAGCTCCTCCACCATTTATACTACTGGAGGAAGATCTGCTTTGTCAGCCCCCGGTGGCTGTTACGCACATTTATGATCAAATGTTGAGAGATTGTTAAGTTTGACAGATGGCTTGGTTGCGAGTCGTATGAGGTTCGATCCAATGCCTTCCGAGACTTTTCAGGGTTAACAATGGAATTTGAAAACAAGTTATATCCCATCTCTGTACTGTTAAAAGAGGAACAATTACCCTTGAGAATGTGTCGTGCAAAAAGCACGCAGGATCGGGGACCAGCCAACCGATCGACCTTATATTCCCTGGACACCAGACACTTAAATTATCGTGCATAAATTACAGAAACACTAGAAACGTGACAAATGTAAGCATCGTGGTCCCATCTGCCCGGACTTAACCTTCTAGCGGCAAAGACATTCATCATAGTTCAGAGCAGATCAATAGGAATGAACTGCGCTGCTGAAAAGATCGATAGTTGTGCGTTGCAGAGCTAAAAGAAGATGGGACATGACAACGCTGACAAAAGATCTGATACAGATTTGAGTCCTCTTCATTTGGATGGACTCCGCAGGGTTTGAGAAGGATTCAAAGTCTTTTACTGGTTCACATTCTGTAGACTTACACATGTAATTTAAAACAAATAATACTTTTTTTTTTTACATTAATATGTAGGCTTCTATCATAACAATAACAAACATAACACAAGTGTTTTAGGTATGTAGATAGTATATATAGCATATACTTTATAGATAGTATATGTATTGAACTGGATTAAAACATTGCTTGATGCTTTGCAATGACACATTCTATTTATTAGATCATTTCCCCCCCTCTGATCTCTCATGAGATGTCTCTAGTCCACGTGTGTCAAGTTTAATTGATTGGAAATGATTTATGCCGGTCAGGTCTCATGAGTAAAAGTCATGAACTCCAAGAACCTCTCCATAGATGCCCGAGATACACATTCAGGGATGCATTTGCAGGGTGTAAGTGACCGACAAAAAAAGTCCCTGCATGAAATATATAAAACAACATAATGTGGAAACAAAATAGGGGTCTGAATACTTAACCTACCCACTGCACTAGTCCCTCAGGCAGACATTAGTTTGCATGTAAAACACAATAAAGTAGTATGCCCAAAGTTTAAGAGTTAACTTGTAAGCTCCTGTTGTATCTGCGCCCTCTTGGCCTTGAATCAAGTGGTTTTTTGGTGCAGACAAAGAAACTGTCAAAAGCTAAGGAAAAGGATTTAAAAGAGAAGCTTATTCACAGATAAAAAGACTAAAAAGAGATTTTTGGGGCTGCTAAAGAGGCAAGAATAAGACTTCTCCTGGGTGCTGAGATTTAGCCATTGGAAGCGAAAGAGAGAGTCAGAAAGAGAAGGATTTGGGTGTCTGTCCAGAATACCAAGTATAAGGTAATAATACCTCCCTAAATGGCTGAGCTGGCACTAATCAGCACCGTAATCCACCTGGAGGGCAAAAGACCATGTGTGACAATGACTGCAGGACCACTCACAATACAGCTGCACACACAGGGACGCACAGACATCACATGTGCATTTACACTGACACCTGCGTGCACAAGGTACTAACACACACACACACACAGCATGTGCACATGTGTGGACATGCTGTCAAATTATCTACACATATCCTGGTGGCTTTAAACAATGACACACACACACACACACACACACACACACACACACACACACACACACACACACACACACACACACACACACACACACACACACACACACACACCACCAGAGCGAGCAAAGAGGAGTGCAATTTGTGTGATTACTGAGTAGTGTCAAATCGTGATTTCCTGCCATTGACCAAACTGATTAAGAGAGTAGCCCTGACCTTTTGTTCACCCAGAGAAGGAAAAATGTTTTGAGGGGCTGCAAAACATAACCTTGCTTTTAGTCTCAGAGAGATGCTGTCAAGCAAATCTTCATCAACGGATGAACAGAATTCTGTCGCTACAAGAACCTTGTTCTGCGTCTGCCCCATGTGCAGTCTACTTCTAAAACAGGGTTTCTGTTTATTTTCATGCTATTTATTCTGTTTGCTTTCCACTGGGTCTTTTAGCTCATCTGGAGCCAAACAAAATGCTGGTGGGGGGTGTCACAGACAAATTAAGTCATTACTGCTAATGCACTGCAGCGATATGGAGAAGATAGAAGCTGTACCGCAACGCAGGCTCCTGCTCAATTTAGAGAAAAAGCCTCGCATTTTCGATGAGTAAAACAAATAACTCCCTGTACTGATGGCTTCTTCCTCTTATCTGCTGCTGAGCAGGAGGGCCGAAATGGCGAGAAACCCCACCATGGTCAATATTACGGTTCTGCAGAGCTAGAGTAAATGAGACTTCTGCTGTGTGCAACTTGCTCATAAGGGGAGCGAAGAGGCCGTTAAACGGTTATTGTACCGATCCTTCAGACAGATTTTCAGCCAAGAGGTAACTAAACATGACTACAGTCATCTCAAAACATGTGTTCAGACAGAAGGCTGACAGAAGGACTGACAAAGTCAAAGGAAAGATGTGATCAGATGCAAAAGTTGCACAAAAAGGCACGAACAGAGACTCAAGACACATCGGCCCATTGCTGGTTAGCTCACAGCTAACGTCTGTGCAGTCGGTACTTAGGATGGAACGTCCGGCGGTCAAATTCAAAGGGAAAACCAGAGTGTAAAAAACATTTTTTACAGCAGTTTCTCCCATTTCCAGTATTAGTGCTAAGCTATGCTATCCGGCTGAAGCTTAACATGTAAAGACGTGAGAGTGCTATCAATCTTCTCATCTAACTTTCAGCAAAAATGCTGAAAAAGCACAACATAAACATAATTTCCAATTATGAGCGTTATTCCTGAAGATTATACGAGCAATTCAAAGTTTTTAGTTCATTAATTAAAATCACCTTTCTTGCAAATCACTGTAAAATGTCTTCCAATTGTGTGGACAGAAACATAGAAACCCTTTTCGTTGTAATGCCGACCAATACATAACTACGGCCTACAAAGCATCAACACCTCGGTCACATAGTTTTAACTAAAGATGAGCCCTATAAGCAGACTTCAAAAGTTGTATCTCAGTAATATTGTTTTGGCATGTGGTGCGTTACTGCTGCAGTATTTTTATTTTTAAACATAAACTAATGTGCCGCTCTGCTGTTGTGAAATCACCATTCCTTGAAAAGACTTCCCGTTAAATCCCTGTGAATCCCATCATGCGGCTATAACAGCGAACCGTCTCAGACACAATAATTCAACACTGCAGCACTCTGTCATGTTTTCACTACGGATTATTCTCCAGTTATACAACGAGCAGAGCCAGAGAGACTACAGTGATCGCTTCATGGTGAAGAGAGAGACTTTCTAAAAACGTCTTTACTACTACAATACCTCAGCAAGGCAGCGATGGCTGTAATTTTTTGAATTGTTTCAATGTTTTTGGCAAACAACAAGCAAAATGTACTTAAATGTGAGCTCCAGTCTTCAGAGAGAGCGACAGAGGGCAAAATATCGAGAAGGAGAGAGAAATGAGAAACTGAGCTGGAGATGAAGACACCAAGTCAGAGAAAGAGATAGAAGCTATTACTGTTTTTTGTAATACTCTTTCCTCTGTATGTCTTCCTTTCACAGTGCTGTGGTGCTTTGCTATGAGATGGCAATTGCTGCAGTGATTGTCCTCCATAGTAGAGCAGAAAAATCCAATTTCATCGATATACAAGGCGAAAAGAAAGATAGAAAAAATCTGAAAAATCCCTTCTGAATAAAAAAAAAAAGATATAAAAAAATGAAAGAAAAGAAAAGAAATTGAGAGATGGAGGGAAAAAAAACACAGTAAAAAAAAAAATCTGAAAAAGACAGATATAGAGAGACAGATGTGGCCAGGTGGGCGGGCTGGAAAGAGACATGGTTGATATAAAAAATAAAAAAAAAACACATGAGCAAGTTGATTGTTAAATATGAGATTGTTTTACAGAAGAGCAGGTATTGAGTGAAAATTTAATAAATATATAGATATTGTTTTCAGGGGCTATTTGGTAGCTGTGGCCCCAATGAGCGGCAGCAGCAGGCTGCGCTGCCTCGGTGCTGGTGATGGCCTGTCACTGGAAGCCGCTCTGATAAATGGCTATGTTGGATTGGAACAGACGTGTAATATATATCAGACTTATATTCTCTCTCTCTCACTCTCTTTTGGTGCTGGTGTGCAAGATGCTGGGAGCAACGGAGGGAGGGTGAAGAGCGCGATGTGAGATCACATGAAGCTGGAGGTAAACCCCGAGTGAGCCTTGTTCACCGCCCACCAATAGGCTGCTTGAAACTGGTCAACAATGTCTTGATTTATTTCATGGACACATTTGTCCTTACTGTGTATATACAGTGTGTGTGTGTGTGTGTGTGTGTGTGTGTGTGTGTGTGTGTGTGTGTATGTATGTATGTATGTATGTATGTATGTATGTATATATATATATATATATATATATATATATATATATATATATATATATATATATATATATATATATATATATATATATATATATATATATATATATATATATATATATATATACATACACACACACACACACACACACACACACACACACACACACACACACACACACACACACACATATATATATATATATATATATATATACACACACACATATATACACACACACACAAGTTAAGCAGGTTTAAGAGTTTATGTTATGTATGTTTATACGATATTTCAACTCCCCCACTTGTGGTAGGCGCTTCAATGAACTGTGATGGGCGGTTTCTTTTCACACGCCATCCCTCATGAATATTTAAAATCAGCTATGATGTGATGATGAGGCCCATGACAATTTCATAGGGCCCAAAGTTCTGTCTCTAAATGTCTCTTAAGCGGTTTATATTAACAGTCTACGATCCAAAGATATTACATTTATGTTGATTTAAGGATAGGATATATACTTTATTCATCCCCAAGGGGAAATTTGATTGTGGCAGCAGCAAGCAGAGTTACATAGAAGACATTTAAGAAAATTTAATAATAAAAGTGCAAAAATGCAAAGTATATGAAGAGTCTATATATAGTATATACAGTTAAATATAAGTATGTATAGTGACTAACTAAACAACAAAAGTGGTGCTAGGGTTATTGATGTTGATGATTCAATTGATGGAGGATCTAGCCAGAGGTGATTTATTATACAGTCTTATAGCAGTGGACGGACATTAAAAGAAACAAATTCCCACCCACAAACATGGAAAGTTTGGTATTTTTTCTTGACTCTTATATATATCCACAAGTCTGAACTAAGTTTTGCATCATATACATTTGATCCAGTTGGTTTTGGGCTTCACGTTGTAATTATGCGAGCGCACAAAAGCCCTCCTCATTTGTACATTTTATTTGATTGGTCTGAAAGTCCAAAATGTCCAAAAAGAAAATGTCACTAGAAATTAACCGAATAAAATGGTTAAATTCAGCCTTCGCTGAACAACTTAGGCTTGTTAACGTAGAACTGGAAGGGGCTTAGCGAAGGGTCTACTTTCATACACACTTGTCTGTATTTGTATCTTCCTGTACATTTGCTCTCTTGACTGTCTAATACAGGTGCGTATTAAGCACCTTCATCTGAAGTGGACACTATTGACCAAGCGGGCATTTCAGAGAGTGCACAGGACTTAACACTTGACTTAGTTTGGTGTGCTCACGTTGAAGAGAACATGGAGAGAGGCGGGGCTTAGAGTGCCAAATGGGGCCAGAACATGGAAAAAGGAGCGTTAATAACACAGTCCAAACTGACTGCACCCCCTGTGGAGTCCCCCCGCCGCTAGCTGCTCAGTAAGACGACATGCACTGATCCCACAGTTACAGGAAGGATCACACAAAACGCACACATGTACTCGCCACTTCTGTCGAGCTTTGGCTCAGCAAGGAAGTCTGACAAAAACTAAAATAAAAAACTAAAGATAATAGCTCATTTTGAGGACAAAGAGCTTTGGAAATATAAATGATTCATAATTTAATTCCTGTGCATGAATCAATAAATGTTCATTTTCACAGACCGCCCCTTTGTCAAACATTGCCCGTTTCTCACCTATTCTTTACCGTTCAGTGATGGGTCGTAGTGCTCTTTCAACCTTTTTCTTTTATACTCTCGTTCTTCATCGTTTGGTGACATTTTATCTTTTAAGCACTCTTCCACCTCCTTTTACTTTTGTCTTGTTCTTATCCTCACTCTCTCACAAATGTCACTTCATCATATTTCTTGTGATACCGTCAGGTAGAATCTATTTAATTCTAGTTTGCCTCCAGCTGTCACATCTCTTTTTCTATCTCGTCTTTTATTGTGTTGAATCTCCAGTGTTTATTTTCCCCCCTTTCGCTCCTCTCTTCAGTACAGTATCTCTTTCCTTTCCATTCACGCTCTCTCAATCTTCTGCCTCTCTCCGAGGTGTGGAGCTGATTTGTTGACACTTTGATCTAAGGAATATTGACCAGTGGCCAACATGACTGATGGACGGTCAGTGCCTGAAGTCGATAATGCCTGTGTTAGTTGGGACTCATCGCTTCTAGCATCAGCACTCACATTTACTCCTGTACGGGTTGATGCAGTAGGGCGGATCTGTCCAAAGACGTAATAATGCAACACGAGCTGAGGAATTGAAAGAGAGAAGCTCAGCTATACGGCTGGATCAGCAAGAGAGCACGCCTACATCTCAGAATATTTCAACATCTTTCACCAAGCTTTCGGCTCGAAAAGGTGCAGTAGTTTTCTTGGCAAATGATCCATCACTTAACGCACACCTTCCCTTGACGTCAGCAAATGGCGTCCTCCGCTCTCCGCTACCCAAGCAACAGACCATTGCACATCCAATTACTGACAGACGTCCACTACCACTCAATACCCACTGGCTTAAGAATGCATCATCAGTGAAGGAGGGAAGATTTGCTTTATTGACCTAACAGGATAACTGTCCACTAATGTAAACTAACAAAACCCACACTACAAATTAATATAATGCTGCTGCTGTTTTAATCAGCTAGAAAAAAAACATGGAAATGGCAAAAAACATGGAAATGGCAAAAAAACATGGAAATGGCAAAAAAATGAAAATTATATTTAAAGCAATGTTGTAATAACAGTGCGCATGTGCACAACCATAAGACCATATTTCTTTATCATAAAATCACATTTGAATGACAAATCCTTTGACATTGAGGTCCTATTGAGGACAATGTGTCCTCTGAGTACGTGATATTTAGCTGTGCTTGTATACATGTGAACTTCTAAGAATATGTGATGCCTTCTTCTTCCTCATTGCATATCTGGCTTCACAACAGTGTGAAATTTTTATTTTGTTTCCACCACAGCGAGCGTTTGACTTTTTGCACCATCCAAAGGGGGAAAAAAACTCTTTCCCAGCATGAAGGCGTGATTTTGAGCACATTAAATGTGGCCTTGTATCCTTCCCAAGATACACTTATGATTTGAGAGCAGCATGAGTGCGTCCCTTTTTAAAACACATTTCAACAGGGCATTTGACCCTGGTTTCTGCCTTGCAGGCATCTCACTCTGGGACCAGCATGGAGCTGCCCTTTTAAGTTGGCTAAGCACGGCAGCTGACCCTTGTTCCCCTCCATAGGACACTAGTTTGACAAGGACATCAGGATAACGCCACTTTCAGCAACAGGAGGACACACACAGGGATGAATAGGATATAACCTTTTATCCTTCAGGTGGAGGATCAGGTGGAGAATAAAAAAAATAAAAAAAAATAAAAAAGAGTGTAAAAATAGCTGCAGAGAGACAATTGGAGAGAGACGGAGAACAAGAAAGACGGAGAGCAATGTGCACCACACTGGGGAAAGCATGCAGAGTTTACGTTGAAGGATGATAACAGAAACAGTGGGAAAGAGGGATGAAGAATATGAATGAATGTGACCGTTGGCTAAGCCCATGGTGACACCGTGTACTCTAGCTGAATAGAATTGTTTTACATCACTCAAAACTCTGCAATGAACCAATTTCCATTACTGCCAACTAGGGCTGGGCGGTATGGCCAAAAATTCATATCACGGTATCTTGTAAGATTCTGGCGGTTTCACGGTATATCACGGTATTTTTTCCCCCGAATAAACACATTAATTTATTGACGCCGAAAAGGACCGCCGCCGCCATTATTCACCACTCGCTCTCGCAACTGGCCGGCAGCTGTTTGTACGTTGGTACATAGGTTGTGTTAGAAAGCTTAACCTGGAGGGGTTTAGGACCCAGGGGCATGCGAAGCCGTAACGACTACTGTCATTCTTCAGCAGGCAGCAACATTTAATGTTTACAGTCACAGCTGCGTGTCCAGCGGTCTGAGCTTCTTACGTCTCACGGATAGAGGTTGACTCATGGTTTCAAAGAAATGACAGCGACAAAATGCATTCTGGGTAAAGCCTGCCCACTCAGCCGCACATGAAGAGTCTTCCTGTGTGGGTGGGCATTTTAGCGAAGTAATTTACCCAGCATGCATTTTGGCAATGTCATTTCTTTACAAACCATGAGTCAATTGAGTCTCCATGAGAGGTAAGTAGCGCCATCCGCTGCTCTTTCAGCTTCAAACTGTGAACGTTAAATGTTGTTGCCTGCTGAAAAGCGGCGACTGGTATGACGTTATGTCAGAAATTCATACCGTACGTAAATCCGAAACCGGTATACCGGTTCAACCTGGTTCAACCGGTATACCGGTTCAACCGGTATACTGCACAGCCCTACTGCCAACAACACATACGTACAGTACAAACAGCTATACATACAGTATGCACAGTAGACTTGCAGAGCCCTGTTCATGTTATCAGTATGTTTTGTAAGATGGTTCAGATCACTGCTGTATTTCTGTAGTAACTGGGAGAGCCTTGTTTTGTGAGTTGGGTTGAACATTAATATAACTTATGTCCATATGCAGGAAGTCTGATGGTGTTTCTTACCCTCTCCTCCAGCCGAGCCACCTGCTCTCTGTAGAAAGCATCCTGCTTGTTTAGGTCTGCTTCTCTGGCTCCCAGCTGCTTGGCCTAACACACACACACACAAATGAAAACATGCACGCACCACACACGCAGCACACACACACACACACACACACACACACACAAAGAAAAACCATCACTTGTGTGTTCAGTGGAGCGGTGCCAATTTTATGAGACTGATCACAAAATGCACACATACACAAGTATACATCAGAGAACTAAAGAAGAGACACATTGTAGCACAACTCAGACACAGGCCCTCTGTTTATAAGCATGTACGGACTCGACTGTGAAACACTTTGTGAATGATCTTTTTAGTTTCATGTTTGATGCTGTGAGTGCTGTGCCTGCCGGCATGTCCATAGACACATTTTGCATGTGTGGGACTATGTGTGCATCCAGCCTAACGTCTACAAAAGCGAGTCCATGTCTGAGACAGATGATGCCTCGGCATGTATTGTATGTGCGTCTTTGTCCTCTTGTGTTCAATCTTCAGCCAAACCGCTATCTGGTCAAGAGGATAACATCAGTTCTCAGTGCAAAGGAGCACCATGGTCGGGCGTAAATATCTACCCAGCACTACCAATCTCCACTGTCCTTCCCTCTACTGTGACCTTCACTAAGCGTACGGCTGACTCTCTGGGTGAATGCAGGACAGATAAGACCTGGACGGAATAGCTCCCAGAGAGGAAGTGTCCTTCACGCCGGGAGAGAGGGGCAGTGACTCAAATCTAAATAGAAATTAAAACCATACTAATCATGATAAAAGGCTTAACTTTCTTTACAGACACATATTTCTAACTGTGGAATGACCTCTTGTCATTTACTTGACTGTGGATGATATTGATAAACACTGGTGGTTTGGGACTTATAGGAAGCAAACTGAGGTGGTTGTTCAAAGCCACAGTGAATAAACTGAAATTGTCATCTCATCTATAACTCCACAAAGCATTTGGAGGAAGAAAGCTGTAAATAGGGGATCATCATAATATGGCGCAGCTGAAATCTCTGGAGGTAAAAAAAGTAACATGTCAAAAAAGCTGAAAGGGAAAAAGGAAACCTCGACTATGATGCAGAGACTTATGTAGAGACCTCTCGACTTACCTTCCGTCCAATCTCCTGAATAAGGTAAGCATTGGGGGAGGGGCGGAACAAGAGAGAAGAGAAAGAGTGTAAAAGAGGCACTGATTCATCCATGAACTTCTTCAAAGTGACATTTGGAAAGGTTTGGTATTCAGAGGCTCGGGGTGACTGGCTGCCACACTGTTCTGCTTGAATACTCACACTTCGTCCTATCTATCTCCTCTTGCACTGACATATACACCCACCAGTCCATACTCACACAAAATACATGTATGGTATATGACCATGAGCTAGTCGTTTCAAACTCAAAGACACACCAGCAAACTGCAGAGGACTCTCCTATGTAAAGCACCCACACAAAGACACTTTGAAGCCCTCGCTTTAAGCGCTGTGAGTGTTGAAGAAAACACAGCGTATGGACAATTTTTATTTTTTTTGCATAGCATTATGTCGTCCAATCTCTTCTACTCTTATAACCATCTGTGTTTGGCGACTCGGTGCACTGCAGGCGGATGCATTGTGATGAGGAGTGGTGAGGAGTGTCACCGAAGGGCTCTGCTCGCATGAGACGAGTGGGGGGAAGTTTCAAAGTCAAGGAGATGCTCCAAAGGCTTACGCGCTACAATTAATACAGAAACAAGGGCAAACACCTGCACATGCACACAGTGGCATTATGCCAGCTACACAGGTCCAGACATAGAGGCGGGAAACACACTCCACAGCACCACTTCATCGCAGTCCTGTCAACACTCAGTCAAGCAACACCAGGACCAAGCCGTCCTCAGCACAACCTAACATTAACCAGCCTTATTGTTCAGGTCAGGCGATTGTCTCCATTGTGTCCCCTTGCATGTCTGACATGCTTTTACGTGGCCAGTGTCAAGCAAAAACTCAAGCTGCCTGCACTTGATGGAGTCAAGTTGAACTTAAACCTGAATGATAGAGTCGGGTGAATGCGCCCTGAAGTACACCCTAACAAGTCTGCAGCAAGTACACAAGCACTAGTCATGACCTTAAAATGTGTTATTGATTCCAAGCAAGCAATCAGGGGTTCGAGAAAAGATGGGCAACGTTTTAGACAGGACGGGTTACGTCGGACGAGGTGCCAAAAAACTGTCTCTGGCCAACAGCTCAATTCAAGGAGGAAGAGGAGAGGGATGATGGGATGGAGGGAAACAGAGAGGATTGGCAGGGGGTTGTGTATTGCCACAAGTGTGTCCAAACGCAATGTTACGCTGATAGGTGGCGACTAAAGACTTTAGCTTTTGCAGATTGAAAGACAAAAGATGCACACAGACGCCGGGACACAAACAACGGCTCAGACACTGATCTGAAACACACACACACACACACACACACCCCAGCCGGAGCAGCTGTACCCACAGAGAGCGGGTGGAGAGATAAATGTGTGCTGAAGGCGAGACTAAAGGGGTCATTAAAAGAGGAGAGGTTGTGACAGAAATGTGTGCCCAGGGATTATTTATTTTTTTCGCTCACTTTTGTGTGAGTCTATACGCAAGTCTGTGCATACATGCAACTGTGCATGTGTTCAATTTCCATGCGAGCAGGTTGGCCCTCCTCTTTGACGACACACACACACACACACACACACACACACACACACGATTACTTCCGACTGATTAACCCCATTCAGCAGACTTTAAAGATAATCTAATCATACCAAAGGCCAAACAATGGGACAGACTTTAACACTGGCCATGCACCCTTTGTTCACCTAATGAAGAGGCGGTCACGGGTGGAGGAGGAGAGCCGGGGTAAGTGTGGGGGGTGGTAGAGGAAGAGGAGGGCAAAACTGGACATGAAATGCAAAAAAAAAAAAAAAAAAGAACAGAGCTAAGAGACAAAGAGAGGAAGAGGACAATAAAAGGTGATTTATCATTGAAAGTTTATCATGAAGCTCTCGCAACTTTCCAGCTGTGATTTCTTAGTAAAAGCCAGAAATGGCTGTCAATCACCCTTGTGATGAACAACAACAGTTTTCCTGATTTTATGAGCAAAACTTTGCAAGTCCAGAGGACGATGTAATTCCTTTTGGCTAATTTACTAATTCAACCTTACTCAGTCTAATTGTCCTGGGCAGCAACCTGTGACATAAGGAAAGAAAAAAAGAAGAAAAAAGCAGTATTCCAGTCCATACGCTGCTGTTTGTAGCTCAGAAAACTACAGCAACATCAAACTTCTACACCCACCCCCGTATCTATCTCCCTCTGGTCTCTTATTAAGTACAGTAGCACAATGGCTGAGGGTGACAGGCAGCTGAGAGTGAGACCGTGGTGGTCAGATTAAACGGATCGTTTAGGCGAGGTGAACGCCTCTGTGAATATCAATTAGTAAGCCGCTGAATAATTAAGGACAGCCGTGTTTTTTTAATTAGCCGACTGCCGCAGTTTGAGCTGGGAGCGAGGGCGCAGGAGAGGAGGATGGCAGGAAGGATGAAAACAGGTGGATTTTGCTGCGTCAGGACCCCCCCCTACCCGCCTCCTGTTCTCTCGCTGATTCGCTCGCATGCACTCCATTTTCTTTCACACCAGCTTTTTTTGTTTTAAGTGTTCTCTGTTCGCTCATTTTCTTTCAAAGCTTTCCAAGGCACTGAAATAAAAATAACTCCTGCCTGCAGCGTTCAGCAGGCTTAAGGGCAACTGCATGTGCGAGTATGTACTTATACTGTGCGTGGCTCCATATGTTATAAAAGACATTATAGGGAATAATACAATGATCTCATATGTGCATCCTTTCTGCTCTCCTTTGAGGAGACACTGTACACTTTCAAGGCACAATGGAGGAACGAAATAAGAAGAAATACACACTAAAGTACGTTAAACAAGACTGTACTCCCAAGTCGAACCACAGCAACAGTCATTTCAGCATGTGAGCAACTTTTGCTGCAAAATTGCATGTGAGCAAAATGTTATTTGCCATGATTTTTCCTAACCCTAACAAAGTCGTTTTTGTGCCTGAACCAGAACAAACCGTCACTGTAGCGTTGTCACGTCACAAAACAGAACAACTGACAGGGCCGTCTGATCCAAATGCATTTACTTTTTCCATTCTGTAAGGCAGGCATTTTGCCATTCATTGTTGGGGAACATTTTGAGTTCAAATAAGTTGTACATGTCTATAAATTGTGAGCATATAACCAAAATGATTTCCCCTTCTTAAACTGTTCCATCTGAATAACTTTTAGAGGCTTGAAAGGGTAAAACTATCCAGCATTTTACAAGAAAAGATATATTACTGTATTCGAGTAAGTCGAAAAAAATCATTTTGTGTAGGAGAAATACGTTTTGGATTATCTCCCATCCGATCAATCATCTTGTTACAACACATACACTACAATCCCTTCGGGGGGACCCGGCCCCCAGGTGGAGAACCATCGACTTAAACCAGTGGATCCTCTCATGATAAAAAATTGTTTACCATACTAATTGCCAACAGCATATATTCAGGCTACAGAGCACAAGAAAAAAAGAATCTGATTATGGCAATTATATACATATTACATTTTTCATTTCACACCTCAATGATGGAGATCTCTGTATTGTAACAATGACGTGAGTCACGGTTACAATGTAAGCCAACTAAATGCTTATGAATCACGCTAGATGAAACTCATCTCGCAAGATGCCATGACCGATAGAGCACAGATCAGATATCATCACATTAAGTAACGGCACCTCATCCATAACCTCGGCCTCTTTTGTCTTCCCCCTGCCTCCATCAGTTCAGGCGGGATCCCCTCCCCCCCGTCACGACGAGTAGCCTCATAATCAATGCTACCTCACACCATCCGAGTGAATGCGGCAGCATGGTGGGTCAGAGCTGCTCACTGGGCCCCATCTATCACCGACCTGCACGACAGGGCCCTGGGACAACCTAATACTGAAGCAGCGGGCCTCAGGTCATGTGTGCTCCGACGGGCCGGGAGAGGGGGGGGGGGGGTCAAAGGGCAGCACAATGCGACCATGCTCTGGTGTTAATTGGTACGGCGGAGGTGTGGGTGGCTTGTGGGAGGTTAGAGATGGATGGGGAGAAGGGGAAGTTCATGGGGTAAAGAAGATGTAAGGGAGGGAGAGAGATGGGTCAATGTCTGGATGGAATATGGATGACAAGATAGGTGGGAGATTTTTTTGTTTTTTTACAGTTGCTAGGAGAACTGTCATATCGAGGAGATGGGAGAATATGTTAATAGAAGGGTTTGAAAAAAACAAAACAGTTTCTATCTTTTTACAGCCATAGACAAATACTTACACGCATAATCAAAACCATTGCAGACACACATCCCTTCCACAGATCTTGGCACATCCTGTAACCGACTCTAAAACCATTGCAGCTCTATCTTTAAAAGCTATCACTGGCAGATCAAATCTAAGTGATGGAGTGTAAAAGGATATCACCTAACACAGACCTTACTGGCAGTGCTACGTATTACCCTTAGAGTCACTAATAAAACACAAGTCCTGGTAGCAGTAAAACTCCATTAGAACCCATTCACTTTGGCTGGTTAATTAGCATCACAGGGTTTTACTGAGCTGCAATAACACTTAGGTTCAAGGCTAGTCATGGGCGGATCATGGGCGATGTAATCCTGTCAGGTAAAGTGTGGTCAGTTAATGGGCTTAACCTTGACTGATAACACTAAAGGACCAACACACCGTCAAACATGTATTTACACGCATAGTAATGCCTAAAACACATGAAACTCTTTTTATGTGACAAAACGTTTTCTCAGTTGGGCGCTGAGCCAGAGTTCAGTTTCTATTATCGAGTGAATGTAATCAAAAGTGCTGCATTCGCAATGTATCAAAATGATTTTAGATTTTGCGCAATTATCAAAAAGTCTCAATTAACACAACATGCTATTATGTATTGATCCTTTACGTCACCAAATGCCCATATTTCTGGTTATCGTGTCATAGCTATTTTGTCTGCTTTGATTATTTGGCCCTTTGAGAGTTTTACACAAGTCAAACGCCAAATAAGCTGAGACCGCACAAAGACATTAGCGCTCTGTCGTGTTTTGCAAGAGCTGAATGTGCTCGAGACAAACTAGCTCAAGTACAACTTGTCTGGAGGCAAGAGTGTTCTCAGGTGTGCAGCGCACACAGCTTCTCATCACAGAGAGTGGGCGAGCGGTGCCACTCGTAAAGCGAAGGAAACCGCTCTCCTTGAAGGCATTCATGGTGTTACAATTGTTTGTGTACACAAAAACTGACTGAAGTAGTAGGCGGCATGATGTCAGATTGTTGGTTTTGAATAGTTTGGCCGGTTCAGACTTTGCCCCAACATGCACTTTGTTTGAAACATACTGACCCCTTAAGGGGAAGTTATCTTGAAGTAAGAAAGCAATGCAGACCAATTGCAAGACCCTATAGAGAGTAACGGGAAACGTGGGGAGAAAGTGCAGGACTTTGACAACAAGCAACAAAGGGTGCTGACCGAGTTTGAATCCGTTACAGGCGCCTTACACCGCTGGCCCACAAGGACGCACTGAAATAAACTCGACAGCATGGCCGCCTTGTCACAACATAATAATGCAGCATCCTGGGCACCTCTTCATGGGGCTTGATGTCAGTGGAGCTGCGAATGGTCACAATACAGCGGTATCATTAATCATTGAGAACAAGCTGGCAGAGAAGCTCTGACTGAAGCAATTACCTTCTGACCACTACGCTGTAAGAATTAGTCTCCTTCGCATCCTTTTCCCTACTGGGTATGTGGCGTGACCAGTGAGACTTGCTTATCCTGTGGAAATACTGAAAGGAATCCAGAGTATATGCCAACAACGACAGCAGTGTGCAAGTGCTGCCTACCAGGTGTCTGTGACAGTGTAGTAATGTAGCCGAACATCAAAATGATGAATTAGTTACCTGCCAGTCCATGTTTATGAGTTTTCATCTGTTAGCATCAGATTCTAAAACAAATAAAAAACACTTTTAAAAAAGGTATTTTGGCAGATGTCTCCTCTGTCTCCTGTTTTGTCAGCTCTGTACAAACACACATGTCCTGGTATGTTCTTATCTTACTTATATAAATGTTCGGTAATGTGACTTCATCCTTGACTAACAAATGACTGAAGCATGGAGCATCCTTGCAGAAAAAGACATTGAAGCCACAGGCTGCAGACATATTTACTCTCCCGGGGGGGATCTCTTAGCGCAGTGAGTAATGATGCGACGACCTGGTGGGTCAAAGGGCTGACCTGACCAGGACAGGGACCGAGGGGCCGGGCCCGGACAGGGACCAAAGGCCAAGAGGTGTAGGTGGTGAGTGTGGGTGTCTCAATGTTTGTGTGTGCATCCTAACTACTAGCTGTTTAAGTGCACATTAAAATGAAGTGTCCTTGTGGAGTCTGTCGCTCATTGACTGTGAACAGAGGTCAACAGAGGGCTTGATCTGAGCCAGCTGGCCTTAATGATGCCGAGACAGGGAGTGTCAACCCACACACACACATTTACATCTCTTTTGCACTTCTCCCAAAGAAGATACAAGTATGTAAAAAGTAAGGCTTATAGTAATCAAGCTAATCAAAAGCGTATCGAAGATAAGTAGGACCATTGTAAGAAGTTCTCGGGATTGAAAAGTAGGGAATATCATTGGAAAAGCTAGGAGAGAAAAGATCGTCCAGAGAAAACTAATGGTGCTATTGAACCCACAAAAGGTTGAAGTCCTGGTAGAAACATGAAAAATCACTCCCCTTTCTTCTCCCAGACACTTCAAGCCCCTCGGCCTTGTTGGAGACACCACCTCCACCACTCCACCGCCAGCTCCTTCGCTGAGGGACGGCAACAACATCTGCTGGCTTGGAGATTGATTAATTGGCTGATCGGGCGCCCGCGGTGTAAACTGATTGATTGATCATCTTGGGGTTGGAGCTGCCTTTATCAAGCGCCCTGGGGAGCGAACCTCTGGAGGTCCCCAGTCATCTGTCATGTCCAACACACAGGGGAAGACGAAGGAGAGATGAAGAGCTGTGGGTTCATTACCGAGACACGGGGGGAAAAGTCTCAGCCAAGACGGGAACAGGAGGGCATGCCGAGAGAACAACGAGGATATGGGGACACAGAGGCTGAGGATGAAAGGAGGGGAGAAGATACTACGGTGCTTGTCGAGAGAAAGATAGATCCAGACATACATGAAGGTAGATAGAGAAAGTAGCGTGGCCCAGCCAAGCACAACAACATCATAGGGACAATCTTTTCCAGACACGGGCAGGAAAGAAAACAATTAGGATTAATAGTCTCATTTACTTGGAAGGTATTAGTACTAGTTGTGGTTATGTGCTTTGACATACAACCTCAAGTCACTTCTAATTCCTGACCACATGCCTGTTTAACAGCGAGCGTACGGGGATTAGAAGCCGATGAAAACAAGTGTGGAGAATGCAAGCACGCACTCATTCAGGCAGAAACCAATAGCAGAAAATTCCTTCACTTGACAGTAGAGGACAAAGTGAATGACCTGAGAGTGGAGAGGGCCGTATTGTCTTTGGACAACAGATGTCCCCAGGGAGCGAAGTGAATGAGAGAGAGAGAAAGAGTTGTTTCAAGAGAGATGGAGCAACCTAGAGCAGAGAGAAGGTGGGAGGAATGTGGAATGAAAGACATTAGGGGAAGACATGCAGGGAGGAAAAGAGGCGGCCTGAGGATGTGTTCTTGACACTGGACCTCGTGAACAACTTAGGCTGCATGTGCCCGACTGTGTGCATACGCCTGCAGAAAGGGAATCTTTACTCGGATCTATCTGCATGATACAATTTAAAAAAACATCCCAGCGTCCGAGTAAGTGACTGCAGCCTTGTGCGATTATGGCTGTGGGCATACTGTACATTTCTCCGTGCTCCCGCTGTGTGCCAATGCATATTCATTCCACCCAGCAGCAGGTGGTCTTCCCAGGCCGGATGAAGCCAGAAGGGGGCCACGGTCCACCTTCAACTTCTGTCTATCAAGCCCATGTCAGCAGATTCAGGGTCACCTCTAATCCACTAACCTCTTCAACTGAATTTATGCCTTTTCCCCCTCTTCTTGCTGCCTCCCTTACCTCCTGTTAGCCGTCACCAACAACTAACTCTAAAGGACCGCACAGAAAAGAGACATTTCTTCTCTTAAATCAAAGGTTAGCCTCTTCATTTATAAGTGGCTTGTAAGTATGATCCTTTCCACCTACATGACATATCGTGTAAATGAATAAATACATATTGTTATTGCACCAAAATAAATCCTGCTTGTCGTGTTGTTGCGATTCCTCTCAGGCTGTTTGTTTAAAGTTTACACCTTTTTTTGTGTAGTTTTTAAAGTGCTGTTTTGGATTAGTTTGTTTCCTAATTGGAGTTTGTAAGGCTTGTTTTGAGAACGGTTCTGTGAATCAATATCTGTGTCTCTCTTGTCTGCTCTCTATTTATCTTTCACCGCTTTCCATTCTCTCACTGCTTCCATATCTCATCCAGATGTTCTGCCTCTTGACTCCCCTCTCGTCTTCGTTCCCTCCATATGTTGAAGTTCTTGCCATCGTTCAATCAAAATCTCTACCTCCAGCACCATTAGCTGAGCCGCCGGTTCACTACTATAGAACCTCATTAATAGCAGTCTCCTGTCAGAGCCGAGAGGGGAAACACAGAGAAAAGGGAAAGGGACGAGTTCAAAAGGAAATACCTGTCACATCACACATCCAACATATCTACTGCAGTGAGCCACACACACACTCATGTGTCCAAGTTAACTCGGGACGATTACTTTTCCAACCTTTGCCCTTTTTGCCAATTAAGTCTTTTATAGCAAAACTATTCTTAATGAAACTACAGGCCACATGGAGGTCAGGATTATTCAGTTCCCAGCTATGGTACCGCTAGGGATGGGACGATATCGTTATCGTGGATGGTGACAAAGAACCCTTACAAAAAGAACTTATACCTTATTTAAGACTGTTTTTCCACTGAAAAGGATGGTCACGAAGGTGTGTTATCTGTGATCCAAAAAATATTTGATAAAGTGATTCCAGTATGTTACAGTGCCATTTTAAGCATATTTTTGATAATTATTTAGACAATATTGTGCTGACAATTATTTTGGCCAGGATAATCATGAAATTAAACTTTCACATCGTCCCATGCAGACCACTGAAGTTACTGTTTTACAAGTGAAAAGATTCAACACATTGTTACGCTTTTATAAATACAGTAACAAACACATCACATCAAGATCACTTGAAACGATATGAAGCTTTAACTGACTGTTTTTCCTGATTTTCATCATGATATAAATGAGACTAACCAACACACAAAATTGAGCCAAGTACTCAAGAAAAGGCCCAATAAAAGTAGTCAAATTGGAGCAATCATACAAGTTAACAGCATGGCAAACAACAGTTGGCACCAATGTTCCCTCTAATTTTTTTCAGCACTGAGCAATTTTTTTTTTTTCTGAACGCACATTTCAGCACTGTGAGCAATTCGCGACCTGCCGAAAATGACCACAAGCCTGCGTTAGCCATAGGGGATTCAAAGAGATGACAGCAAATGCATCAATATGTATACAAGGTTGGTATTTATTCAATATCCTTTATAATGGCTGGACTTTGGGAACATTTTAATGATGGTGTTTTACCAGTCAGTTTAGTTGAACTTAAAGGATCTTTGTTGAACTTCAATCTTCAATAAGGGGAGGTTATGACTGGTTCACTGGTTATGACTGATAATGATATATATACAAAATAAAAGTATCAAAGGTGTTTAGTCATTTCTCAGCAGGTACAACATTTAAGTGGAACTTCATTGAAAGAAAAATGCTAATGCAGTGCTTAACAATAATTATAGGCCTATTAAATTGACATGGTGTCATTTTTCCTAAAGGTAGCCTATATAAACAATGTAATAACTGGAGTGGTTTGCAACAAACTAAGCTACAAAACATGTCATTTGAATGTCATTGAGGGAGATAGGCCTATCTGGCTATGTGGCACCTGCTCTGCCTTTCTTTTCGCCATGGTAGCCTATAACTGCTGGAGCAGGGCCCGCCAAGAGTAGCCTAAACAGCGCCGGCCCTAGCTCATGTGGCGCTCTAGGCGAGCTTCACTCCTGGCGGCCGGAGGAGGACAGCGGGGGTGGGGGGTGCCTACGGAGGCAGAGCGCTAGCAGAGGTACAGAGCACGCATGTCGAGAAACGGGACGCTGATTGGCCAAGAAGACTCGACGCGTCAAAGATCTTCTATTGCGGCGATGGCTCACTCCTATCTCAGAAACACTGGCGCAAACAAGATTTTTAACCCCTGAAAAAAAATCGTTTGTGCGGTCTGAAAAATGTGCGCGGTCTGAAAAATCTATTGCGCGGCCACTTCGACTGGCCTGCGCGGCCGCGCACGCGCGCAGTTTAGAGGGAACACTGGTTGGCACCATCATAAATCTACAGCACCAACAAAGAGTCACATTCACTGCTTATTCATTCCCTCTCACCCTGAACACCCTAAAATCCAGCAAATCCTGTTAAAATAAGTTTAAACCCGCTACAGCTCACGCTTAAATCCAATAAAATGACAAGTTGCAATCACTTTGATGAGAAAAACACGGATTTCTCCCTAAATGGCGGTTATATAGTTTCTGTAGGAGTGTCTTTAGCTCTAATGAATGGCTGCAGTTAACATTCACAAGTAACAACCACTTATGGGGGCGGAGAAAGACAAGTTCAACTTTAAACACTAAACCTTGGCCAGCAGGTGTAATCAGTTTCCGTTTACACAAGTCAAACGCATTCAATGCTCAGACAAAAAAAGAGGAAGGTGAGGAAGAGCACACTGCACAATGAGACTATTCTAGTCAGCTTTCCAAAATGTTTAAAACAAATGAGGGTGAATACATACATAAATACATACACCGCCCATTGAGGCTGAGGGAATAAATTGACTGTACGAGCTCTTTTTTCAGAAAGAAGCTTTCCTGACACCGGTATCCAGCCATCAATCCAGGGCCTGCTCTGTCCCGGCCCCGCCGCTTGCAGGGCCAATTAGCTGACAGGGTGAGGGCCTGGCGCAGAGTGCCAGCCACGGGCTCTGCCAATTAGAGCCTGACCTCCCGCCTAACCCCAATACCGGCATGGTGTGTGGGCACCACACCCTGGGCAGGGGTGAGGTACGGCCGCCAACATGCAAAGGACGGTTGAGTGGACAACCATCCAAGACGAGAGAGAGAGAGTGTTACAAAGACAGAAAAAAATAAATAAAATGGGCACATGTATGTACAGTACACAGTCAGTAGGAAACAATCAAACGTGCAGTGGTGCTCTTTTAAATTGAATTTACGGTACACAAATATGTAATTTAAACATTCAGACAAGAATGATTGTCATGTTGTCCGTTAGTTTTTTTTCTGTGGCTTTAATAATTCATCATTGTGGAGGGTATATTTGTATGGCCTCATGTAAATGTAATAATATATCCACAGTGACTGATACATTTCCCGTCCAGACCTATTAGTGTCTGCTTGTGAGATCTGTAATTGTAGCTCCCCCTCTGGGCCAGTCAATGAAACTCAGATGAAGCTGGAGCGCTGTGTTTTTTTTTTTTTTCCTCAACTAAGTTTAAGTCAAAATCTAGTCAATGATGTCTGACATATTGAACTTAAGTACAGATTTTGTCCAGTAACAGGAGAATATCGTGTTAATATCAGATGGATCTCACACAAGATTGTAAAACATGCCGACGATGTTTTGAGAAATATTCAGAAATGAGCAGCCGTAATATTCCATTCTTGATTTAAGGTTTGCATTTTTTATTTGTTTTGAACAGCTAAATAAGTTAATACTTGAGAAATTAAACAAGTACGGAGGAGTTTAATGAAAGTAGATACACGAGTTTATCCAAAAGACTTTTACTCTATGTGGTAAAACTGTTCTATTCAAAGCATTGCCAAGATGCCCATTTCACCCCAAATTCCTTTTGATGTCACCCTGCAAAATAGTTCAGGTATTGTGTCACTTATCAAAGCGTGTGGCCTACTTATAAATTCAGGTCTTGGGAACATTTTCACAAACTGGAGGAACATTCCAGTGGTCCTATTTGTTTAAGATGACTTTAGTTTTGGGTCAATCTGTGATTTATGCCACAACACAGAGTAAAAACAACAGAGAAAATATTTTTAACTTAATGCAAATCAAATAGATGAATTCAGTAGCGTTGAGCCTGGCAGGGGTTACGGTCACAACAGCTCAGAGAACGTGAGCCAAAGACAGGAGGCAATTTGTCCTTGGTGAGCTGAGCATGTCCACAATATATGTAAATCACAGTGTACCACGACCTCTTTTTATCTCAGTCAAAAAGAAAAAAGACATGAGGATTTATTTATACTCTGTGATGTGGAGAGAAAAAAATTATAAGTTTAGAGAAAAAGATTTATATATTTTGTATTATGCCTTTTTTTGAAATACCACCAGCGGGCACTAATTCAAAACCCAGCAAGTCTCCTTTAATACCTAGGAAATTAAATTGTCTGCCCATTATCAGCCGGGTCCAGTTGGCTGTATCTAAAATGTAGTACACAGGTGAGTACAAAAGATTTTCCACAATTTTTTTAAATAAATAACTTTTGCTGGTGGCTGCAGTTTTCAGAGGGGTGGAGGGCTGACGAGTACAGGGGTTAGCAGAGGGGGACTTGCCGCATTAAAAATGTTAAGCTTTTCCCAAAGTCATTTTCAAGCCAGTCAAGCATCAAATGGAACACAGTTTAAGGAACGAGTAGGTACTGATTTTCTCCAGAAGCTTCGACAGGATGGACATGGTGTGTGCGTCTCAGTGTGTGTGTGTTGAGGGAGCAAACAAATATTCTTGGTATGCCGCATAATCCCTTGCTGGGAAAGCGGAGATGGTGGAGAAATCGCGGAACATCGCATTAGCTACTGGTATAAAGTGTGTGTGAGTAAGAGAGCGATAAAGATGGCAACAGAGGGAGCAACGAAAGCGTGATTAACTACAAGGCTGAATGGTAGAACACTGTTAGATATCAGCACCGTTTCTGTATTTACGTTAATTATAGTTTCTTTCCATTGATATTCTTTGTACAATTCTACTATCATCAGGCTGTACCGTCAATAATTATCTGCTGAGGGACACAAAAGGGCTTTTTTTTTCTTCTTCAAGTCAAACTCTTCAACCATGCCAATCCACCTGCTACTTCTACAATAAGTGGGCCATAAAATCAAAAGCAAGGCTATACTTTTACTGATTGATCCAAGAAGCACCTTTTCAAGAGCAACTGTACTCAGGCCTATAATCATGTTTGTACTGCTAGTAGTGACAACATGCTTTTCTCAAACCCAGTACTGCTGTGATGTAACATGGTGCTGGAGCATCACAGCTGGGTGCGATCACAAGTACAACAGACCACACCTGATCTCTCCATCCATCGAGGCCAGTGCAGGTACATTTCCTCTCTCTCCAAAATCTGGAGTGGGGTTCATATAATACATGAGGTGGCACATAAGGCTGAATGAATCTATGTCCAACTTGAAACCACCGCAGGAACTCTTAAATACTGCACCGAACTCACAAACCCACTGAAAAGGAAACAGCCTTCAAAAATAGGTCTTATAACTACTATTTGTGATTTATGAATCATGGCTTTCACATTTCCTGATAGAAAGGTTAACGTTGTATCTCTCCCAGCTTCTATTGTTATTTTTTGTCCCTTTGAAATGATTGCCTACAGTTAACAGCATATCTGCAAGGCAAAAAAACAAAAAATGGAACTTCGGGTTGTTTAGTTTTATTTCTTGGTTCTCCAGGAACTTACACAAATCTGATCACGTCCTTCTGTTGCATATTTATATACCTAACGCTGCGTTAGCTTCGGGGTCTAAAAAAAAAAAAAAAAAAAAAGTAAGAAAAAGTAAATGTAAGATCTGAGTGTTTTCGACCAGTTGCCAACAGTAGACAAAACCACTGCCGCCAGGTAGGCCCCACCTAGGCCACTGTTTGGAGCGCGGAAAGATTGATGACTCCGGGTTTGATTGAAAAGTCTGCCTCGGGTTAGAGCCGGTGTCTCGGTGAAACGCTGTGGCCAGTGATTGATTGGCCACTGGGCGAGTTTGGCTCCGCAGAGCACAGAGTCGTTGAAAATCAAAAGAGGGGACGGCAGAAGTCTGTGATTTCATTAAAACGCAGATGTGTGGACTGACAGATGGCCGTGGACTGTGAATAAGTGCATGACTCGTGCGCTAGTATATCTCTCTCTGTCAAAACGCATCATTTGTCAGCGCATGAAGACTATTATCTTTATATTGAGCTCATTCATTCACTGGTCTTTTCTGCTTTGACTTCAGCCAGTATCCACTGCAAAGAATCACAGATTCCTAATTGATGTTGCTGGTCAATTAAGCACTAATTGACCTGTTCTCTAATTAAGGGTTTATTCCTGTGTAATGAGTCTGGTAAGTAACTCCTTGATGAGGCCATCTTGACCACATAAAGCCTACAATCAGAGTTCTTCCACAGCAGCCTGGCTGCTCATTATATCACAATCATGGAGAAATGATTCTGAATGACCACACAATGATACGATATGGTCCGCCTTTATTAGGTTCCCAAGTATGTTGGTGATGAAACAAATCAGTGTTAGGTCTTGCGACTATTTCCACTTTTTTTCAGTGTGAATTTGACCAGATTAACCCTTTGTTATTTGTCGCCACCGTGATCTCGGAAGTGAAGCCGTCTCTCCTGCTCTGGACGAGCCGGCATTATCAGTGGAAATATGACTTCACAAGACCTATGGACTGTCAAAGGCTCAATTAAATGTCAACCATTCAAACAGTAATTGTGTCCGTTTGCTTTGTATCCGGCCGATAGCCAAAGAGGTGGAAACGCCATGCAACTATACCGCTGTGCTTAACTACTATAAACCACTTGTGTACGCCGGTGTTCCCCTTTCTTTTACTGCGGTTCCCCCTGAGTGGCAGAACATGTGTGAGCGCTGACACTGAACATGTTCCCCTCAGACAACAGAACCGCAGGAACCCAACAACAATGACAACACACACCGCTGCCTACACTGCTGTGAAGTTTCAATTACTGGTCGACTTGGTGGCTGGCTAGTGCCAGCCAGCCTGACAGGGAAAGGAGTGACTAGTGGTGGAAAAGTCTGAAGGACAAGCACTCCCACCAGGGTGGTGGGAACCATCAGGAGGCGGCCACGGTGGAGTAGACTACGTATATAAAAAAAACACGACATGGCATTAAATGGCAAGTTTAGATGCCTTAAACAGTTTGCAACAGGAGTAGATAACAGTGGACATGTAATGTATGCATGACAAGGAAAAGAGTAGTTGCATTCCTCTTATTTCTTCACAAAAAAAATTATTCATGAATAGTCTTTCTCCATCAAGAAATGCAAAAAAAAAAAAAACATTGGACACCTTAGACTACTTCTCAAGCAACTAAAAAGATTCCCTCAGCCTCCGGTTGTCTGCGTATCTGAAGCATTCTAAAAGACCACGTGAAAATAATAAGTCTGACTCACTGCAAGGACATTTACTTGTGCATAGTATTTAATGATGCACATTGGATGAAATGAATAAAATGCAGAGGAGGAAAATTAAACTTAGGGTGACTCATCTGTTGAGTGTGTGATGGTTATAGTTGTGCTGTCAAACAATAGAACTTTATTTGTCTCATTCACAGCATCACACTGCTGATTCCCTCTCAGCTAGCAGGCCGACCTCGCTCTCTTTTTCTGTGTTTTTAAATTTGTCTAGTTTTATTTAAATGAGTCGGAAAGCAGAGAAGCTCAACTATTAATTGTTTTAACTTTTTACATATTGTTCCAGTACTTTCAGAACGTACTACCCCCCTCCCTCCTGTGGTTGAATAACATCTATATCTAAAACATTATTCTTCACAGATTCCTAAAATATGCTGACATAAAGGTGATTTAGTTTTTCTTATTTTAGTGCTTAATAAAGGCAAGAGTCAGACGCGGTAGACAATAAGAGACAGAATCTAAAAATCCATAAAATCTAAACGCTACCCAGCCCTGGTCTAACCCCGCGTTTCGGGGCAATTCTCCAGAATGGGTGTCGCTGTAATTGGTGCAGCTATGGCTGCGGAGGTTATGGTCATTATAGGTGAGCGTGGGGAGGCATAACTGCTCACAGCACCGCTCTCATTGTGTGTGTAGTAGAGACGGACGGGGGAGGCTGTATGGGGTCCTGCTGCTCACCGTGACCTGTATCCTAATGAGAACAAATCAATACTACACTGGACAAAGAACACAACGACAGCTGCCTTAGACAAATGTTTTTTTCTGTGGCAATGAACATAAGAGCAGTGCTCAGGTCAATTCAAATTCAATTAAAACAATACTAAATTCTGCCTGAATATTTAACCTTCCTATTAATAAAACATAGTATACACACACACACACACACACACACACACACACACACACACACACAGTACCCAATTTTGAGGTGCAGTTATTTTTCCTTTTCATTCTTTCAGGAAAGCAATGCTTTTTTTAATTTTTTTCTATGGATCATCTTATCGTTTAAGATAGCAGCCCGTTTCAATACATCGCTCTTACTGCTCATATTTCAAAAACACCTCTCCAGGGCATCCTTGTGGCCTTGATATAGTCCAGTCGGAGACATTTCTTGCGTGACATCCCCGTCTTCTGTTTCTCTTTTCTGCCTTTATTAAAACCTACAGGAAAAAAAAAACAGTCCTCCACAGAAAAACGGACAGATTGATTGATGACAGAAGCAATGTTTACTCATGTCGTCGACGCCCTCTTAACTTTTTCCCTTCCCACAACTGAAAAACAATATAATTTCTTTTGACACAAAGCTGCTCGTGGGCTGAGATAAATCCAGCAGTTTCCAAAACACTCACTTGTTTCATTGGTTTTCGAAAAAAAAAAGAGAAGTCATTTTCAGGGAACACAAGAATAATGTGCCAGACGAAGAATTGTCAACACACGATTGTTGTTTAAATGGAAAGTATATTTTTCACCGAGTTAATCAGAAAAAAAAAAGACGGAAGGTGAAGAAGTTTTCCAAACAACTTCTCAAAATGATAATATCTATCAATATTATTATAACGGTGAAGCACTCGGGCATAATCAGAACACTCTTTTTGTGAGATTCAGCCCGCAAGCTAAATATTGCATGAAAAAGAGAATGAAGAGAGTTCATCTAAATCTTATATTGTGAGCATTGCTCAAGGACATAACAAGGTAGCATAAAAGATAATGCATAAGGTGTTAACAGGTTTAGTGGGAGAAGGACTGAACAAATCACCTCTGAAAGCTCTATCAGCCACCAGATTATGTGCTTAGTACAGCAAACCACAACCTCCCCCTGGAGCGCTTTCTCGATCAACTTATTGACTTTGCCCAGCAATCGGAAGCACATTCACCTTTCAATCCTCGATGCTTATGTACTTGTAAATATAAATGCAATTTGTTGGGTAACTTGTGCATATTTTGAGTCAAATGTTACATCTTTCTGCTCTTGTTTTTCCTTTTGGAGTAAAAAAAAGAAATAAAGTCTAACACAGAGACACAGAGGAGCAGAAAGAAAGACAGACATAACACACACACTGACACACACACACATGTTTTATGTTTCATCAAAGATGAGTTCACTGCGTGTAGCGGACAAACGGACTGAAATGACAATGGGTGGGAGGCTACCAAGTCCATGTCTAGTTAAAAGGAATAGTGGCTGTGTGGAAGCGTCTGACTTGACAATTACACGAGTGGGGCGACCGCCACTGTGCCTCCACTGATAACCTGTCGGCTTCTATTAAAACGGCAGCAGTCCAAAAGAATGCTCAAACTGAGGAAATTATCGCACGGACACGCTCGCACACAATGGTGAAAACAGTAAAAACCCTCCGACATTGACTCTTCTGCTGCTGCAGTGTGTGTGTGTGCTTTCGGGAAGTAGAGACAACGTGGTTGAAGAACAGAAACAACCAAGCGGGGTGAAACTGAAAGTATAAGTTCCAGACAAAGAATGAAACAAAAGCTGGATATGCCTGTTTGTATGCTCAGTCTCATACCGAATGAGTCGCCACTGCAGTGCAGCTATCTGTCGTCTCAAAGGCGGCTAATGGCCCGAGGTTAGCCCTGGGCCCACAAGCGAAAGCTTCATAGCGCGCAGGAGGAAAAGTTCTCTTAAGTACAAGGAGTTAGTACTTTAGGAGTGTGCAGGCAATGACACGCACAAGGACTCTCCTCTGTGACAGTTCAGTGAGACCCACGGTGCTGCTCACATATTACAGATACAAAGCAGGCGTAACATTCTTGACCTCACTCCCTTGCTCTCTTCATCGCACCTCCTCCCCTCATTTGTCCTCTCTTTTCCGATGAAAAACAGAAATTAAAATTACAGAAAACCTACAACGGCTTTCTTCTTCTTCAGATGCTGAAGGGAATAACACTTTACATGTGTCTCCCTCGTTGCTTTTTCCTTTCTCCCTTTCGTCTTGATCGCCGTTCCAAATGAGGGATCCCTCATACACTTGTCCTGCGGCAAGGAATCACGTCAACGTGCGGCTCCTTCTCCCTCAACAAAATGATTCATTTTTCTATTACGCCAATGAGCGTGTGAAATGAGCTATATAATCAATAGCATAGGTTTGTAAACAGCAGCCGCACTCGAGGGAAAATGTGTTTTCTTTTTGAAAACAATACGCTGCCTCTGTGTGTGTGTGTGTGTGTAGGAACGCTCATCTGACAATGTTTACGAGGGCAATTTACAGAAAATAAAGACACAGGCCGCCCAAACTGAAGATTTTATAATACTGCAGAGATATGGAGGACAAACATATCAAACTACAGGATGCAGAAACAGCAAAGAGGGGTTTACTTACGATTACTTCTTTTAGAATTGACTTAAACTGCTCTCCGAGTTCGCCTGAAGTAGATTGAGCTTTGAAAATAACGACGAAAAGACTGTTAGTGCACGTGTTACTGTTACTGCCGAGACAGTTCGATGAACTACTGCTCAAAGCGATGCTCAAACACTCACATCCCTGGAAATTGTCACTGCACCAGGCATAACCTGTCGATTACAGCAAATAGGTTACCCCCGTGTGTCTGTGTGACAGAGCAGGAAGGTGTGAATGTAAAATGGGACCCGCCTTCATGTAAAAATCAGTGAGTCCGCGCTCGCAAGGTCACACACTTAAAATGCTCAATGTCTGTTTGATACTCAAATGTATAAAACAGTTTGACAAGATATAGGAAGATGGCAAAGTTCACAACAGCTGCCGTATGTTCGTGAATAGACTTACGTAGAGCTGGGCGCGGAGTTTCTCGTCCTCGGTGGAGATCCTCTCTCTTATTACAGCTTGCTGGATGCTCTCCTTGGCCACGGCGCGCTCCACAGACAGGATCCTGGACACTTCGTCCTGGACCTGGGACTGGGCATCATCCTGAGCCTGGGCTGCTGCCCGCACCTTCTCCGCCTCGACCCTGTGGAGCAGCAACATTTAACATGATTAAAACACTTTTTAACCCATTTCAAAACATTATAGGTTTATGGAAAAAAAAAAACTGCACTAATAATAAAAATGCACCTCACTGTACACCACAATATAAATACGTACTACTGACTATTCTTTCTCCTACAGCTATCTCTATAATGCATGACTTGCTACTCAATGTTTTAGTGTACAATGCCGTCCAGAGTATGTTGTGTCTACTGCACTGCAGACCAAGGTGCCTTTGTCTTTACATGCTATACGGTGAACCATAAGCTCTTTCTTGCAGGCTTTGTAATGTTTTACTGTGAAACTAAAAAACATACCAGGTATCTAAAATAATTTAAAAAAAGCTAATCTTGTCACACAGATAGTGAATGGCTTCAGAGACATATGATAGTAAGCGATCATATCATAAGTATCTTTGGTGTTTGCAGCACCACCCACTTCCATATGACTGCATGCTGCAGTGTCTCATGAATTAAAAAGATCACAAATGCAAGTACAGTGCTAATGAAGCATAGATATATGGGCCATATATTGTATATGGATTTCCAACCTTAATGTCATCCATTCACATGTCAGTGCTATTCCACCGTTTGCAAAGCAAAGAGGGGGCAACATTGAGAAACAAAAACAAAAACACAAACGACTCCCACAGTCAGTTGACACCTGTTGGACAGTTCAAATAAATGTATATAATTTCCAAATAATTAACATTTTATAATTGAATAACTAATTTAGTCAAAATAAGAATTTTACTATCATTAATAGACAGTGTAAACACCGTTTTTTCCCCGACCAAACAAGTATCATCAATCCAACGAAGCACTGATATAGACGGAGGCGGCACGCTCTCTGCAGATACAAGACCACCATTTGAACCCTGTCACTGGGTTCTCATAGTTGCCTAGCAACGCACTCCCTACCCGGCGTCGGCGACAGTGTGCTTGATTGGAGGAGAAGGAACGTCCCTGAAACCCTGAAAGTCTTCCTCTGCGAGGAATCAAACAGTGGTGGATAAACACAGAGCGAGTGCCTGACTGATCTTAATAAACTTCTGCATATGAAAAAATCCTTAGAGAGCGATAAAAGACAGCCTTGATGAGACGTTAGCTGCCGGAGAGTGATGGTGACTTGTTTTGTGATTTATTCCCCAGATGGCAAAACGTTTCAATATTAAATTCCTTTACATTCAAATGAGCCATCTGCGATCTATCAGTTGTTAAAGGGCTAATTCGCCAGTTTATGTATGATGCCTACAGTGGAAACAGTTAAATCGCAATAGTGAATTATTTAATTACATGTTTCTTCCGTTTCCATTATTTTCAAAGTTGCATTAAGGGCTTTAGAGGTGGAAAACTTTTTGATGTATAAATGAACACTTTAATTAAATGCATGACTCATTCACAGCCTCGTCAGGTTTGTGCATTGCTCGTTAGGATGATTTAAGTGCATCACCCGGGTTGTCAAGTGTGTGGTAACAGGCATGGTTACAGCACGTGGCTTCTTCTACTTGTGCCTGTTTTTCTTGATATTATATCAATACTCCCACTGATCTGTCAATGTGAACGGTTTTCATCTTTTATTCCATTTCAAAAACCTCATTCATCCCCTCAGTCACCTGTGAATATACCCAACATCTCGACAGTGAGGAATCGTGGTGGACAGACTAGTCTCACTGATCACCATTCCGTGCCTTTGAGCAGATGACGGGTAGGTCTAATAAAAATATGTCTGATGTCTTAAAGCTGCCATTTGCCCTGCAACACCACTAAATGTCAGGGAGTAGGGAGGGAGAGAGAGAGGGGCGAGATGGGGAGACGGAGGGGAAAGACAGAAAAGGGGCGCGAGGACGGAGCGAGAGTGAGCGGTGGCGACATGACATGTTTGGCCCTGAGGAAGTGAAGCAAGGAGGGAGTGAGGCAGAGAGAGTGGGAGAGAGAGAGATGGAGGGAGACGGAGAGAGACCAGCCATGTCCAGTCTCACAGTCCACTGGGCTGCACACGTCAGCACACTCCATCCATCATCGGGCTCCAGCTCTCTCTCTCACACACACACACACACACACACACACACACACACCCCTAATGGCCTTTTACATTCACCATTTCCCCACAATCAACGCCTGCCTGCCTGCACTGCTAATGCATCTAAGCTACCTTTACTCAAGAAGCTTCAGCTGTTACCATTGCTTCTACTATAACAGCAAAATGACAGCTTAGGGTGGTTGTTTTTCTTAGAATGGACTTTGTTGGTACTCATGTGGATGAACATTAGCAATCAGTTGACCTTTTGTAGCATGACATTTAGACCTTCGTGGCATATTGGTACAGTATATTAACAAGTATTACTACAGTATCAGAAACACAAACATTCTGCCAAAGCAAATTCATGTATATTGTGCCTGATGGAGCTTTCACAAAATCTTTGTCTGCACTCATTAAATTATTCAAAATGCACCAGGGCTGAATGTGTACAGATGTTTTAAAGGACAACCAGCATTCGCCTACGCACCTGTCAGTAACACTGACACTCAGGAGTGCAAAAAGCTCCTTTTGTTTTCCCATTTCGTAACACAAACATGACAGACAGTGACGCAGAATTGAACGAGGCAAAGCTGAGCCATACTAATTAAGAAAAAGAGGAAAATACAGAAATACCAGGATTTTGTTGCGGATTCAGAGAAATGGTTGAAGAATCCCAGTATTCTCATGGAAATGATTAGCTTTACGTAAAAGTAAATCTGAAACATGTCAGTGTTTTGGTGACTCAAAGCTACAACCTGGACAGATGAAAGAAAAAGGGGGCAGAGAAAATAGACAGCTTTGCAAAAAAGTCCCTCGACTGACTTCCTCACAAGTGCTAACCCAAGCAAAGACTGCTATCACTAGCCGGATGCTATCTGTCTGCTTCACCTCTATTGCTTTCCAGTCATTATTGCCCTGTCCCTGGGATATTGGACGCATTTTTCATTCGACTGTAGACGATTGACACTGGGTAGGAAAGGGGGGCCTTTGAGGTAGAGGGTGGAGAATGGAGTCAGACAGAGAGAGAGGAAAAAGACAGCACCTATGGAGGGGAAAGAAGAAAAATAATGTTTTCAGAGGATGAGTGGAAGATGTTTGGCCCAGTACTGGATAGAAAGGGAGGATGATATTGACCCAGTAACCTGCGTGTTTGATGGCTCAGTGCATCGAGCCTTGGAAACAAGACCGATGGAAAGACAGTGAGCTGCCATTCGTTTGAAAAAGGAGTGGAGTCAGCCGGACTGTGTCGGCCTTTCCAGAAAAGTCTGTATTTTCGGGAGCTGACCCTGAACAGAAATACTCCAAGATATTTTAGGACACTATTTCTTTTAAAAGCCGACAGAGATTAGATCTGTGGCAGTTTGTATGAAACATTCATAGGTTGAGTAGCTGAGATACTGCAACTTTGGGCACACACACACACACACACACACTTTTCATTAAGAAAGGAAAAATGCAGGCATGGTGAAAACTGATGGGCGGTCAACACTGCAAGAGCTGGTTCAAATCCATTAAGCCATCATCACCTGTTACTCCACAGAGAATCATTTCAAACATTATTACCCTTGCACAAATATCACACCAAAAGAAATGACAAATCCACGTCTCATACCTTTGCTTTCTTTCCCTTTCGTCTCTCCCCTCAGCGCTTCACCCTATTAATGCGTCCTGTTGTCCACCCGTCACCTACAGATGTGCCGCAGTAGAGGAGTGCTGTCTACCTGTCTGCCTGCAGGATGGACCCTGACAGACCCGCATAACAGCGCAGGCTCGACCCAAGCGCCTTGAAACAAAAGGCATTTAAAGGGCTAATATAATATTGATGTTGGGAATAATGTCGCTGAATGCTGCCTATGAATATTTTATGGAGCTGAGCACTCTCCATGACACGCGTGCGCTCACACATAAACACGCATGCACCCCACCTGACTGTGGCTGCTATGAAATGCTGGGACAGTGTGATAATTAAGTGGATGGGGAACAGAGGACAGTGAGAAGATTCATTTAGAAGAGGAACATGAAAACTATTTTGTGCTCCGCCTTCTCATTTGCCCACAACTATGAAGAGATAACCGCAACGTTCCGAGTGGTCCGACCAAGCGCACGAAAAGTATATATTGTTGTCACCCTTCGCTGTTGTTGTCTCTTCGAGTATCATACCTGGTGCAGGCTTACAACCATTTGATTCACTTGAAGAGGCAGAACACAAAGACCTTGTATTTAGTAGTGTGGAATAAATTCAGAGGCCTGATGGGTATTATTCTCTATAGCTAACAGAGTGTTTTATGGAGCTTAAACACTGGAATTATGTGAGAAATTACTTGAAGTTTGTATTGAACTCCCTCCAACTGATACCATCTGTTCTGCATAAGACCAGCTCGAGTAATAGACAAGCCCCAGACGGTAGATTTGCTCGGAGATTGAGTCAATAACCATTACTGTTCTCCTGAATAGGTCAGCAGAAGGCTACAGTGCTGAACATGCTGATCAATTATTTTTCAAAACACTTCATTTTTCTATATGTACAGTTCACCAACAGTTATTCTGACACTTAAAATGGCCTTATACAGTGCGGGTGGCAGTTCTGTTCTGTGTGTATATGACCGGGGAGAGGAAAGAACCATAAACTGGAAGAAATTGCTTTTTTGGGAAATAAATCTAATCATGCAGGTAGTGAAACACTAAGATGATCATATCACACGCACACACACACAGTATACATTATAGATATCACAAGTAGGAAAAGCAGCACAGGAGAATGTACATGTTGTGGTGCACGTACACCAGTAACGTAACAGTTATTGTTGTAGTTTTGAAAGATAAACATACATTTAGTATTCTATATGGTTACTAAGGCATTGCAAGGTGAAGTTGCCTTTTTTTTTTTCAGGCTAAAAATAGACTGTTGATGTCGTTTCCGGGGTTTTGCTTGCATGTTTTGCAAGGTTACTTAGGTGGTACTAGATGGACAGCAGGTGGACGCTAGGGTTTATCAGAGAGTTATTAGAGTTATTAGGGGGTCTCGAGCAGATGATTTTCTATATGGTTTCTAGGGTATGTCTAGGTAATATCTAGGGTGTTGTAATGTTAGTATATCCAGCAGTAAAAATGAACTGCAGTCAATGGGCCGCAAAGGACCACATGCTTGACTCAGTATGCAGAGTACCCAAAGCGTGTTTTAAGTTGTTATTTTTGTATTGATATCGAATGTGTCGCATTACCAAACTGCAAAAGATTTACCACTGCTCTCTCTTGGGTCCCCATCAATACACAGGCTTTGCATGAAGTGAATCAGATGATCGGTTCTGGACTCACAGACAGAGACAGACTCTTTGCTTTATAGATTATTGATTACAGAGTTATTGTTATTCTATTATTGTTATTCTGTGTGAGAGAGAGTGTGTTCCAAGCTGCTCAGGTGTTCTGTTTGTGCAGAAGTTACAGTTAAGATATCATGAAGAAATAGCAAGTGCAGTGAGCAAATGCCAGCTCTGTTGCTGATACAAACATATTTTTAAGGAACTCCCCAGACACAATCCTGGCTAACTCAGGTTGGATTCAGGGACTTTGGGATTTTTTTTAATAACCTCCCAACTTTCCAACTCGATTTAACCCTTCGTCCACGGAGCCCGCGGTTTCGCGTGAGTTGGAGGCCTGCGTGTGACAGTGCATGTATTTCTGTGTGAACAAAAAAGGTATAAACAACATGTAAAAATCTGTAAGCTGGACTATCTGTCTTGCATCTGACCTGGGGGCAATAAGGAATTTAACAGGCTGGCTGGTTAACGGGAAGACAGACGCTCTGGGAGAAGGTCAGTGTTCTCACTCAAAAGTCTGACACACAATTATATTGCCAACACAAGCTGCTTGACTACATGTTGAAATAATGGGTCAAAGTTTCATAACAACAAAAACTAACCTTTAAGTGTTAAAGTTGGACACTCAAACATATGCATTCCATGCATAGGAAAGAGGGAAGGTAGGAAGAAGACATGAAAAAAGAGGGAAGGAGACAGAATGAGGAATAGAGGAGGGAGATTGAGAAACGGACAGAAGATGAGATGGATGGAGAAAGGAAAGGGCCCGACCGAGGAATAAGAAGACGAGATAGGGAGGGAAAGGTAGAGGACATCTGGAGAGAATCACCCAGAGGAGGAAGAACTGGATCGAGTGGTGACACAGGATGAGTTTGGCTGAGGGAGGAGGGACAGGATGGTCTAAGAGTTATCTTGCCCTCATCCTGCCTTCTTTCACATCCTTTTTTCCCCTCCGAGTCGTTCTGCTCTGATGCCTCACAGAGAAGTGGCAGAGGCAAATCTGCTCCCTGCAGCCGCTCCTTGATACAAATGAGTTTAGGCTGCACCCAAATGAACTCCTCACAGAGCTTTTACATCACTGCGACCAGAGCAAAACATGCAAAGCCAGATCTCTGGAGTTCATTTACGGCCCTAAAGGCAAACTGAAGAAATACCGCCATAATCTAAACACGACAAATTCACTTGTTCTGTGTCCCCAATATTGCATATGAAACAGAATGAAGGATTTACAAAGTATAGTGTGGAAATAAGTACATTTCACACAAAAGCAGATTGAATGTGTGTTTGACAGGTCTAACATTCTTAAAAATATGTACTTTTTTTAGGCTTAAATTTCTCAGTTAGCTGAATTCTTTTTTACAGATTTTCAATGCAACACTCTTATTCTATTGTGAAATAACATGCAGGAATTATTTATGTTTTTGTCGTTGAACATGACCTTGAGAGGTTGGCCTCATGTATCTTGTGTGTGTTTTTTTTTGTACCTCTTATTTCAATTTTTTCTCAATCCTTGCTTCAACAAACAAAAACTCCCTGTAATTACTGCCTGCACTGTGGGAAGTTGAAATACCGTTGCAATTTAATTATTGTTTGACATCCAGGATGAGGGAAAAAAGGCTCTGGGTTCCTCTCATCTATTTCCATTAAAAGAGTGCCCTTTATCTGAAATAACTAAAAAAAGTTAAATTGCTGTGAAAAAAAAAAAAGAGAGGTGAAAGACCCTTTCAATAGTGATGAAAGAAGTTATAAAAAATGTTTTAAGTCTCTGTGTCATGCTTTGATTTAATTTCTAATACTTCTGGATAAATAGATTCTAGACAAAAGCCTACCAGCGATCTGCACTTTTTAAGCTCTCCTTAAATCCCAGAATGCATCTTGATGGCTGTCCCATGTATTACTGCCTGTAAAACTAGACGCATGCACGAAAAACAAGATATAGAACAAAAACAATGGGACAAAATGAGCACGAGAAATAAACGGCACACAAGGGCACATTAAATATATTAATAAGCTTCTACGCACAAAAACATACATGCGGCAAAAGTGCCGGCTAACAAATGATTGTTTATTCACCATTTCATATTCAGTTAAGTCTTCTTCAGAGAAAATGCAGCCCGTGCCAAGCGCAAACGAAAATTGAGGGCTTGAACCACCATGAATTCAATTAATTGCAAGGAGGGTGTAATTTTGCGGCACTTACTGCTCCGACAGACATAAATAAGTGAGCTGCAGGAAGCAGTTACATGTGGAAAATAAAATAGCCAGAAAAAGCACCAAAAAAAAATAAAAATCAATTGACAAATGATTTCTCAAAACCACTTGTTAATTTCTCCCTTATTGAATGAGCCTCAAAATCGAGGCTAATCGCTAGGCTAACACTACCTCCTTCTGGATAAAGAAAGGTTGTGTTTTTTTCCCCCTCATACAGTACAAGCGTGTGTTTAGTGCTAATCACAGTTGTTCATTCACCAGGGTCTGCTGGAGATCATCCAGGACAATTAAAGAGGGGACGCAACACAATTATTGGACATTATAGCATGTGCACCTGCTTCTTTAGGGTCAAAAAGTAGAAGGGAAAGGAGAAATGTGCTCCTTACATGAACAGTGTGTTTCTTTATCAGGCAGGGCTAATGGATCACCCACTCAACACCCAGGAAATTACCTCAGGATAGCGCCCTCCTCTCTCAGGCATGATTAATTGATCCGGAGAAGGAGAGAAGAAGCAGAGATAGAGGGAGGAAAGAAGTGCTGATGTGCTTCGGAAGAGAGGCAGATTGGAAACAGTGGGGATCGGAAAGACCGGCGCTGACCTTTTTGACTATTAATGAAAAGGGGAAAATAGTTCACATCTGAAAATGTCTTCGGTTTCTAATGAAATCTTGGAACAGGAATTGACACAAGGTATGGTACCCTGATTCAATCTATCACGAGCCAAAGGAAGGAAGGAAGGTGGGGGGGGGAGAGAAAGAGAGAGAGAGAGAGAGAGACACACACACACACACACACACACACACACACACACACACACACACACACAGGTGGTGGAGAAATGCACACAGAACACCAGGGAGACAGATTTTCAGCCAACCCAGAAATCTTAATTTCAACTCCAAAAAACAAATTATAGCACTCAGTTTGCTTCTGAAATACACACTGCGCCTTGCAACACCAAAACATGTTGTGGAAGGACATAAACAAAGACCATTTACGATCACCCATCAAAACAGTGTGTGTGTGCGCGTGTGTGTGTCTAACCAGGCTTGCAGCTCTTGCTCCGCCTTCGCCCTATCCTGCTCCAAGCTTTTAAACAGCTCATCCGTGATCTTCTTCCTCAGGGCCTCTTCATCAACTGGGGACAGAAAGACAAAGGAGAGAAAGTTAGTGAAAAAAAAAAAAAAAAAAAAAAAAAGAGAACGAATTTAAGTAAACAGCTGTTGTTTGCCAACGGGCATATCCTGTTTGTGGAGACACCAAACAGAGTCATACTTTTTAAAAACAGGTGTTGGAAAATCTGCGTTAATCAGAAAATGTGTTGCTCAGAATGAACAATTCATCTATAATGAAGTCTGAGAAGTCTATGTTTTGCTGGGGCAGATTGGTATGGATTCATCGATAGACAGGATAATTACCTGGGACTATTTTAATCAAGCTACGGTTGGTAACGTTGAGAAACTAGCAAGAGTATGCTACATAAAAAATGAAAATGTAATGACCCAGCTGAAAAACCCAGCCCAGTGTTGCCAACTCTTTTCCAATGAAAGTCGTCAAAACTGACAGCCCGACTGCTGGTTAAACCAAACAGGCAATTTGAGGACATCACCTTATGCTTTAGGAAATTGTGACAGGCTATTTTTCACTGATTTCTGATGTTTCATACAGCAAATAAGGATTACACACACACACACACACACACAGACAAATCACAGCACTGTGCCGCTCTATCTACATATATTCATGTCAGGGACATCATACATGCATGATTCCATGTCTCCACCGGTCCATCTTGGCAGGTAATTAAGCATGAAAGTAAAGATGCCAGCCCGCGACCAGGCCAAAACGTGATCTGAAGACAGAAGTGCCATGCGGTGTGCTGCGACACTGCAGTGATGCCTGGGGGGTGGGGGGTCTGAGTCTGAGTGTGTCAAGATTACGCTGCCACTGCATTAGTTAGATAGGATCATCCCTATTGTCAGAGTCTATTATTACCTGGTAACATGTGGTGACGGACGGACGGACGGACACACACAGAAAAATATTTAAAAAAATAAGACCTAAACTGTGCAATGTCACAACAAATATATATTAAAGCAAAACTGCCTCATAATCATGTTTGATCACAGTGTCGATTTTGTGATTATACAAAAGTGTGTCATGATTTCATCTTCATCTGGTAAAGTTCAATGCTGTTGCTTCACCACTCAATCATGTTCTTTGAATTCAGTATTTACAACTGGAGAACAAAAGGGAGACAAAATAAACAATTATACTTTTTTCAACTTGATGCAGCTCCCATATTTTATTTATTTATTTATTTATATATATATATATATATATATATATATATATATATATATATATATATATATATATATACACACACATATACACACACACACACTGTATATACATATATATAGTAATTTTTCATTAGTTACAATTCATAATTCACAAGTTTCATAATTTTGACTCAAGAAAGCGTAATAATCTATAAGCCCCAAATGCAGATCAACATCATAGTCTAATTAAATGTTTTAAATATTACATGGCCCAAAGCCTGTTCACCAGTTGTCCTGGAAATCTTTATCAAAGGCTTTTCAGATACCTTGTGGACCGAAAGACAGAATGACACAATACAAACCTCTCCACAGGGAAACGAAAAAAAACCCAATTAGGTCTACAATTCTTGGCTTTGAATTGATATTTTCTCAGCGGTGGAAACAAAGAAGTACTTTTGTTTTCAGGGAATATAATGTTCTTGACTGGTACTTTTGATGTATTCTGGTCTTTGTTAAGACTAAAATGGCGGTCTACTTATAATGTAACTAATCAAATACGCAAATAAATAAACACATAATAACTATTAGATGAAATAGCTTGACGTTTTTCCTTCCTTGGTTTGATGTAAAGATGAGTTAGTGATACTGGTGAACTGACCCGTGTGTCATGGATACATAAAATCTCAAATTAACAAGCATTTCTCCTCCTGTCATTTTAGTCTCCTTCACCTCCCTCAGCAGCTTCATCACAACCACACTGCTAACAATTTGCTCTCAGAATACAGTCAACTTATTATTTTCTCTGATGTCCAACCTCGTAAGCCTTTTTTCTTCTGCTGCAAACAAAACGTAACAGGAACTCACAGCATGAGAGCGTTTGGTCCAGTAAAGAGAATGAACAAGCAGCAGGTAGAGGGAGGTTTTCGTGGACAGGGCTTCAAAAGAAACACTCGTGCGTACAGAGGCGGTGATTGACAGTCGACAACTTTTTGCATCCTCAAAGACAGAGACTGCTGTCACCCAACTGTCCAGAGTGGGGGAAAATAATATCCATCAAGTGTGACAGCACTCAGAAGCACCATTGATCCCACTGCAGAGGAGAGTCTAATTACAACTTTGTTAAGAACGACGACAGAAAGACGACCTGTTGGGCTACGAGCTTGAAGCTGCCATATGGGGATCTCTGTCAAGTTTCAGGTAAATATGAACACATCAGATGATATGCTATGATTGTCTTCAGTCTTCAGAAATAATGCTGTGTTGGTTAGACAGCCCAAAATGGGTAATTTAGGTACCTGTGATGGAACTGTCTGGCATCTAGCGCAGCGGTGCCCAACCTTTTTTGAGCCACAGTTCGGTTTTGTGTCAGACAATATTTCCACGGACTGGCCTTCACGGTGTGGGCGAAAAATATGACGTCATAAATATGACGTCATAAATATGACGTAAATGATACGACCGGCATAAAGACAATTATAAAGTGCATAAAGATACAACTCACCATTACGCTGAATTAGTGGAGCCCTGAGCTTGTTTCTCTGCTACGAGCCGGTCCCACCTCGCGGTGACGGGAGAAAAAGGCCGACTCTCAACGTGTGTTTATGTCCAGTCTACTGACTCTACTCCGTAACTTAAACCTTTATGTGCACTCTGTCACTTAATTAAAACCCGCTTCACAAAGACAGGATGTTGAAATGGAGGCAGGGTTTCAGAGCTTTTTTGGCAATCTCAGTAACTCTGCCTTGATTTTAATTCAGAACACCGAGTTGAAACAGACTTTTAAGTTTCATTTTTGGGGTACCGTATCACGGAACCTCTTGACATGTGTCAAGATGTTACGTTTGAGGCTACGCACAGAAGGATGTATCCGGTCATATTTCAAAATAAAACTCAGACTTTGATTTCTTTTTTTCATAAATTCTTTCTCTGCGGCCCGGGGATTGGGGACCGCTGATCTAGAGAATCTCAATGTACTGAATATCATATTGTTTCGGGATATAGCACGAGCTGTCCGGTCGGGATGATAATCATAATTATATGATAAAGTCAACAAAGACCACGATATATTCTGTCACCTTTGACTTGGCATTGGTAGGTAACTAAGACAGCCACAGTTATATTTATGCACATCCAGAGGATACAATCTAGTTGCTGGACAAAAAAAGATGACGCTTCGAGTTCCAGCTTTTCTTCCAACTTTTCTCGGTTTGTTTCTGTCTTTCAGGTGGGAGCAGTTAAACATAGTGAAGCATTTAGCAACCAAAGAGTCAGATATTTTGCATATTAGAAACCAAACCAGAGCTAAAATGTGAGTGAATATCGGACGTACACTAGTAAGGTGGCCAGAAACATGACTCCAAATGAGTACTACTGTTGCTCCGTGTGTTCTGGATGTTTTAATCATCCATTGTTTTCAAACACACTTGTTCCACTGCCAAGGCATATAAAAATACGATAAGATATGTCGAGATTCAAGAGTTTTCTGAGCTTAGTGGACAGTTTGAGTGACATATACAATTCCAAATACTTACCATATCCACATCGGGCCTACTTATGTTTCACACTATTGTCTGAATGCACCAATGGTCCTTCCCAAAGTATCATAACAAAGTCAGAGGTCGAATCCTGCCATTATAAACTTTCTTCCATCAAGTAAGACTGGCATTTCTGTATCAACCGCCCTTTAAATTACCTCAGGCTTTACAATGAAAACATAGAACCCCCTTAGCAGTGCACTGTTAAAAGTAAAATTCTCAAAGTCCTCCGAGTTCAGACGAGCCCAAGCAACTCCTCATTTATCACCACATCCTCTCCAGCCCTGAGAGGCTTCAGATAGCTGCCAGGCCTGCAGGGTCAGCCGGAGAACAGGTTCTGATATGATAAACACTGTCTGGGGTCCTTGAGGGAAGCTGGTTAGGGTCAGAGACAATTCCAGATCGACAGAGCCAGTGTCAATCCTGAGTAGGACATGTAAATGTTAAAAAGATTAAGAACTCATCTTTTTAGACGTGTCCCCCTTTTTCCTTCTCCACCAATCTCTAAACCCTGTGGAAAAACCCATAGAGGAGGAGCGGCGGTGGAGTACAGGCTATTGGCAGTGGAGATAATAGACGAAGGCAAATTGCATTTCTCATCAGAAGTTTCATTAACCCCAGGACCCGCATGGAGGGCATAATCTGTAACATTACCACTTCCTCACGTTTCTAGCTCACCGCACACCTTTCACTATGTTCACATAGGAAAGAGGGGGAAAAAAAGAAGAAAGAAAAGCGCCAAGAGCAAGCTTCCAGCCCCGGCAGGTAGGTGCCATTTCTGATTCTCTATTTTATTCACACTCTGTGCTGTTAATTCAATCTCATGTTATGAAAAAGGACCTAACTGATCGTTTCATATTTTCACAAGATAACAAGAAAAGTCAGTTTCAAAAGCAGAGCGATATATTGTTTCACGCTCACATTTATGCACGCACACTAAGTCACGCATATTTCTCCCAATCGTTTTCCTTTGCCTGTCCATCCCCCCCACCCAGTCTCTCTGCTTCACCTGGGAGACATCTTTAAGCAGGCTATTAGTCCAGCGCAGTGTGTGGGCTCTGGTATATGAATATTTATAACACATTGGAGAAGGTGTAGGAGGTTCAACCTTGACTGTGTTGTAATCAGCACACACCTACCGACTCGGGCCCATGATTTAGAGACAGCCGCCCTGCTGAGCGCCTCACTCGATACCCAACTCTGGTGGACGCACATAATCAATGCGCGCCTCATTAAGGTCGTACCCTTTCAGAATTGGGCTGAACTTTGCAACTTTTTAACGAGATTCACATTCATCGTACATTTTTTTCCCCCCCTTCTTTAAAAAGAGTGCACTTGATCAATCGTCCAAGTTGACTTATTTTCCCCGTCTCCTTCATTATACTTGGGGAGCTTGGTACATATTAAGCTGTGAGGTGACCTTGCGAGGAGAGTATATCCAAAATACCGGAGTAAATATCACCTGACATTGTTGTGTGATAAGGGCCGGCCATGAATAAAAAGATAACTGTAGTGACTATGGAGCAACAATAAAAATCCACACACTCATTCCTTAACAAGCAGATGTGCACACAAGAAGATGAAGAGCGTCCTTTCTATGTTGCTTTATTTGTCCTGAAAGATCTTTGCCTCTTCTTGTTTACTAAAAGACTCCAGAATGGAAAGACTTTGCTGCAATAACAACGCCATGTGCTCCAACCGAAATTGTAGAACCTACATCCGTAACCGACCACCTAAAGAGGGAACGCATCGGAAGATTTGTAATCCTTCGTCAGCACGGCGTTGTGCTGTGAACAGAGACAGCAGAGTGTAATAATAATAATTACACTCAACAGCCTGTCACACATTTAAGTGAGACATAATAATGTCTCACTTAAATTGGTGCAAACAATGGAGGAGTAACTTTATTCAACACAAATTGGACCCCGGAGTTAATGGGAAAAACAAAACGACAAAGAAAATGATAGTAATTGTCCAAATTGTGATGCAAAGGTGCTCGAACAAAAAGGCAGGTGGTGGCTCAAACAAAATGCGCAGTCATATCACACAAGTCCTATTGCTCAATAAAAGTTTCAACACACACACACACACACACCCACCTCCTTCCTTCCTTGATGAGGCCCGGTGGTTTGTTGTTGGAAACTGCGGAGGTGTCGTTTTAATCACTGGAGTCAGTGTGGCGTGGCATAAGTTGGCCTTTTTTTTTTTTTCATTACCTTGCTGATTGAGCACAGTCAAGGATGGGGAGGCCTGCCCACACCCTGGATACCACCTTCTGAAGAACCAGTACCCACACCCCGTTATGTACAGTGTAATGAACAGGTAACATTCAGATGTCCTCTGCCGGATGTCAAGAGATAAGGGACGTGCTCCCACACCAAGGAGCCGATAAGACTCCTTAAGAAAACTTGACTTCGAGAGAGAGAGAGACAGGTCGAGAGGTAGCGTGAGTATGTCTACGTGTTCGAGTCTTTAGAAACACATTTTTAACTAAAATAATGTACAACTTATGTGTACAATGTTAATAGTGACAGGGTGTCAGGAGAATTATTTTATATGACAAAAGATATGAGATTTAACTCCGTTTATACATTTCTTTGCACTTCACAATAAAGATTATAGAGTTTCTCCTCATAATGAGACTTCGCCTTTTATAAAGCCAAAGAGATATTTTCTTCTTTCCGTTCTTCAAGACTACGTTTGATTTCTATACTTCAATAACAGATGTTTTTTGGAGCAGTGGAAACAAGCTAAAGACACAACAACTAAACGTTCACTGGCTAGTCTTAAGGTGTGTCTGTCTGCCATGTGGTGCTGGACAGGTAGCGCACTGGGGTTTCCTTTGCTAAAAAACAGCTGCCAGCGGTAGCCAAAAACGACTTTGATAGTAGCGGTGAGAGCTGAAGGACGCTATGAAGCATCGTAAAGCTGACTGGAGCTGCAGAGTCAGGTAATAATTCACTGCTGGCGCTTCAATTCAAGTGCTACATTTCACATGCAAGTTGTCATACAATCCATTGTTTATATAACAAAAAAATTACAGCTGTGTTAAAGACTGGAAATAGACTGTCAAGTTTAACCGCACAATTTTGAGTGTTATCACAAACCGCAGGAAGGAGAAGGGTCAGCTTGAGCTCCACTGTGACGAGGCAGAAATAAAGGGGGGGGGGCACTAATTACAGCATAAAGGTATTAAAATTAATAAAATAAATAATAAATAATTTCATTAACAGTTAGGGAATGGCGATGAATCATAATATGACCAAGGCTACTGTGAGGCCCATTTTAAAAATGAAGAGTAATTACAATCTGGAAGAAAAACTTAGACACAAAAAGCTTAGGGCGGCTCAAAGTAAACACCCACACAATAAACATCATTAAAATTCAATGTAGCTGGACTTCAAATAAATCCGAGGACAGCTCATTCCCACATAACCTTTGCCTTTTAATTAACGTTCTACTGAAGAAGCGCCGATTACATTTCAGGATAAAATGAGGCACCAAGAACAATTAATTTCTTCAGTTTTTGAGCTTTCACTCCTTCTCTTGTTAGAAGAAACAAGGCACACATGTGTCCAGCCGTCTAGGTCTGAAATCACCACTGCACAAATCCAGGAAAAAGCCAATGGAAGTTAGTGGAAATTCTGAGATTAAAAAAATAAATTAAAAAAAACTTAAGATATAGTTAAAAAAACATTAAGTAAATCCTCACCCAACTAAATTATCCATTCTATATACAAATAGGGATCTTGGTAATCTTCTGTTCCTTAACACTGATCAAACTACCTTACGACCACCAGAATATCAGACCATACTAGTGAACAGCATATGACATAAAGCATCTCACCTTTTCAACATTTGTTTGGGAAAAAAAAACTACAAATACTGATTTGCAGCATATCAGAATAAAACTCACCGGCTGCTGCAGCAGGAGGTGGTGGGACCGAAATTGACTCGGGCACTACCACTGGCTCAGGGGCAGGAGCAAGGGATACTGGGTCCACTGGGGGCTGAGGAGGAAGTGCAACTGGTTCACAAGGTGAGGTATACTCAGGCAGGGGAGGTGCAGCGAATGGCTCAGCATGCTGTGGGGACAAAGTGTCCCCTGAAGGATGTAGCGGTGGTGGCAGGATGGTGACACACTCAAAGAGGGGTTCACCATTGGGGAGAGGGGGAGCAATGATTGGTTCCATCATGACAGGAAGAGGAGGTGGTATGGGTTCAGCTACAGATGAAGGAGCAATGGGTTCAATCACATGTGAAGGAGCAATGGGTTCAATTACTGGAGGAGAAGCAACAGATTGATTCATGGGAGGAGGAGCATCAGCAAGCAGAGCGATCGCTTCCACTGCAGCTGGGGCAGAGCAGGGAGCAATAATCTGTGGAGCAATGGGAGCAAAAGGAGGGACTGATGTTGGCAAAATTACTTGCTCAACAGCAGCATGAGCAGGGGGAGGAGGTGCCGCCACAGGCTCATAAGCAGGAGCAGCGACAGCAATAGCAGCAGCTGGGGGTGATGAGGATGGAAGCACCATGTCACTGATGGTGGATGCTGCTACCTGTTCCTTAGGAGGCTGAGGAGGAGGTGGTGGAGGTGCAGCCACAGTCTCTGTGGCAGATGGAGCTGGAGGTGCAACAGGTTCTACAAGGGGAGGGGGAGGAGGCAAGGAGGTGAACGGATCAAAGAGGGGAGGGACTGGCCGCAGGAGAGGAGAAGGAGTGAAGGTAGGTGCCATGGAAGGTGGCGGAGAGGGAGCATGTTGGAGTTTGGGAGGAACGTCAGGTTCCCTCATGCGGTTGATGACATTTTCAGAAAGCTGCAAAGCAAAGTAGAAGAAAAGTTTCAGAGGAGGAACTAGGTGGATTTAATTAAATAGTTTGACATAATTAAGTGGTCATATCTTACACACAAATACTTAAAGCACTTTTACATGTTTCTTTGGGTGCAGACTGACCATATGGGACACGTGTTAGTAAGAGAGCTTTAGATGTGCTGGTAGGATATTTGTTTAAGTAACTTTGGTCAGAGCCAAGCCAGCCAGAGTCTTTGTGCTAATCTTGTCATCTTCTGGTTTCATACTTAACAAATCTTCTCATCTAACATGCAGCAAGAAAACAAATATGCACATATCGCAAAATCGTTCCTGTGGATAAACTTTACATTAGAAGAGAAAGCTTTGCAATTAATCTGTTTATGCATACAGCATTGGCATGCACACAATTACACCTCATTGAAAGATAACATTAGCTGCACTTGGCCTACTGAGTAATAATAGACAGTCATGCCAACTAAAGTCTTATCTGATCGACTAAAGCCTCTCAATCTAACGCCGGCTGACAGCGGCACAGAGGAACTTGTGACAGCTCCCACCTGATGACAGTCACTCCAGGAACACGCATGCACCTTTAAAAGCAGAACTCCCAAAAAATAACATTACTTTTAATTAAGAATGCAACAGCCTGTCCCGGCTTAAAGTCAGTTTCATTCATACATCGAGTGACAGACAGCCGCGCACGAGGCCAGTGACGTCAATGTCAACATCCCCACAAGGACATTGGAAAGTTAACTGTACTGGCCCTTGCAGCGGCTATTTGCTATGCATTGTGACATAATACACTCCTTTACGTTAACCTAGCTTTCAGAGTGTGTGAAAGTCATGCTGGCGGGAGTCGACTTGCAATAGTTAACTTAGCATAGCTGCTTTAATACAGGCCATTTGGCACGCTTGTTCGTTTAGCCTTTGCGATACAGCCTAATACAACGTTGTGTGACCTTATGTCGGTTTACGGCAGTCTCGACGCACCGGTTTACTCAACACTAAACACGTTAATATACTGTCACTTACCCGTATGCCCTTCACCACCGATATATTCTCGTTCTCGTCCGACTCAAACGAGACGCGGCGGGTACTGTTGTTCGCTCCCATTATCAGACCGCAGGTTGCCAAAGTGTCAGTTATCTACATGTAACGTGGAAGACTGACACCCACTGTCTTATTTGGTGGAGTATAATTGCGTGAGAGCCAGGTATAGCTAGCTGGCAAGGGCCCACAACACACACGCCACTGCTTCGGCAAGAAACGCACTTCCTTAGCATGACGTAGGTGAAGAACGTGCGATTTGATTGGACGGAAGCGTCATCAGCGTCCTTACATCAGAGGTTTTCATTGGTCCTTGATCGGAAGAAAGCGGGAGCGTGAGAGCCGCTCTGGGGAGTGCAGCGGCACTGTTGACAGCATCGGTGCATGCACTCTTTGATGTATGGCTTTTGAGTAGCACTATCCAGAAACATAGTGCTATTATTGAAACAATATATATATAGGAGCCCATAGATATACTGGCAAGTTGTGACATTAACTGTGTTAGTTATATTTCCCTGAAGAAGGCTATGATCTATATTGTGATAAGACATCAAACATATACTTTGACTGAACACAGGCCTAGCCAATGTATAGACTTGCTGGGGGAAAAAACTGCAGAATTACAGTAAAGAAAGGGGAGGTCAATTTAATTTACAAAGGGCAAAGTAAATTGCCAAATCTGTCAGGAAAAGCAAAGACAGGCCCTGAAATGGAAAAAGCAAGCCACTTACACTGAAGTTCATCTACAATTTCCATATCCTGCTGTCTCTCTCTCTCTGCCATGAATTGATGATTTCTCTGCAGAGTACTCTGCTCATCATTGTTGTCTTTCCACACTTGGTTTGAAACACATCAACACATGCTGATATTTATCCCAGTGTGTGTAATTGTTATTTGTATAGCAGAGCATTTAATCCTGGCAATTAATGCGTGAACAAAAAATGCTGTTGAATTCATTTTCCACAATGAGTGGCGGAGTATTGCTATTCATTTTCTAAATCTGCCCTATGCTCCCAGTGGTGAGGATGGGGGGAATACAAAACAAAATCCCACAGTCAGCACCACTGGTGTGGACAGTTTTTGGACCCGAAAGCAGACTTATGAAGCAGAACTAATGTAATAAAAGAAGGCTTTACTTGGTAGCGAGGAGGCTTACAGTCAGCAGCAGGCAGCCAGTCAAAACCGACACACAAATCCAAAGGGGCAAGGCAAGCAGGGAAATAATCGAAGACGGGAGATAGATGAAACATGGTAGGGGTAAGCGTGCAGGAACAAAGCATAGACTGCGTTAACAACACTAGTGAGCATCCAATTATTTGGAACAATTTAGAAGCATCAAAAAGCAAGTGAGAAAAGTCAGGTGATCAGAATGAGTAATGGACAAGAAAGTTATTTAAAGATACAGAATTGCAGGACAAATACGATGAGACAGCGGGCCTCCGTGATAGAAGTGACCTGTTTGAGACTGTAGACCGAACAGCAAAACATTGGTGATTTTGGGACATTAAGCCCGCTGGTGATTCTTGGTGGCCTCAGTTCCACAAAGAGCAGAAGTCAATGTACTTTGCAGACCTTTTTCTACGACAATAGGACAGTCTGTCTGAAACACTTGTGTTTGCAATTGTTTTTATTCTGCTATTAATGTTGTTGTATGAATTTATTTAAATTTATTGATGTAGATACATTATTCATTTTTTTCATCCTATGTTTTCTTTGCCTTATCCATTTAAAAAACACAGCCTTGCAGGACATAACATTGAATCAGGAGATTTGATATGCCTCGAGGAGAGAGGACATTATGGAATGACAGTTCATAAGAATAATCCTCCAAACTTAATATATCATACAGACAATGATCAAATACGTTATTTATTATGCTCTTTTCTGCTGATTTTTTGTGTTCTTGAATTTCCTGTATCGTGTTGCATTGCTGTGCAAGCATAAATGTACAAAAACACTTTTATGAATTCATTGTGGTTGTGTATTCTGTAATGTTATTGAATTATTTAAGGACTCACATTAAAATATTTTGCACAATAAAGACATTTTATCAAATACATATTTTAATATAAAACTATTTAACAATGGCTGACTATGCTGTATGTGCAAAAAGTAACACATAAATATCAAATGAGCACGTTGGAAAAGATCGATGTAGAAAAGGATCGATGTAGAAAAGGACTTTAGCGTGAATGAGGGGCTATCAATCCCTGTGAATGTGGTTGTTTGTTCTGAAAAGAATTGACTTCACAACAGCTGACATGAAGTGGTTACTCCAACGCTGAGAACAAAGACGGTAAAAGCTCGGACGAGGTAGTTTGCAAGGCGGGACCGTGCCCTGGAGCTATGAGTCAGAGTCAATTTGGACAGACTATTTACATCTAATCACACAATGCAATCAAATACATGCAGATCCTGAGGTTACATTGGTTTTTAATTCTCTGCATTTCTCTGAGATAATAGGCAATCAAACGTTTTCAATGTCGTCATATTTTCATGGCCAGATTTCCCCAAGGGGCTTGCCTCATCTCTACAACAAGTCCATCATTAACACATTATGCAATAAAGAATTACAACTTGCAGTAGTACCCTCAGGGCATTCTCTGAAAAGCCTCGGCGCTGCATAGCAAAGACGTGGTACAAGTGTAAAAAGAGCCTTGCTTGTTGTTTATGATATAATTGTAGACAGGAGGTGTTATTAAGATTGACTCCTGACTTTGATACTGAGCAGTGACTTTGTTCTCATATGTTGCCAAAACCTGTCTGAAGATGAATGTGAATATAATCATACAACATCATTCCCATCTAACCATGCATGTCCAAAACTGATGTATTGAAACCGATAGTCTGTTAGTCCCTGAAAAGTTGATAGTGGGGATATTAACTTTTTTCTTCTTGCTGTACCCTCTTAACCTTCATGTATTATTACTGCTTTTGGCAATAACTCTTACTTTGCCTCGATCTAATGGTGCTTGAGTTGATTCCACATTAGACATCCATAAATTCATAAATCCTTATCTAATTTCATTTATCTGTCATCTCTACAAAATTGAGTGCTCATTTCAATGAAGATATCAGTAGAATCAAGCACTTCTGTTAAAGAAATAGGATGAAAACAGAAATATAAAATTAGTTTGGTGCTGTGTCCTTAAGGTGGTGCATAAAGTCAGAGATATGAGGCGCATGTTTTGTTTGATCCAATTCAAGATGATGAGGAAAGTCCAGAGGGCACCTAATAGATGCACTGTTTTGCTGTTTGTATCTGCTTCATCCTCAATGGATAACATTTTGTTATATGTTTCCACAGGGTGTTTTTGGAAAGGTGAAAATACTCTTTACACAAACTTCTTATATCTTTCTGTGGTTTAACTATCAAAGCAATTTTCATACATTAAAAGTGACTACATCAAAGTAGATTCCCAAGACCAAGGACATGAATAATTAAATGACCACAAGAACCATATTTGAGGGAAAGAACCTGCTTAATATACTTTCCTTTTATAGAGCTTCTCGACCTTAATCAACAGCTGCAGTTTCTTAAAGAGCTGCATTATGTCACATTATATATTTACACTTTTTGGTTGAATTAATTTAGTTTTTTTTTGTTTAAAGTGGCTGAACTATTATTCAAAGTGCCGTAAACTTTGCCTTCTATACATCCTTTACTGCAGCTTAGATGAAGGACACAAAGCAATTGAGCTGCACCTTTTGCATTGATATCTATTTCAACAGGCCACAAAGGCATTTCCTACACAGACCTTATTGCCCTTGTATTTAATCCACACACAGGTCAGTCAGTTAAAGCAATCATTTACTGTCCAAACACACATCAAGCTGAAAGAAATGACCTTGGTGCAGCGTTATTGGAGAAAAGAAGCCCTGTAGATTAGTTGGACTGATGGGACATGGGCTGCAGGGAAAGGTGATAAGAACTTCAAAATTAAACTTGGACCTGGGAAGCAGGCGGAAAGAAGAAGAAAAACTGTGGCTCCTGCATGACACAGCGATGGTTTTTTAGTTTTTTACAAGAGACACAAAGATCACCCACAATGTTATCTCGTCAGTCCACCAGTGCATCAATCAGGATCTAGGCTGCTGGGAATCGACCCCCTTTGGTCCAGAATCAATGCCCTCTCCCATTCTCATTGGTACAGCAGAGATTGTCAGAGATACAGCATAGGAGAGCCCTGCCAAATCCAGCACTATATGTTCTAAATGGGGGAGGCTATTAACTCACTGACACACACTGTCTCCCTCCTTTGTCTCTGCTCAACCTTTCCTTTATCAGTTTTGAAAGAATTGCATTGAAAATGTTACCAAGAAACAGTTTTTTCTTGTGATATTTATATTGAAAACAAAAAACATATTTAAGTTAAGATTATTCCCATCAACCTACCACACAGGAATTGCAATTAGTATCTGACTGTACCATTGTGCACAACACACTGGATGTGTGTTATGACACATCTTTATCATAAATGGAGATCCCTGTTGATGGAGATAAATTAAGCATACACAGTTAAAAATAATATAACATTGAAATGCAATTATTTGAATGGCTGATTTGTCTCCAAATATATGTTATGATAAAGAAACTTAAACTGCTGAGTAGAATAGATACGCTTCATAAGTGTGACTGTGACCAAAGCATAATTTAGAAAAAGTGCACCACTGATGACAGACCTACTTTCCGTGGTGAAACTACAACTCCCGAGTTCCTTGCTTCGCGTCACCTCGCGCTCGCGCTTCTCTCTTCCTGTTTGGGTGCCGCAGCTGGAAAAAAATGGCAGCTGAAACAGGGAGATACAGGACTGCAGTTAGCAAAAACAAAGACCCCTCTGGTCTTCTTATCTCTGTCATAAGGTAATGTTTGTCGCACTCATTGTTTAAACTATGCAGCGTTCATAAGACGTCGGACAGTCTTTGAACTATATGCTCGTATTTGCTCTCTGACGGGTTGACAGCTAGCTTGTATGCTAAAGCTACGATAGCAACATCCTTCCTGTATTGCTGGTTGTATGTTACAAATTAGAGCTCACAGCTTTGCTATCTTCTTGTGCATTACTAATTTAAGGAGTATATGTAAGTTAGTGTTCATAGCAGTTTTTTTGTCTCTCCTGGAGCAGTATAAAAGGTTAAATACTGGCCACAGTACGTGACTCTTGCACTTTTGAAACTCATCTTTTATTCATATCACAAAAGGCAATATGTATATAAAAAACTAAATAATAATCTTAACAACTAGACGAAAGTGTTTTGCAAGATAGAGTTGAGAGGCAATCACTGCAAATACTGTGACCTCACTGTGACCTGCAACTAACGGGTTTGACAGCTGTAATCAACTGTCTCAAAACCTTACTTCCTGTGGTGGAAGTCGTTTGGAGAGAGCAAAGTGAACATGGACATTATGGGAGAGAGTTAAAGGCTTTCCAAAGTGGAGGCCAGGAATATCCTCCGGCCTTATAAGTGTTCCAATGGGTCCTCCGTTATACAATAAATGGTTTAATTTACATAATGTAAATATAGAATTACTTTTCTTTTTTACCAGGAGGATAAAAGGAGCATCTTCAAATATGTGAAAAGATGCTTTATTTGACAACACCAGTATCAGTGTTGCCAAATTGACAAGAGTTGTATTCCATTGTTGTTACTTACCGTGACGTCACCATTGGCAATTTCTATTTGTGTATTTTGGTTGTCTGACTGCACTCTTTGTGGATTGTGATAGCCTATTTATCTAACATTTATCTTTGGTTGTCATGATATGAAGCTTTGTAAAACTATTATTTATATATAAATATATATTTATATATAATAGTTTTTTTAATGCACAAATTTACAAGAGCTTATGTTTTGGACTATTTTTTTTTTATTGAACTGGGTTGGTTTTCAGTTGTTATTGGGCTGGACACTGGCAATCTGATCTGGCAACACTGACCAATACTTAAGCTGCTGTTGGACCCATTTGTTACAGCATGAATGTACCCAGGGTCTGACATTTCCTCCTCACCTGCCACTGTGGCAGGTCACTGAACGTTTCTACCAGCCACTCATTTTCTTTTTGTCGACAAGCCAGTAGAAATACGGAATATATCATGCAACCTTTATCCTTAACTATTTTGAACTTTGAAATTGCTTTTTTAAAATAATATCTCTTCATATAAGGGAAACCTTTCTGCCATGGTGGCAGGTGACCTGACATTTTAGCAGCAAATTACATTCCCTGAATGTACCTGTTCATGTTGCCATGCTGGCTGTAGGGTATGTCTGCACACACTTTTCTTCCTCTACCTTATGCTGCCTTCAAGTGCTTTACGTAAGCTCCCACTTTGCTAAAACCCAGCTTGTAATTGCCATTTCCAGAGGGTCTCTGCTCTCCACTCCAACGTTGACGCTTCCATGATGTGGATTTAGTTATCGAATTGAATCTACCTTTATGTTCCCTCTTCTCCAATGCAGGACTTTGTCCAGCAGTGATGATGTGCAGGACAGGGAGACAGAGAAGGGTCGTCTGGAAGAAGCCTTTGAGACATGCGACAGGGACTTAGATGAGCTGATTGTTCAGCATTATGCCGAACTTACCACTGCCATCAGGACCTACCAGAGCATCACCGAGCGCATCACCAGCTCCCGCAACAAGATCAAACAGGTACAATGAGAGACTTATGTACACAAATGGACACTGGAGGGTTGGAGAAAGCCATTACTAGTATTCATGCGTACATTGTTTCTGATGGATTTCAGAGCAGTGACTCTAAGCTGTGTAATTAAAAACAAAACAAGACTGTTTTCATTTATTTTAATTTGTCTCTTCATACATGAAGGCTTTCTTAGATCAGTTTTTAGGATTTTTTTTTAAACTCTAAGACTAAAAGACTGACTCAATTAACACATCCTTTTCACCCAAGAAGAAAGCTGCCTACTTAAAAATTGGCAGCTGAAATCAGAATCCTGAGCCTCTGGACATAATTTTCTCTATTACACTTGTAAAAAAAAAAGAAAATACATTGAAAAATTTAAGGTTAACCTTTAATGTCCCCTCCATGAGTGAGCCAATACAGATTTGGCAAAATAGACATCCAGTGTCCTTGCGCTTTTTCTTCGCAGGATAAAACATAATTCTAACTAAGGTTTGCTGGCACGGTTCTGTCTTGAAATCATGACTTATACATTTTACTTGTCACAATTACATAGGCCTGCAGACAATTTGACACGTTATAGTAGAAAGTAACAGGTGTGACGATGGCTCCAAATAATCCCCAGTATACAAGTATCCCAGTAAGTCATGACGAGTGAGCCAGCATGCACAACACCGGGACTCTGAAACTGAAGACTGCTAATGTGTGTTTGTGCCACTTACTTCTATCTGCTTTAACCACTGCAAACTCCCCATCACGGGAGGAGGGGGAATTCTAGGTGGCTGAACCTGTAGCTCTGCCCAACCTCGAATCAGCAAAGCTAATCAGCCAGAAGTGGAAACACCTGTGTAGGTGTTTGAGGCCAAAAATACGTTTTAATGCAAGCCAGAAAATCAAAGTGTTTCAAAAGGTTTCAAGGGAGATGATCACGTCCCCTCTAAACTGATTACATATTAATTTATTTTAGGGGTATTTAAGTTGGCATTATCAATGTTGCCTTTATTATCCTTACTCATTATTTTGTGTCACTGGAAATCTAGTTTCTTTGACAATATTTGCCCAGAAAATCCAGTTTGTTGCAGGAAAAAAAGAGCAAAGGTTAAGGATGCATGGTTGTCATGGATCTTTCTTAATAGCTCTGGCCTTCAGTAGTTCTGCTCTGTTTTCACTGCGAGCTCATGAGATTCAACATTTCAGATTCTTGACCTTGCTCACAACTTAGCATGACATACACACAATTAATTACACTTTATTTGTGATATAGTAGTGTGCCCTACTTTCTTGATTTGAACTCACTCTTTCCTGCAGGTGAAGGAGAACCTCCTGTCTTGTAAGATGCTGCTCCACTGCAAAAGGGATGAGCTGAGGAAGCTGTGGATAGAGGGCATCGAGCACAAGCACGTCCTCCAGCTGCTGGATGAAATCGAAAGCATCAAGCAGGTGCCTCAACGGCTGGAGGCCTATATGGCAAGCAAGCACTACCTTCATGGCACCGACATGCTGGTGAGTAGACTAATGGCCAGAGACGTGGTGGTGCAGGAGCCTCTTTGTATGTGTAAAGCTGTTCCGATTTTCAGTTATGTAGAGAGGCAGAGAGACAGAAAAAAGAAACAAGTTGTTGTCTTGTTTTTTAAGTTAAAGTCCAAGTGGGAAAATGTATTGACATACTTTATGTAAATGCATACGGGGAAAAACCGAGGCAGCTTCTGAGACCCGTGGTGCCCGCAGTACACATAAATAAACACCACTGTCTATGAAGTGTTAATGCTAAGATTGATTTCCTGGCACCTCTCATCCCTCTAAAGAATCATTTTCCAGCTTTAACAGTCCGGTGAGTGCAACTCTTTGACTTCAATAGAACAGCATCTAAGTGCAGCGAAGACGCTGCAGGTGTGTATGTTTGGGTGTGCGCTTGTTCTTTTGATGTGTGTTTTGCTGCGTGCTTGGCAGGGGAGCCAAAAGGATGGTATCGAGGACTAAACGACCAGGCGCTGTGATCCCTCTGCTCCTTTCCTTCACTTCCTCTTCCTCTCCCCCTTCTCTGTCACACCCACACATCTTCCTTTTAGACTTTGGTAATAATTAGTTTGCTGAAATGGGGTTCTGAAGAGGAGGAAATAAAGAGGGATGATGATATGCCCAAAAGACCATGAAGAATCTTCTGTGTGGGGGTGGAAATAAGTGGAACTGCATTCAACCTGTGCTCAGTCAGTACAGCGTGTCTTGAAAGGTTGTGGAAAGTTTAAAGTCAGTTGGACACTTCGCCTCTTTCTTGCACACTTCAAATACGCTTTATTTGATCAGGATAGTCCACTTTCGTTGGTATATAAAAAGCCTACTTCAAAAGGAGATTTTATACGCCTCCGCATCTGCATATCAGAATGCTGTTGGATGCATTCATTCCACCTTTTGCTTTGGTAACATATTCATGCAGTTCATGAATAAATGATTTTTGGAAAGTCCACTTTAAATAAGCCACACTTATAGCCTGGATAGGCAACACTGGATAAACTAGCAAGAGTACGCTACATACAAAAAAATGATGAGTCCTGTGTTGTCAACTCTTTTCCGATGAAACTAGCGAGCAGCACTCGCTTCAAATGTCACTAAATCCAGCAAGAAAGTCTGTAACACTTCAGATCTTCCTCCAAAGCCATTCCCCCAAAATGATCATTGTGAATGTTAATTCAAATACATTTATTTTGTACAGTCCAAAATCACCAATTTGCAAACATTTCCCCACAGGGTTTTTGAAAACTGTACACATACGACATCATCTGTCCCAGGACCGCACATTGCCTCAGAAAAAACTCTAAAAAAAAACCTTTAACGGGGAGAAAAAGGGAAGAAACCTTCGGGAGAGCAACAGAGGAGAATCCAATAGATGCCATGTGTGCAGAATGAACAATGTAACAGAGTTACAATACATTCAATGCATATGACAGAAGAATGACAGAATTATTCATATAATGAGAGTAGTAGGCATGATAAAAAAGTTACGACTACCAAAAATGACAGCCGCACTGAATATAGTAGAATATTAATGATAATAAAAGCAGTAATGGTATCGGCAATAGTAATAGCAATGCAACTAATAATAGGTGAGGATAGGTGTTGGGCAGGACCACGGTCCAGATAAAACCATGATCCATGAAACCTGTGAGGCAAGAAAGCACAAAGACGTCGGAGAAGTAGCAAAGTTAGTAATGTGCATTAATGGGGCATGAATTGACGTGATTTAACTAAATAATCAATTACATTTATTACAGTGCATACATACTGGATACTCTGTGTATGTTGCTCTTGAGCAAGTTGATGTAAGTTAGGATATTGTTTACTCATAAAAGCCATTAGATTCCATTTTTAAAATGTTGCCTGTTCTTTGCACAGGTGAATAAAGAAAATGCCTGCTTGGTTCTGGTGCACATAAACTCGTTAAATGTATTTGGAGTGTGTATTGAAAGATGTGAGTGTTAAAAAAAGAAGAAATATATTTTTCTGTGTCCTCTGCATTTCCCCCCAATATACTGGAAACTGCCTCGACACACTCCCTTCGTGTCGCTCCACTGTAACATCATACTGCCTGTGTCACTTCTCTGAGAGTCCCTGAAGTGTTTATTCCCATCATGCTGTCACTCATTACTGCACTCATCTGTCAGATTAACGACTCCCTGGTTTTCACGTGTGCCTTCTGTTGCGGCTTCTAGCCTTATAATCTATTTCTACCCCTCCTTTTATTCTGTCTTTTACAAAAAGTTGTAAATGAATGAATGAATGACTATATACTTTATTAATCCCCGAGGGGAAATTTGGTGTCGGGGTAGCATCAACTTGCAACAAAATAAATAAAAACAGCAGGATGAAAGATAAAAGATATATACAATAATAATAAAATAAAATAGAAATAGCTGGGATTGTGCAAAATATATATATACATGTGGTTAGTCAGAGGATCTGGCAAGCGGTGATTTATTATAAAGCCGTAATGCCGTTGGCAGGAATGTTCTCCTGTATCTGTCCCTGTTGCAGCGGAGCGTGAGGAATCTCCTCGAGAAAGTGCTCCGCTGTCCCTGCAGCAGGTGGTGGAGAGGGTGGTCCGGGTTGTCCAATATGGACAAAAGTTTCTTCAGCGTCCTCCTCTCCACCACCTGTTCCAGAAACTCCTGCCTGCAGCCAATGATGGAGCCGGCTTTCTTAACTATCTTGTTAAGTCTGTTGGTGTCACCGGTTTGTGCTTGCTGACTCGTGCAGTATATATCTTTTTTATTATATTTGCTGTGTAGTGTGGCAAGAGTATAGACTAGCCAGGAATACACGTCCTCGCCTCTCTATCTCTCCTTCACTGTCTCTCGCTCTCCATAACTTTGTGTGTGTGTGTGTGTGTGTGTGTGAGAGAGAGTGTGAGAATGTGAATGTGAGCCTTATCTCTAAGGGTTGACAATTAGAATTCCGACTATGCTCTCTGTCTGCTATTGAATGGCAGGCTTGGACCCCACGGGTTTGGTTAAAACAAGACTGTCTTTGGTTCCAGAAACTGTCCTCTCCTCTCCTCTTCTCTTCTGTGTCCTCTCTCATTTCCTTTTTCCTGTCGTGTCACAAAACCCAGGTGCACACACATACCTCCCCCCACCTCGGAGCTCAGAGCTAGTGATAACCTGTCATACTCTCCTCACTATCCTATCCTTCTCACAATGTCTTCTTGCTTGCAAGCAAATTCACAAGAGGCTTCCTATCCCTCATTACGCTGACAGGCCCGGCCCCTAATGATGTTAAGCAGCCTTCCTCTGTCTTCCCACCCCAATGGTAATGAGACCCCCCCCCCCCCCCCCCCCCCCTCCCAACACATACAGCCACTTAAGTGTTAAATGATTTACAGTTATACAATCATACACATATAATCATACACAGACACATCTGGAAGGTGTGTCTGTGTATGTCACACACAGGACAGGCAAAGCCTTGCAGGGTGCCGAGTTATTCTATTAAACCAAAGGGGGCTGATCGTGCAGCGCATTAGCTCATCCCGTCACTAATGTGGCTCTCATTTGCATCAACACACACTTGACCCATGCACTCTGCCCAGCGCCCCACCCCACCCCACCCTTCTGTCCTGCACTGGCCATGCAAATATTCTTCACAGCGCTATCATCTGGCCATTAGTGCCCTGGAAATACACACAGTAATGCACATACATACACATAAATACACATATACAGACTGGCCCATTTTATTTAACAGCATTAGGATTTATTAGTTGCAAACATGACACAACCGCTGCTGCTCCTGCTAATGAAAACTGAGGTAAAAGGGAAGCAGCGAGGGAGAATGAGTGACTCAGGAGGGCAGGAGGAATCAGTTTTTGGAAGGAAAGATATTTTTTATAGATTGTACATATTAGTATGTATATTCATAAGTAAATTGAAAATAAGACAAATTATTAAGAGTTTATTCAATCCATTAACAATAATTGTAATGAGCGCCATTGTGGTTGTTCATCACATTGTGTGGAGTGAGGCTTCACCATTGCATACTTTCTCTTTCAGTTGGAAACAAAAAGATAACTTCGTACACAAGTTGAAGAACCTCGAAGACTGGCTAACTTAATCAGGGACTTGACTGAACAATGACTTACCACAGGGGTTTCTTGATTTACATTAGATTAGAAGTAGTAGGTGCAGTTTAAAATGGAATGATCTAAAGCTGGTCTGACTGGCAAATTTGATTTTTACAATCATATTTACATTAGAAACCATATTAGATTTAGGCCGATTTTTATTTATTTTTTACCCACAGAGCAACACTAACTACAGGTTAGTGTGATGATGAATTCAATTTATTGTCTCGGTACAGCCCATACGCAGTTATTGTTGGGTAATAAATCAATATTGCGACGTGGAGATCCTGTTTTTTTTTTTCCTGAACATAATTGTCCTACATCTTTCTACTGTGTAAACATCCAGTAAAGACAAATGCCAGGAGAAAATCTTCAAAAGATCAGACGCTATAAAAGTGGAAATGTACAGCTAGGGATAACCTGTGATTGGCTGTTATGTTGTCATATATGCAGGTGTCAGCCGTGGAGTCCTTGGAAGGCCCGCTGCTGCAGGTGGAAGGGCTTGGAGATCTGCGTCTGGAGCTACACAGCAAGAAGCTCAACATCCACCTCGTACTCATCGATGAGCTGCACCGACACCTTTACATCAAGTCCACAAGTCGTCTAGGACACAAGAACAAGGACAAAAATGCTGCTCGCCTGCCAGGGTAAGGGGCGATTTCTTCAATGTCTTTTATTATATCGTCACCCTTTTGGGGGTCCAGATGTCCTCGCGTGAATACAAATGTGAAAAGAGTACCTCATTCTGTTCAGGGGATGCTTGGCCATTGACTTGATTGTGCATGAATGAAATATGTGGGATACGTGGTCTATTATTGTTTCCTTCACTGTGCAAGGACAGACAGTATTGTGCACTGTAGTATGACTAATGAACACAATATAACTGTCTAACTTTAAGATACAGTACAGATTAGAGAATGAATTTCATCACATCATTTCATCATATTATATTGTGTTAATATCCCTGTAAGATTTGCACAAACTGTAGTTAGTCTTTTATGGTTCCACACAACAAACATTGAAATATGTTTTGTTTAATTTTTTTTAGTGTTATTACATTATCGCCCCCCAGATATGTTATCACTAATATACTAGGCTATGGAACAGTGTGCAATGTTGAATGAGACAGTGCGAGTCAGTTTGTTTGGTCTGAGGTACTAAAAGCTTTTCTTGTTTGCCTATTATGTATCGATGCGAAATGTAGCCTTCAAAGCGCTTTCTTTGAAAAGTTTTGACTGCATGTTTGTGAAATCATTATCAGTTCGTCCATTGCTGCGACAACTTGCCAATTATTTACTGTATGGAAACCAAGCCAATTACTGACGAAAACAATTAGACTGTGTGTAACTTGTTGTTTGTTGGCTTATGTTTGTTCTTCGTGCTGTGAAGTTCCAAAGAGACAGACAAAAACACATCATTTATTGTAAAGAAGATAACCTCACTAATTCAAATTGTGACATATACACGTTGAGTCATGATATCTATACATATATATATATATATATTATTACTAGCAGTTTATACATAAAATGAGAGAATTCAACACATAGAGTTGAATGCAGCCACCGGGAGAATAACAAGCCATGTCTCCGTGACCCGAGAGCCAGCTTCTTAGTTGCGGCCGAATGACTTATTAGGGATAATTTCGCACAATGACTTCGAACACACTGTTGATGCTGTTGTGTTGCTTAGAGTGTTGTTTGCACTTTTACATGTGTGTCTGTGTGTGAGGTGCAGTAATTATGGTGGCGGTGGTTTGGTGAAGTACAGTGATTTATTACTGAAGGTCAGCCAGTGACAGGTCCTGGCCTTCCTGCATTGGGTTTCCTCTAACAACAAGCCAGCCTCCATACACCCCACTCACTTAGCAGATACCCTGTGTTTATACAGCCCAACTTAAAGGACCTGGATTGCTCCCACCTCCGGCTTAAGGCTTGATAAATGGTTCATTGGAAAGCAGCACCAATCCCACCCATAGATGCAAGGCTTATGTGTTATAACATTAGATTGTTTTTGTTAGAGAAGGCAAGGTTAGTGGGTGCATTTCTGTTAGCGCATACTAAACTTTTATATGTGTATGAAATAAGCTATTACTCCAGATGTTTGGAGTTAATTTGAGCCTATTCCTCTCATACAGTCATAAAATCATGTTTTATCTGAGACAGAAAACAAATTAACATATTAAGTAAAGTGACTTATTTTATCTTAATGGATCGCTGCATTGTTTTTCTCTTCGCAGCTCCTCGGCCAAAGACGCATCTCCAATTCCTGTGTTGGATGTCAGCAGCCTGTCCACCCCACGCAAGCTTTTGGATTCATCACAGTTCAGCACACCTGGATCCAGCAGTGGTATGTTCCCTAGAATTTAGTAAGAGGGACTATTTGTTTTAAGTTTAAGAGTTTGAAGAGGTTGTCTCATGGGGGAAAAAATGTGTTTAGATGGTTTGCGCTGCATTTAATTGCATACATTAGCAGAACTACAGAGATAAACACATCAACAAAGCAGTGTTGTTGGTCTTTTTGGATAACAAAGTGTATGGATTTTTGTTTGCAATTTTACTTTCACCGTGCTGATATCTTTACTCATAATGAAGTCATTAGCATCATTCTCGCACACACTCATACTATAATAGAATGCACCAGAAACTGCTGATCCAAACTATTGTACAAAGGACTAACAACCCCACTGATGCCTCTTTTCACGTACACACACAGAATATTTTACACACACACACACACACACACACACACACACACACACACACACACACACACACACACACACACCTACATTTTGTTATTTGCAGTATATGTCATAACACCTTCGACCATGATCATAATATACATTTCCCTTGCTAACATTATAATTATCTTGTCCCCCCTATCTGTGCCATTAGTCACCCAGCATCTCTGTCATCACAGTAGGCGAAAGGCATTCATTACGCTCAAAATGGTAACCGGCGCTTTAACAGAGACTGATAATGCTGACTATAACTGTATTCAGAAATGTATGAATTCTCCCTTGGTTGCTGGGGCGTAGAGTCAGCACTGCATTCCTCCCAGGCAGAGAGAACAGAGGAACGCAAACAAGGAGATAATGAAAAAAGTTAATCCTGCAATAACTTGGTGTTCCCTTGGTGTTTCTGAGTTTTTATATTAAGCCTGGCACTTTTTTCACCGCCCACTCTTGGCGTTCTAAGTTAGCGACTCACAGTTTCTTCTCGGCTCTGTCGATGCCATGCAACCGTACGCCGTCTTGTGCATACCGCTCAGTCTCCACAAACATATTGGCTTACTGCTGCCTTGCTACCTTACTTATCCCCTCGGCATAAATCAAGTTCGATCTTAGCAAATGATTCTGAAGAGCAAGGTTTCCCTGAAAGCAAAGCTGCGGCCAACACGTTTATTTCTATCCAATGGTTGTTTAATTAAACTGATGTAGTTATCTCTGTTGTTCTCTATCTCTTTCGCTCTTACTTCACTGAAGGCTTATGTCACCTAGAGTACAACTGTCATTTAAAACCATTTTTTTAATATACTTTATTGATGAGTATGCACAATATGATGAAGTCTTTTTTTAAATTTTGCATTACATTACATTTCATTTAGCTAACGCTTTTATCCAAAGCGACTTACAATAAGTGCATTCAACCATGAGTACAAACTCAGAACAACAAGAATCAAGAAAGTACAATTTCTTCAATAAAGTTAAACTACAAAGTGGTATCAGTCAGTGCCATTTAAGTGCTACTAAAGTGCTACTACGGTGCTACTTTCCTTATTCAAGGTATAGTCGAAAAAGATGTGTTTTTAGTTTGTGGCGGAAGATGTAGAGACTTTCTGCTGTCCTGATGTCAATGGGGAGCTCATTCCACCATTGAGGAGCCAAGACAGAAAATAGTCGTGACTTTCTTTTTGTGTGTGTTGATCTGTTTACAATAGTAATGAAGAAAAGTAGAGCAAACAGACAACGTAAAGTAAAAAATAATAATAATAATAATAACTTTTTATATAGCACCTTTAAAAACAAAGTTCACAAAGTGCTCTACATAGAAGCAAAGAAGACATAACTTAAATATCGGTAAACACAAAGGACCATAGGCAATGAATACTACAATAATCAAAACAGACAAATACATAAAATATACAAACAAAACCAGGGGAACAAAAGAACAGCATAATAGAACATAAAAGGACGACATCACTTAAAAGCAATTCTGTAAAAATGGGTTTTAATAAGTGATTTAAAAGAAGTTATTGATTCTGCCAGCCTTATCTCCTCTGGTAGGTCGTTCCAAAGTCGAGGGGCCCTGATGGCAAAAGCACCGTCACCCTTTGAGTTAAGCCTCGACTTCGGAACGGCCAGGAGGGCCCCATCGCTCGTATGGAGTTAGCATGTCGATGATGTAGCTCGGGGCCAGACCCAGGCGGGCCTTTAAAAGTGATCAATAAAATCTTAAAATCAATTCTAAAACCAACCGGGAGCCAGTGGAGAGAAGCCAGAACTGGAGTAATGTGATGTCATCTTTTAAAAAGAATAAACGGTCATTTCATATATCTCCACTTCTCATTATCGCTGAGTTCAGCCCATCGCCATGAATGTTCCTGTCATGACCTTAAACACAATCGAATGTACGAATCACCACAAATTCATAATACATATTCGTTTAATTTACCCACCCTAAAGGTAAAAGCTAAACCACAGTTACAAACTGTGATCATGACACATCAGCCGGCTTCCATCAATGGCCTAGCTTGCCATTTGGTCTAATGGCATCAGAGCACCTCATTTGTAGCTAGTAATTTTCATAATTATTACACAAACTCCAGTTGGAATGGGGTAAAAGAGGAAATACACCCAAAGTCCATTAACTTGCCATAAACATTAACTCTCTTAACGTGCTTTGATGGGGAATTGGAAGGCCCTATCTAATGGAAATTAGAGCATCATTCCATGCTGTCACTCTCAATTTAGCTGCTAATGTGGCTAAGTCAGATGGAAAGAGCATGAATGGGGGGAGGATAACAGGATAGGTGCAGGTGTGTGCATTTACAAGAGGAAGATATATTATGTTATTCTAGTTAAAGCTGTATTTTATTTTATTTTTTAAATCTTTTTCTTTAAAAAAAAAACTTCCAGGGTTCTAAAATGTATCAACATTTGAGTAGTGTCTCCGAGGACATTGTCTTTCGTCTTTGAGCACAATGGCTCAAAACACCAGACATAAAGAAAATGGACAACAATTAGTTTTAAAGTACTCTATCCTCTTTTTTGTAATTGTCTTTTTACAACTGTCCATTTTTGTAATAATTGAATCCCTATGACTGTAAATATTTTTGAAAGCACTTCCAGCACGTCCAAACCGAAGTGTATCTTTATACTTCAGTGCGTGAGCTGCAGCTGGACGTGCGGGACTTGAACCAAGCGGACCTCCCTGAGGTAGATCCAGAGGAGAACAGTGCTGAGTTCATGGGCATCCTCATCAAGGTAGATTCATGAACACTACGCACACTGTGAATCAGTGAATTTCTTCACCTCTGCTCTGTTACATCCACTCGTGTGTTCTGTGTTGTTATTTCATCCCTTGCTTCAAGTGAACTGTTTCTATCGATCATCCTTTTTCTTAAGGCTCTGGCCAAGTTGAAGAAAATCCCTGAGGCCATCAAAGCCATAATGGAGCGGCTAGAACCTGAGCTGAAACAGATTGTCAAGAGGTCCACCACCCAGATAGCAGACCATGCATACCAGAGAGGAGAAAACTTGGCCCAGGAGAGCCAGCCAAGGTACAGTAATTATGAGACGGGCAGGATAAGGAAACGCATACTGAAGGAGGAAGGCACTATGTTAAAATATCATGGCTTCCTGAGTGTGGAGACTTATTCCCTGAAGAGTGAGGATTGCTATTAATCAGTGAACAATTGGAGAAAACTGGAGGTTAATAGGAGAAAATAAATGAATTAGGAATGGGAGATACAGGTAGTAGATTGCCACGAAGAGGAAGCCATAAGCAGTTCTTTGGAAAGATTTTTGAAATGATAATGCTTGCCTGATAGAAAATAATTAGGACAATCAGCAATGTTTACAGTGTAAACGGCGCTATGCAGCTAATGCTGAAAAATACCTTAATAAAGCTGTCACCTGTAGGTAAGAGTTTTTATGAAAGCAACCTTTTTACTAATTATTCTGTCGTTATAGTATTCACATTAGTCTCAGATCCAGAGTGTCATTAAGTACAAGGTGGTAAATCTATCCAGTGGTTGGTAAAGTGTGTTCCTACTAACACAGTACAGCAGTTTATAACTGCTAATATGGCTCTGATTGGTCACCAGTTGTTTTCGACTCATTAACACGCAGGAAGTCTTTTAGGTATGCTTGCAGCTGACAGTGAGGGCAGGAGACAACATGTTGTGAATGCAGTCCCAGGGCGTTCATAGTCAGACAGTCAACCAGGTATGAAACACAGTAAAGACTAGGACTGGAGGCACACCCGCCTTAGACCATGAAAACAGATTCTCTGCTGCTTTAAACCTAGACAAGTCATGGTTATATACACACACAAACAACTTCACACCTGCCGTAGAGGACTGCTACATTTTAAAAGTAGTCACACCAGCTCCTGCAGACTTTACTGTGGGCAGACTTGGGAAACACAGGTCTCAGTCCACTGATCCCGAACCATTTAAGAGGAACGTCTTGTTTTCTGTCAGGGATGTTCTCTCCGGCCTCGTCTGCCTTCCCTCTCCGGTTGCCTGCTGAATCTCATCTGACCTCAATGTAACAGGCCACCTTGTAGCTCATTGCCAGCTCCACTCCTTACAGATTGTTTTAGAATTGCCTTCCTGTGTGTACGTGTGTGAGTGCTTAACGCTATATACGTGTCAGAGTATTCGCATTTGGGTGAACACTTAGAGGTGTGTGTGTGTGTGCGTGTGTGTGTGGGTTCTTGGATGCATACACACCTAGTTCTGCCTATGTTCACTTCAATTTAAAGCTGCGGCTTGTTGCTATGGAAACTCCAACCAATGTACCACTTGTAGGGAACAATGGTCTTGCATATTACACACTATATGTTATCGCACTGCAGACTAGCAGGCAACACTTAAGCACTTTACAGCCTATATGGCGCTGTGTGGCTTACTCTTGGAGGTTTATGGTCTCATTTTGCTTCCTCTGATCAGCCACAGTGAAGAGCATTTTTATTTCCAACTCCTTTCACTAGTTTTTACTTTTAGTAAGATACTCCAAACAGGTTCTCACTTCATGCAGCAAAGTTATTATCACGCACCGCTGATCTGTGAGTAGTTCAATTTAATTTACATCAAAGCAGTCTTGTTGAACTCCCTTCTTTCATTTTGCATGACAAAAAAAAAAAGAGGCTTATTTCTTTTTGCTTTTAGTGGAGAGATTCAGAATCCAATCTGAATCCCGTAGAAAGCAAGCTGATTTAAAGTGAAGAACTGCTTGAATGACCAAAAAACATTAATACAAAGTATTTTAAATCCAATTTAAAAACAAGAAAAGCACATTGATCACAAGATAAATTGCTTGTCTCTTTTATACAGTTTTGTTCTTCTGCTAGTTAAGTGGAGTGGTCTTTGGAAACGTCTGAGGGACACATTTTTGTGATGTGTTTCTACTCTGTGGATTTGTGTATGACAGCGGGATGACCTAGCATATTTGATATTACAAAAGTGGTTCTTTAAACACTCTGCAGGCCCCTCTGTCATTTCTGTGGCTGACAACCAACTCAATGATAATTTAATTCGGACACTATTGTTGTCTTCCGGAAAAACACACACACACACACACACACACACACACACACACACACACACACACACACACACACACACACACACACACACACACACACACACACACACACACACACACACACACACACACACACACACACACACACACACACACACACACACACACACACACACGGTGCCAGTCGTTCAGGGACTGTGCGTAGACGTGTGTGCTCCCTGCTGTCTCTCCCGACTGTTCATCAGCAACGTGTGTAAGCTTCGATCCTGAGGGGAAATGAGAAGTGAGGCCTCAAAGAACAGACGATATGGATTAGGATGGCCTCCACTGGGAGATAATGAGGAGGACTAGGCTGTCTACACTGTGTGTGTGTGTGTGTTAGGGGTAAGGTGGGAGGTACGGTGGAGTGTGCTTAGAAATTAAACGAAAAGAAGTGGTGACGAGGTCAGAGCTATACATTTTGTGTGTGCCCACACACAAAATGGAGGGGGGTGGAGGAGGAGAGAGGAGAGAGGAGAGGGGGAGAGACGCAGCTCCTCCTCTCTTCGTCTCACGAACATCTTCCATTCTCTGAGTTATAGCTCATAGTGATTTGTGCCTGCTTTCCTCTCCATTAATAACATTTACTTGCAGCCACTGCCAGTGTAGTGACAGACAGCCAACCAGAATGCCCCGTAGTGAAGCATCCATCTTGCCTCTACATTATCCCGATACCTTCCCAGGAAACCTTGGCCACTTCACAAAACTTTTAGCATGCGTTCTTTTCCTGCAGAATTAATTTGTATTGACATGGTATTAATGAAGGCTCTCAGGTGCTTTTGAGTATACTTAATAGATAGTATATACTTGCTTTTGGCAATCTCAGCTTCTTTGGTGTGGAACCGTAAACTTTTATTACGGTTAGCTGTACTTTTGGCTAATAATAATATTTGTTTCATCAGCAGGAGACATTCAGTTAAATCTGTGTTAGAATGGTTCAGCTGTCCAGAAAAGAAAGATGGATATACATCTAGCTCCATCTTGGACTACAAATTGACAATATTTTGAGCTGTAGTCACTCCGAGAAAAGTATAAAAAAGGTCTCCACTAATTGAAAAAAAGCCAGGCGAGAGTACTGAATGACCAGTGTCAGACAAACACTGTGGCTGTATTTATTTTAACTCTAGCATAACTCCACTAAAATAAAGTGGGCACTCTAGCATGGGTGAACCGGGTACTCATTCTGACTCGACTAATGTAACCTGTGTTCCCTCCATACTTTGAAAGCTTTGTCCTTGCGCAGAAAGCAGGGACAGCAAAGTCTGCATGAAAGCATTAGTGTAGATGAAGTGACGGAGAGTTTCCGATCCAGAGCGTAGCACTCAGATCAAGTGGAAGGTCTTTTTGGTTTTGGCTGTGCTCTCTTCTTCAGCCAGAGCCATTTAGAACTAATGAGAGTAGCTGTGCATTTGAGTCCAGTTCGTGCCGCTCACTACTTTTTCTCATAGCCGGCTCCAGCGCTGGATTATTACTGTCGGAGAAATAGCTGTGAGTATGTGCTGAATGCAGAATGTGAATGGAAGAGGGTAAATGAAACACCCTAATTGGTGTAAATGTGAAATGCACTCAGTAGTGATTTGTGGGAAGATTATCTGTAGCTATTTGTTATTTTGCTTATTTACTTTCAGGACAACTATAGTTTTTATTTTTTTCAAGTCATATTTATTCATAGAGCACTTTTACAATTACCATTATTGTGGAGGTAAATATGGTGAAATAGGAATAATTTAGTAGACTGTATCTCTATTTGTCCTTCTGGTGGCAGTGAAGATGTAAAACATGTATGGACTGTGTTATAAATCATTCCGATGCCGTTTACAGTGATCCTCAGTGTTTCTCTGCTGTTTTAAATTGGCAATACTGTGGGGTGTGGAGGCTTTTTATAGTCTTTGCTTGTGATATGAAAATGCATTCTGTTAACTGGTGTACCGGCTGGCACAAGCAGTCACACCACACTCTTAAGTTTCCTCTCTTTCTTATATTAAAACAGGGGCCTAATTCCTTTGTGGCTTTCTGTTTTCTTCTTAAAGAAATCCAAGGCTAAATTATTTACTGTAGTGTATTTTCCTAACTAATAAACTGTCAAGTGAATGTTGTGCTGACTTACCAAATGAATGTGTTCCAAAAGTGGAAAACAAAGTGATCGTTACTTCCCATCACTTCTCCAAATCTCTCCCCTTTCCCGTCTCACCCCCCCTACTCTCCTGCTCTCCACACTCGCTGTTTCTCATCTCTGCCCTCCCTTTCTGCTCTCTCTGGCTCCCTCTACAGGCTACTGCTGGATCTGCTGGAGCTGCTGTTTGATAAGTTCAAGGCAGTGGCCCAGGCTCACAGCGTGGTGTTGGCCCACCTGCAGCGGATCGCGGTGCAGGGCCCGACCGGCACCTACGAAGAGGGAATCAAACTCTACGAGCAGGCCGACGTCTCCGCCAAGATCCAGACAGTGCTGCAGGTCAGACATGAGCAACAGTAACATACCAGTGCTGATATGCCTGGAGCATTAAGAGGACCATGAATGTCAAATAAGTGTTAAACAGCATCCGCTATAAAGATTATACAGGAATCAAATGTTCGTGACCTGTTTGGGGGAAATTAGATAACGCAAAGTTCCGATAACACACAAAACAAAGTTTTTCTTTCAGTCCAGAAGATTATATTATAATGAAATCTCTGTGTGTAAAAACATGTAGGATCTATGCATCAAGCCTACTTTGATGTATGGCATTATTCTGTTATTGTGTTAATTTGACATTATTACTTAAGTGTAGGGCCATATGGCAGCACTGCACCTTGTTGTTTGTTTTGCCTTCCCTTGCTGGCAAACCCCCAGGATTTTGTTTTTCATCCACCGCCATGGAGATTTGTTTGTCATTGATTTATTTTCCACCCAGCACTTGTCTTAAAACATTGATTTAATTCACCTTCTCTCGTAGTAAATTAATCAGTTGAGAAACTGGCAGTGATGTGATGGATGGCATTCAATCTGTCAGCAAGAAGTAGCCAGAGAAAAATACAGGGGAAGCTTGATTGCTTGGATTAATTTAAGGTTCTTTAATTGGCGTGTATTTATGATGAGTTCTTGCCCCCTGCTCCTGTTTGATTGGCTGAGGGGACCAGCAGCTGTTGAGCTGACCTATGTTGAATCACGCGGAGGATAATTCTGTGGCAGTAGTTGCTCTCAACCTGTGTGTGTGTGTGTGTGTGTGTGTGTGTGTGTGTGTGTGTGTGTGTGTGTGTGTGTGTGTGTGTGTGTGTGTGTGTGTGTGTGTGTGTGTGTGTGTGTGTGTGTGTGTGCGCTCATACCCTAGAAAACAGCATTTTCCCTTCTGCTTCTGCTTCCCTGGGAGTTGTGTAATGTTTAATTTATCACATTTCTGAAGCATTTCTCATGTGTATAGCCACATTTGAAACAGCCTGAATTTGTTTGAGAGGATGAGGTTCTTCTTACTTAATTTTAACTGGCATTTCTCACCCACCAATGACTGAGATGTACTGTATATAAATACACAAGATGGATGAGAGCTGTCTGTTTAGGAACTTGATTTTGATCCTTTTTAGAGCCCTCTTGGAAAGTACAGTTGAATTTGCTTCCTGTTGTACTTTCTCTTGAACGCTTTGATTGTTGTCATGGTTATGTATGGCAAGGTCAGTTATTTCTCTGCACAGCCCAGTGTTTTTACTCAACATAAAACTAAAAAAATGAATAGACTGACAGAGTGCTGTTGCCTAGTGAAATATAAATATAAAGCCCATCTATTTCTAACTCACACTCCAGCTTGTCTGCTTCCAATAAGTGGATTTTTGTCTCTCCCCCAGCTGGCATGCATGGATTCAGAACTACACAGGAGTGTTTAGGTGTGTACAGTACATGTGTTACAGAGGGTGTGATTGTGCATAGGCATGTCCTCAATGCAGTTACAGAAAGCATTAAGCCATTCCCCAGCACGCGCTCACTGCCAACACCTCGTTGCCAAGGGCTTCACTCTCCCCCGTCTCTGCGATGTGAGATAATGTAATCTCTTGATTAGAATACTCATTACGTGAAATGAGGTTTTCTTATTCACTCACTCGTGTTATTATTTCCTGACCGATTGTATCGATATGAAAGGCCCTCGTCCATCCCACCCTCCCTCTTGCCATTTCTCTCATCTCTTGCTTGTTCTTTCGCCTTTCTCTCCCGCTCTCCATTTCCCCTTGCTCCTTCCTTCTTCGGCATCATTCCTGCCGTCTCTATATTGTAGTCTCTCAATTTCCCAATACCTTGCGCATACCCCTCCTGCTCCATGTAATTTCCTTCTTCATCTCATTATCTTGCTTTCTTTTTCTCTGGCAACTCCCACACTCCGCTTCACCCCCTTTGTTTAGCCCACTCTGTCTGAGAGACTCGCATATCAGCAATGAGAGAATTTAAATTCCTACAGCTCCCACAGAAGCTCTGTTAAAGTTTATAGGATGCAGAGTATCCTATAACCCCCCCCCCCCCCCCTCAAAAAAAGGGGCAGGAACCTCAACATTGGTCAAAGTTTGCATACGATCTTTGTTAGTCCCTCATCATATCTTACATTCTACAGTAACTTAACAGTACTTCACTATTGCATCCAGAATAATACTAATTAATAGCGATACTTTTATAATTGGTATGATGGCTTGAACAGAAGAAGACTATGTTTTTGCCCCTTTTCACAGTGAAATCATTGCAATCCCTGCCTGTCTTGCACCTCTTACATACTGCAGTTCACATATTTGACATGTGCAGAAACCTCTTGGTAGGTGTTTTTTCTTTTTCTTTTTTTTTTCTCCCCCACTTTGAGAAGTGGAGATACCAAGTTGACCTTTCCACATGACATACCAGCAGACAGATGCAGGAGCCGAGAGAAACACAGGGTGCACCCAGTTACAAGGCCTTGGATGAGAAACGCCGTTCGTCAACGTGTGACTGAGGCCCAGTAGGCTTAGATTGGGGAGTAAGCAAACTCGCTTTGAAAGTCAAGATTCATGTAATGGTTCTAATCCCCGTTCAGAAATGCTCGGGATGCTTCTGCTGTAAATTTAAGTGTGGAAGTATTGATTCAAAGCATAGAAGGCTGGATGATAATCAGCAGTATGGATGCTAGCAGGGATGTTTTGAGGTTACTTCCCAATCTTCTGCTTTCTGTAGAGTGTGTGTGTGTGAGTATATCTCTTGATTATTCACACCACTATTCCATTTACATTTCTAAGTGTACACCCATGCATGCCTTTGCCACTCTGTTCCCTATATCCATGATTGCCTTTTCCATCAGAAACTTCCCAGTTCTTCAAAGCAGTCTGTTATATCAAAGGAATCACAGTGACTGGAATTGTTGTGTATCCACAAATGATTAATGTGGTTCTCTTTCCTCTTAAAATACAATATGGTAGCATCTGACGGTCTGTCAGCCCGGCAAGTTTAACGTGAAGTAAATATTTGTCAAAACAACATTAGGTGCCATGAAAGAAAATCCACAAGTTTCCTTTGCATCATTAACAAGATAAAAGTCACAATACGTTATCAGGTAATTGGGTAACACAGTTCATAAAAGATCACAGTTCGTAAACCTCTCTTTGAATTCTTTATTAAGACCACCCAGTGGGAGTGTTATTTAATGTATATTTGCCACAGAGTGTCACTGGCTACTGGCGTTCATCACCTCTTGACCTTGTCGGCCGTTCAGTTTGAGGCATGCGAGTTTGTTAATTAGCTCGGCATTTGCGCATACTGCAAGGATGTGTGACTGGGTGACTGCTTGCCGTGTCCGTTGTCTGCTGCGAGTGTGTGACCAGAGTGCAAATCACACTTTTAATGAGTGGCTTCCTCTCTGCAGACAAGGGACTTTGAGCCTGCATTAAAAAATATGGATAGATGCTGGCTATCTGCCTCGTGGCGGAACTGATTTCTAAATCACAAGACACTTCAGCAGAGAACTGGAACCTGCGTATATATTAACATTTTCTACCGTAGCCAGAGATAAGAAAGCTTTTTTGATGTCTGGGCTTAAAAATAAGGAATGAAATTTGACATGTAGGCACCTGTCTCTGCTTTAGAATTTGCTTGGTGGCACTAACCAGTTGATTCCTTTTCCTCTTTGGTACTGTGCTTTTTCCCGGGCTTTGAGAATTTCCTTAACACACTGCTTCATCAATCCGTCTTTAACAGAAAATTCTAATATTCTTTCTTGTTTTTATGTGGTTCTGATCTCATTCCTCCTCCCCGCTCTGTTTTTCTTAAATATTTAGTCGCCCCTTTAACTTTTAACCTTGCCCCATTCCTTTCATTGCCATAGACAAAACTATATCCATATACTAGTGGCTTAAATATGCAGTGCCTTCTATCGGCTCATCAACGGAGTGAAAACGAGGCGAATTAAACTGCCAGAGAGCAGCCAGAAGACAATGATCTCTTTTAATTAGATATGAAGCACAGACATCGCTACGTTGTTCTCGCCCAACATTTTAATCAATGTGTCACATTTATTCTGCCTTCCAAAGCGCTGTCATATTTACATATCGCTGGAGCGCAGTGAAGTCTACCATCTCAATGGTAAAGTCTCTTGTCTCTCAGCCCCGCCCCCTCACCCCCACATATATTAACTACATCAAATCACTAGAGACCTGTAGACTTAATCAACTGCTCATGTGTGTTTTTGCAATCATTTCCTTGACTTGCACTTATTGGCCTTGCAAAAGAGTACACACTATCATGTCCTCCACAGCAAACGCTCAGGATCATCAACATTTATTGTTTTAGGGACGAGCCAGCAGCTTAATTTTGTCGGCAGAATTCAGTGCTCGGTTACATCAATACTCTGAGATACAAGGTGCTATTTTGACGACAAGTAAGTAAAGTCAAAGGGTTCATATGGCACTTAAAACATGCTTAACTGAATTTACTCTAAGGTTACTATTATAGAATTCAGCAGATAAAGGCTATTCACTACAGTCTCAGATAGCAACAACAGAGAAAAGTGACTTTGAACTTGAAGGATACCATAGTGGTAGAGTTCACCCATCATTTAAAGCAATTATGGTGAATAATGATATTGTCAATGGTCTGTATGTTTAATCAGTGTTGTCTTCTCTTTTGAGATTCAGATACAAAAATACAGTAATTATTGCCCTTTCAACATATTCACTGCTATTTCGAGTCTCATCGAAAAAAAGGTTGAAATCTCTTCTTAATGGATAGTATCCATAGAAACAACATTCATCACCACAAACTCTTCTACTATTCCTCTACCCTCTTTGTTTCAATCAATAAATACACTCAGAAATGTTTTCACACTGAAAAAAAACATGCTGGAGACACGGCAAGGACACCGAGAGGAATGAAATGGGTTCCAGTGAACACGCAGGCACATCCTTCCCTCCCTCGTCAACAAGATAGCCTTCAAAAGATTGACTCGATGCAGCGCACTCCAGGTGGGAACCCCTAACTGGTTAGCGGCAGCTCAGTGCTGCGGGAGTAGTTGCGGCCGGAGCTCTGTCAGAACTTGTGACGGTGGTTGAAGTTTCTGGAACACAATCAATACAGTGTGTATGAAGAACACTTTCTTTGACGGCCAAGGACACTCTGGGCTTTAACTTCAAGCTAGCAGCAAGGGATATCCGTCAATATGTTTTGTGACGAGACACCAGCCAAGGGATTTAAAGGGAAAACAGCCGATTTCAATAAAGCCTTGAGAAGCGTCGAGATTGATGATGACTTAATAAGAAGCAGAGGGGGGGAAACAAGGAAAGAGAAAATGAAGTGATAGTTATTTCTTCAATTTTCGCCAATTGACTGCAGAGTTCATCCAATGATAAGTGCTCACCTGCAGAGCTTTAAGTGGTGCTCTCCTAATTGTACTGATGTGTTAGGGCCCTGATGGACATAATGGAGGATGAAGATACACTTTCAGAGTGACATCAGGACATTTGGTTTGGAAGAAAGAAATGGGAGTGCTGATGATGATTTACAAAGACCGACTTTGCAGAAGCTTTTTTTTTTCTTCCTCTTTTTATTTTTGATAGAAGTTGGCACTGCAGTGCAGTGGACTGATTAAATTTTGGGACGAGACCCAAGACATTGAAGTGGCGGACAAGGTTGATTGGTTGGTTGATAGAATTTCATTGAATAGTTGGTGGTGGAAATTATTGTCTTTGTTCGGAGAGCTCTTGAAAGAGATGTGAGTTTTGCATGTGCTCCCACTCACTCACACACACACACACACACACACACACACACACACACACACACACACACACACACACACACACACACACACACACACACACACACACACACACACACACTGGAGCCTGATTATTCACATATGTACATACCAACCTTCTTTTCATCCATTGTTTTACAGGTTCAGATGAATATTGATTTTCATTTTTTTTGGGGTGGGGGATTCAGGCAGTTCGTTTCCTCTCCCGTTTCTCTGTCAACTCTTTGTTGAAATTCACTGAACTTATGGAGCATGGAGACACTGAGATCCATCTACACTGTAGAAGTTGCTAAGATGTTTGACCTGAACTGTTCAACAGAGAAGGAAATATGGAAAGAGACATTACTTTGTTTTCATCTGGTTCTACCTGCAATGCCGTTTGTCTTCCTCTGATGTCCGAGCCAGTTCCGTCAGACGTATCAATGCGCCGGGATTTTACTAAATTAGATATGTTCCCATTTGTAACTGAGCTTCGATAATTATTTTGTGTACCATTGAATTTGTTTATTTTGGTCATGTGTGTATGTGGGCTGTTTTGCATTGACGTGATGCTCTGGGTGCAGTCACTGAGCAAACTCTTTGTTTTTGTCTCTGCCTTTTGTGTCCCCATTGTCTCCTGATTATAGTTTTCCTTACGTCTTTGATTCTGTCTAATTTCATCTTTTTGTGTCATATCTTTGCAACACAATCCTCTCATGTAATGTTTTTCCATAATTATAATACAATTCCTTTTTCTAATTCCTGATTTTTGACACCTCTTTGCCACTTCGTACGTTCGCCCCACTGATGAGCCGTGCGGTCATACACAGGTGACAGTAATAGGATCTAGGCCTCTTTATTGCATGAGTAATAGCAGTTTTAATGAGATTTCATATGCTTGACCTGATGGGTTAGAGGGAGGAGGAAGGAAGAAACGGAGATTGTCTTACGGGGACGAGTACAGTACATGCAGGTCATATGAGTAGTTGAGGAAAGGATGGACTGCTCCATTGTTTTTATTCGTGAATAGCAGCCGAGTACAATATTCCATACACAGGATAACATTTGTGTCAAACCGAGCAAATATCTTATTTCTTAGGCGTGTTCATTTTGTAAACAAATCCACAAAGTTGTGTCCGTATAAATGCAATTGCAGCACATTATTACAGTGCATACAACTTTAATGGAAGACTATCGCCAATGGGGCAACATTTAGTAGATCTTTTTTTTTTTTATGCAAGTATCATCCTCCAGCGCTGCGCTAAATTAAGGTTGTGGCTTTACGTGCGTAGCTCCCTGCGATATTTGGAACGTGTGACACTAGTGTGCCTTGTTCGTATTGAACAGAGTGTAGTGTGGATGATTGCAGCTTACATGTGGAGGTAGTAGTTCGCTCATATTAATTTCCTTGGAATGTATTTAAATAGAATAGTTGACAGGTGGAGGCAGGTTGGCTCATATTAACGCGGAAAGATCTCTGTTGCCAGAATTAGTCGCAGATGTAGGGAAACCGAGTCTCTTTTTTTTAACTTCCCTTTGAGGTGTTAAATTACCAACAACTGGTTATTTAACCTGGGTTCTCTCTTTGTCTCCCATATTTTTATCTTAAGCATTCTATTCAGTGTCCACTCCACACCTCTAATCTCTTGCTCTTTCTATTCTCCACAACTCAAACTTTAGCGCTCCTTGTGTGTTACTTTATGCCTCCCGTCCCTCTCTTCCTCTATCTTTCTCTCTCTCCTAGCAGTCCAGCTAATTGCCTCCAAAGTTCACTCTGTCTCTGGGCTAATGCAATTTAAGTAGGGTCGGAGCCCCTTCATCAGCCCAGTGCTGGCATTTCATTAAGTCTACTTGGGTGTTAACTTGCAAGCAAGTGGGGTTTTCGCTCCATCAGCTCATCATTAGTAATTAATACACTGATCGGATTAGCTGCTGCATGAGGCTAGTTGCAAGTGGATGCCCTGGTGTTGCCAGTTGGAGAGGGCACGTGTGATGGCCTCCACCGCTGCCTGTGATGTGGGAACGTATGTCTGAGAGTAATTACATGTGTGTGTGTGTGTGTGTGTGTGTGTGTGTGTGTGTGTGTGTGTGTGTGTGTGTGTGTGTGTGTGTGTGTGTGTGTGTGTGTGTGTGTTGAACTTGCGTATTTACATTCATGGCCAGTCGCTACAGTATGACACCAGCCTTATTAAACATTAAATCACAACCATTTTAAGTTGGAGGAATTCATTTTAGCTATCTTTTCAACTAAATTGACAATTTTTTTTGTAGTAAGCTATTGAAACCTTTGAAAGAACCACCACCCTCAATATGATACAGGACGCCTGCTTAAGTATTATTCTTTTTAATGGCTGTGCATTTGCATGGAAGTTTGAACGTGTGCACCCAAATTACCGCCGGCGCTAGCATGGCTTTCCCATGCGTGATGGGGGGAGCTCTCCGTATAGCATTAATTACATCATTATGGTCGGGATGGATCTCCATCTGCTTGGCCATTACTCCTGTCCCATTCGGGGCTGACCCACACGGCGCCTCAGAATTAGACACACACAGGCTAAATGGCCCTGCTAAATTATGAAGCTATTAGATATGGGAGGCTATTTTAGAACATATGTATTCACACGGAGAGAGGAATGAAGAAGAGCGAGAGAGAGAGAAAGGGGAGGATGAAATCAGGAAGACGGAGCAAGAGGGAGAAAATAGAAATGTGAGAAATGAGAGATGATGAAGCACGAAGAGATTTTGAAAAATGAGAGCCAATGAGAGCAACAGATGATAGAGTAGAGGAAGTTCACTTTCTCTGTCTGGCCACGGTTTCACCGTGCTTGTCCTCGGCTATTGTTAGAAGTTGATAAGATTTTTATGAAGCACGATAAGACGTTGATGGATTTCACCATGGATCATGTCGACAGATCAGGGATAAGGTCGACAAAGTTTTTATGGCGAGAAGGACCCAGTCATGTCAGCGGCCTTTTACTATCTCAAAGTTTGGATTTTCTTTAGTTTTTCCGGATTGGCTTGGTGTATTGGATGGGTTACTGACATATATTGTGATTCTACGAGCCACGCTAAATACAAAACCTGCTGCTAGGGATGTCCATAGCTGCTCTACTAGATCTGTATCTCTGCTGAACGAGGGGAATTTACATTAATTGTGATATGAAAATAGAAGAATAATTCAGCAAAATACTCTTGGAACAAAACAACAAAATGTAATGCTTGTATCACCAATGTGGCCCAAGAATTGTGAAGAAATAGACAGCAGTGCAAAACGGATATACAAATAGAATTTAAGTGACTCTGGATTGAGAGTTAGGTAAATTGGGTCAACTCAGGCTGATGATCCAAACATTTTATTTAAACACGCAAAGGAAATGTACTGAGTTCCACACAGCAACATTATTTCTTTTTAACATGACTGAGAGCGACTTGAGGTTTGTTTTGTAGTGAGCTCAACAAAGAGTGAGAATAATCCGATGGTTAATGTATGTAAGTGTAGGTATTTTAATGTTTTACCTATACCCCTAGAAATAGACCTGCTGCAAGGTCTTCTGGTTAAAAAAGGTACTCATGAATAAGTTGATAAGTGAACAGAGCAGGCGGGCTGAGCTTACAGGATATGATTGTGCGGGAGCTTTAAAGTCATTAATAAGCCTGAGTACTCCATGTTACATTATCGAAGGTGTAATACCAGAAAGCTTATGAATGTGATAAATGAGCGACTAACATTAAAGTAGCCTCAGTGAATGGCTTTACACTGTTAAGTCAACTGATAATTGAGATTGATGCTTTGTACTTTGTTATGATTGTGCTTTGAAATACCACATTATGTGTCAGTGGACCTGTTACTAGTGACTGAGTAATATTCTGGACCGTGACACAATCCTTTTTACTAACTTGAAAGCAAAGTGTCATCAACATAGAGGTGCTTGATATTAATTTGATAACACTATTGTTATTATACTTTCTTTTATTTGTCATTTAAAATGTTTTTTTGTTGTTGTATCCCCTTTTTAAATTGTTCGCAGAAAAATACAAAACAGACATATACAAAATGCAGGTCTTACAAAGCACTTAGTGTGTGCACGGAGAGATTGACCCCATGTGACCTGGCTGAAGGACAATCTCCCATAATGATTTCTGCTTTTCAGCTTTTGACCTTGTGCTGTTTGCTGTTTTAGGTTCTGCTTATGGAGTATCTGGACGTGAAGAACAGCCGCAGTGCCACAGAGCCGTCGGCTCAACTCTCTTATGCCAGCACTGGCAGTGAGTTCGCTGCCTTTTTTTCCAAGAAAAAACCACAGCGTGCTAAGCAGTCGCTCTTCAAGTAAGGATCCCATTCTTTGCTCTCTGCCTTGTGCTATACCAAACATAAGATACCTACATTCATAATACATGATCCTGTATATAAGAGAAGACTTACATTTTAAAGTCTCAAATGAACAAAACTATATTTTAGGATACTAAAAGGAGTTCTCTCAGGCCCAAGGCCATTGCTCATTGTAAATATATTTTTTTAGTTTCCTGTTACATTGTGTGTTGAACCTTTTGTGTGTTTCGCAGGTTTGAATCTTCTTCCCATGCCATCAGCATGAGTGCCTACTTGAGAGAGCAGAGGCGAGAACTCTACAGCAAGAGTGGTGAATTACAAGGTGAGGGCGGGGGAAAGAGGGACGAGCTGAGAAATGGAGGGGAGAGAAAGTAAGGAAGACTCTCGAACAGCTGGATTGGAGAAGTGAAGACGGATAGAAGGATCGTGAACAGAGGGAGAGAGAGATGAAGGAGCAGAAGGTGTGAAAAGTATTGACAGAAGAGTGAAAAAAAGGGAGAGTGAAAGCCGACAGAGCAAGGAGAATAAATTGGGGCAGGGTGTGAGGTGTGTGTTGGATAAAGCAGGAGAGAAAAGAGCAGCTGGAACACAGAGCGAAGGTTGAGGTTGAGTGGAAGGATGAAAAAAAGGGAGGGAGGGAGGCTAGAGGTGTAGGGGTCGAGTGAGAGGAGATCTAAGTCGAAAAAAGAGAGACCTTCGAGCTTACTGAACATGCAGGGAAAAAAAGGGTAAGTGCAGACAGATAAATGAGTCGAGAGTTTTATGAAAAGATGTCTTCCTTTTTGAATGGCAGCAGGATAGAAAAAAAAGGTGAAGGGAGGTGAGGGCGGTTTGGTCTTGTGTGGCTAAAATGGAGGCAGCGGGATGTGGATGGATGCAGCCAGAGACCTGATGGAAGGATTTGGAGAGGCGGAATGAGAGCATGAGGGAGCAGCGTAACTAAAGGTCCGGATAGGGAAGGGCATGTTGCAGGTCGAGGCCTTGAAAACCCCTCTCACACTCGCACAAAATAGCACAGCGAGTGCGCTGCCCAGTCAGACCCTGGAGAGTCGGAGCTGTGCTCCAGCTCCTACTTCTGCCGCGGCTCTCCCTGCTCTCCGTTTCTCTGCCTGTGACCTTGAGGTTTCAATCAGCAATGCCTGACAGCGCTGTTTGTCTGCTACTATTCCTTTTTTCCCACCGAGCTCCTATTGGCATTGTTTGGATGAAATAGAGAAGGTGGGAGATGGACAGAGCCCGAAACTACTCCATATCTGATCCTTTGACAATATCTGCAGAACTAATTATGACGATTTTAGGTTACCTATTTACCTAATGTAGTATTAATCAGGCTTCTCTTGTTATTGAGCTTAGAAATAAGCAAAGGACTGACTTGAATGACAACTCTAGAGGACATTTCAATGCATACGGAGGTTCAGACACTCGTACATTAGCTGTCTGTAAATGTATGCAAAATGTACTGCCTCAGCCCCCCCGGCATAAAAAAGAACAGCATTGATTAACTGTGGATAAAGAAAACCCCCAAATGGTCTTCAAATAACAGCTCTCTTTTTTTCTTCTTCCATCTGTCGGCGTCTCAGAAGGAAAAAATATTTTTTTTGACTGGCACATTGAACGCCTCGAAGCGTTTATAAGAAGATGAGATTTCTCTGGGCTTTCATTTCACCTGTCACAATGTGTAGCACCGGCCACAAGCCCGGGCCGAGGCCTGAATGGCTGTGAAGAGATTGAAGGAGTAAGAAATCATTTAGAAAGTGAAATAAGTCGACTGTGATGGAGGGAGAGGACCGAGGGATGGGTGGAGGGTGGGAGGGGGCGGAGGAAGGGGAAGGTTAAAAGTCATTGTTTTCATCAGGGTCCAGCGAAGAAGCCATTAAGAGATTTCTGAAGGAAGAAATTAGAAAAATATGTACTGAGACGGTGTGGAAAGGGACTTTTTTCTCTCTCTACAAATTAAACTTACTGTAGGGAGGGAGGGGGAGCAAAAGAGTTTGAAACGAGAGATTGAGTTGATGAGTTCTTCTGGCTGTGGGATTACTCAACACTTAAAGCGCAGTCATGTGTGTCTCTTCGTCTCTCTGCTTGGAGTTTCCTAAACTCTTTTTTTCCCCCCGCAACGGTCTGCTTCAAGTCAATATAGTTATTAACTCAGATGCTCACCAACATAGTCTCGGAAATAAGAGTTTGATTGCTGGTTTTAAATCCAGCTATGCACCGTTAACAAAGGAAGAAAAAAAGCACTAAATAGAGTACGAAGTCAGAAGTACAGATGTTACTGCAGTTTTTGCAGACGCCTTCGCTGTATTCACTGCACTTTTGTGAATGATACGACATACTGATAAAAACAATGTTTTCATGTTTGAGCGGTTACCAGATGTCAAGTTTTTCTCTTTGTTTTCCGTTTCCCGGATCTTTAAGTAAGAATCAGAGCAGCAGTGGTTTATATAGAACGTGTAATGGTTTTTTAACCGACCCGGAGCCACATATCTGTAATGGGTTTGTAATTAATCTGTAATATCTGTAATGTATGTCTCTTGAGTGTTCGCTATATATCATTACACAGATGCAGGCGGCTACACAGGCGCTAGTCACGTGCCTCGCATACGCAGGCAGACACACAGGGGGACTTAATTGCTTGCCTTCTCCATTGGAGCACGTCTCCAACGCTTCAATTAATCCAATGCTTCATCTAAAGACTTTATTACGGCTCCATATGTAGCCGCATCTGGAATGTATTTCGGAACGTATGTAGTGCGACCGCCAGCTAAAGCATGTATAAAGGGTTCATATATAGAGCAGTTCCTCAGCTGTCTGTGGAAATATGTACGGAGGGTCCTTGGCAAATCACTACTCTAGAATCACAGAACCCCATCCAGATTCAATCACGTTCCCTATGAATAAATTATGAAAATAATACTTTTCCAGCTGTAGATGTGTTACCGTGCCCCCATATTCCTCCACATGTCTCGCGAACACGCCCCCCTGCCCTTTTGATTGCCTCGCTATCGCGCGCGCGTAGGCAGCGGATGACTCAAAGTACCCCAGTGGTCATTTGGAAGTTGAAGTGTGAATATTTCCCAATAAACAATGCACCATGCAGAGTTAGTAATGCATTTACAGCCCTTTTTTAAATATTTTTTTGTTATCTCTCTTTGTGTCGCAGTCGTTCATTATGTATCGTGCGATATTGCCTTGCCCCGAGGCACAATTGAAGTGACCCCCCCCCACCCCTGCCACGCTTGTCTGGAGATTTGCGTAAACAAACATACACACTTCTGACTTCCCCCTTTGCCTGCAGGCACGTACATAAGACTCCCATTCCCAACTCTCTCCCACCTCTGACCTCACTCAACTCCGAAGATGTATTCACAATCACCTCGGTTCCAAATCTATTTCACACATTCCCTGTTTTCCTTTTGATATTCAAATGGCCTTGTTCTTGCGGCGTCCAGCGAACAAAAAGAGCCGCCTGGCTGAGTCTCCGACAAACAATATAGGTTCAACCAGCTCTCTCTCTCTGCCCACACCTTTTACACCGAATGCTCAGTCTGAGGCAGAGGGAAAAATGCCTGCGCTGTATTAGGGGGGGTTCTTGTTTATGTATAATAGCATCATGTTCCCATGAGAGGGAGAGGTTGAGGAGGAGGATGATGACGAAGAGGAGGAGGAGGAGAGAGTGGCTGCTGGGGGCGACCAGAAGTGGTGTTCCTTGTCAAGCTGATTTCGTACACCTCGATGGGGAGGAGAGCGAGAAGAGGTGCAAATGGAAAAAATGTCTCTTGGGAGACCTGGGTGGAGGTGATGGTGGGTGGGATATCAGGGGTGGGGTTCGCAGATGTTGATCGCCATGTTTTGACAGATGAGTACGCGTAAACAGCCGGTTCCCGCCGAGGGATGTTGCACACTTTGGCCAAACTAGACATAATGATCGTTTTGGGGTTGAACAAATAATGTTTGGGAGACATTCAGTGTTCAGAAAAGCTGTGGCATTTCAGAATGATGATGAGGTGGAGGTGGCTTTTGAAGAGACGTCACCCCCCCCCCGACCCCAAAATTCCTATTAAAATCTATTTTATTCAAATAGCCGCTTGAGAAAACGAGCCAACGTTTTCCAGGTCTAACCTCGTTCTACGGCAAAGAAGCACTTTCAGATGAGTTTATTGCAAAATCTCTAATTTGCCATTTCAATTATTCCTCTTCCAATAATTCTTTCTCTTCCTTCGTTGTCAGAATTCAAGGATAACGGTTGTTCACTCATCTTGTCGAGTGATCAATACTTGACTTCCGCTGACCTTGCAATTATGATTTATCATATTCATAACGGCGCCTTAGATGGAGCTCAACTCTGTCGGTGAAGAAATCAATTATTATAGGATTATGTCGAAGACACCTACTTTGCCATGTTTGATGCCCTGCATATTTATTTATTGCTTTCTTGCTCCGTCAAGAGATGATTCGTGCTCACCTTTTTTTGCTGGTGTTAATTTTCTCTTGCTCTTTGCTATTTGGGGATTAAAATTGTGATAGCTTTGTGTGTGAATGTGTAGGTGTCTCAGCACTCAATAACACATCAAAAACAGATCATAAGCAAATTCTGTTGAATGTGTTGTATGAACACATAAACCACCATAAGTAAAGGTCAAATAAATAATTATTTGTCCAATGTTTAGAATTATATGGTTCTCAAAGAAAGTGTACAACCACCGCCTTTTTTCTTCAGGGTGCTTAGTTCTTGTATACAAAACAAATTTTACTTGACGACAGGATTTTTTTTTATTATTTTTTTTTTTTTTTTTTTACTATTTTCAATAAATCTTATGTTTCTCTTCCAAAACTCTGTTGAACAGATTGAATTAAATAGGCATACCTTTATAATAAAGTAGGTAACATTGTATTCACTAACCTTTTTTCCGAAAATTCTGAAATGATATCCCAGTGAAGAGAATTTAGAACAATATGTTTATAAAAACAGGACAGGAATATTTTCTGAAACTTTAAGACAATGCTGTTTTTTATCGCCTTGTTTTACAGCACAAGGAAGACTAAGAAAAAGATGGATTAACATGTTAAAAGTTGTCTCTATGTACTGAATATCCTCAGGTTCATCATTTTAGTTTTTAAAGTCGTCCTTTAATTGGCCATTATTCCTCGTATAACAGTACCCTTGAAGCTGAGTGATGCAGAAAAGCCACATGTCACATCAATGACTGATGAGGGCTTTCATAGTGGCCAGGTGTGTGTGTGTGTGGACACTACATGAAGTATGCATGCCAAGTTATGTCATATATGACATGTTCGACATTCTGTAATTGACTGGCACGTTGTAAGCGAGTCTCCACCTGAGTTCTGCACCCTGCAGGAATGCCATTAGAAAGTGACATGTTTCCCCTCTTGCTCCGGTGCCAGACCTTTTATGAATCACTTTGTTCCAGCAGCGACATAACTGGCTCTGTAGATAAAAATGCAAGCTACCTCTGGTACCTTGACAGGCCATTACTGTGAAAAGCCTTTATTTGTGTTCAGCATGAAAGCAAATCTGGAGCGGCTCTGCATATTGTGGAAAACAAGCACACATACACACACTTCTGCAGATGTCCTCGCTTTCACTATTTATTTTGTGTGTGTTCGCTTGGGCTCATCGTGTTCAATTTGCTCGTACATAGATTTCAGCGAGGTGTTGATTGGTTAAAACATTAGAGGTACGATTCCCCTCTCTCAAGACACACGCGCAGATGTAAATGCGGCGTTTCATCTGCTGTGGGACCAGCGATTGCATTACAGTAGCTCTGGTGCTGAAATTAGAGACGGTGTGGAAAATGTAGCGTGAGTTGCCAGCATTTGACTCAAATTCAATTGGGGCTTTACTGGCATGAAAAATTAAAATAATCCAGAAGTACACAAGAGCCGTAATATGATTATCAACACACTTGCTGTCATGTGTTTGTGCGCCTCTTAAAGCTGCTCAAAAGAGTTTTCTACAGAAGTAATGCTCGTACGTTGCACTTTGCACACTTTTCAGTTCATTAAGTAATTGTGGCTCTCCACTTCAAGACAAAATGTGAATCACAGATGATTATCCAAACACAAGCCAGCAACACCTGCTGGAGCCCAGGAGAGAAACTGGATGTCACCCAAAATTACTCCGGCATTAACCAAAGCACATCCACGTTAGACACTTGCGTGCGTGTCTCTTTCACTTATATCATCATATTACAGCAATGGCCTTGCAACTAAAATTCTTTAGAAATGTGAAGGCGGATTCTGAACCATATATATATATATATAGATATATAGATATATATATATATATATATATATATATATATATATATATATATATATATATATATAGATATATAGATATATATATATATATATATATATATATATATATATATATATATATATATATATATATCTGGGGTTCAGAATCCGGGGTTCAATATATATGTGTCACCCAATCAAAATGTTAACTTTTGAGGAGGAAACTCTTTACCTCACTTTGACCTTCTGAGATCAAAATATAGCCTAAGTTAGAGTGCTGAGATTTTCACATGACATCAAGAGGAGGACCCTGGCAGACATTTAATGCAGAGAGGAAGTTGAAGCGGGAAGAATAGAAGTGGCGGGAGGATGCAGAGGACAACAGGAGGAGACTAGAACAAGGTTGTCATAGTTTACACAGTGCAGACATTTAATCAGAGAGGAAGAGCGCTGTGTATCTTCCCGACCTGAGGCTAATTTTATTCAGCATTGGTGTTGTCATTATTGGCGGCTTTGACTGTCACTTCTGTGTTTACTTTTAATCTCAGACCTGCTGATTGGAGAAGAGGGATGAACAAATAAAAAAAGAAAGTGAGTGAAGGACGGAAGGATGGAAGAAGGGCATGTGGGACACGAGGCTGTAGAGACCCTGGCAGCTCCACTAGTAGCCAGACAGAGGAACGCCGACCTCTTGCTCTCCCAGCATGCAACAGGTTCTTGCGGTAAAGAAAAGGGTGTGCAATGTGCTGCCTGATTCCCTGCTAGGTCCAATCAAAGATGTTATGACACTTGGGTGTCTTGGTCTTTATCCACTCACACATACGCTCACATGCGATTGAATTCTTTGTTCCGTTTGGCCGATTCAAGAGACCCCGGCTGAAAAGGAAAGTGTTTTTGAATCCTTCATGATTAGGGCAGAGCGGTTTCTGTAATAGGTGCTGTTACAGGAAACCTTATGTTTCCTTCTGTCGCTCCAGACTGAAGCGACTCAAAAACTCAGATGTATATTCGAGCTCCATGTAGATAAGTGCATCGTTGCTTTTTTCCCAACTTCGCCACAACTTGCCAACTGATTGATACTGAAGTGTCATTGCTGAAGTTTGAAAGACAAACAGCGTACACCTCCCCCCCATGACTTGACAGGATGACTCTTCCTCATGTTTTAAAAGAGACATTCTGCACAATTAATATCCATGCTGCATTATTGTCATACCACCACTGACTGATATGCATTCATTAAACTCAAGACCACGGAGACACATTGTATGCCACAGTGAGGCTTTTAATAATTAATCCAACTCAATTTACACCTGAATTTATTTATACTATTATTTATTTATTTATAACGTTTATTCTCGCCGAAGGAATGGGTTCGGTCTCCTGGTTGGTGGTGCAGCAGATACCATCCCATCAAATTTATTTTAATAATAGAAGGATCTCATTAAGACCTAATCAGACATGAAGACAGTCTGAGTGGAATGGGATGCCCGGAATTGACCAGAGTCATACATTATTGACACGGAAATCGCTCTTATTAGATCGGCAGGTTTCATCTCAGTGACTAGGCAGCCGACTGCCAGTCTGATTCTTTTACAAGCATGCACACACAGACACGCACAGACACACACACGCACACCTACACACACACACACATTTGAATGTATCCGCATTGTACAGGATATTACCTGGTTTGGTCATTCCCAAACTAATTTTCATGGCGTAACGGCTACAGACACATTAGGTCATTGAAGTTGAAAATTGGATTATTATATATGTTGCTTTCTGTTTGCACAATTTAGCATGACATGTGCAGTGCTGGCTATCAGCACAGATTAGAAGCCTCAATCAAATGAAAGAGCACCGCCTCCCTCTACTTTTTTTGTCGGCCTCCAGTAACTGTATATAATGTAGATATGTGTAGATGGTGTAGAATCCTACCCATCACATTTAAACTTGGTGTTTTGATGTTAAATTTTGCTCATGCCGTCTTTAACCAGCACAGCACGTTGTTTTCACTTTTGTGAGCCTACGTTGTGTGAGAGAGAGAGTGTGTGTGTGTATGAGAGAGAGTGTGTGTGTGTATGAGAGAGAGAGTGTGTGTGTGTGTGAGAGAGAGTGTGTGTGTGTGTGAGAGAGAGTGTGTGCGTGTGTGTGGGTGGGTCGTGATTGTGCCTCAATTACACCAATCACACAGCTGCCCTCCTGCCAGTCCCAATCAGAATGTAGCTAGAGCGAGCAAAGGCGTCTTTGATGATTTGGGAAAAACAAACGCAGCTCGGTGTTGGTTTGCAGGACTGAATATTTGAAAGACCAATACTAATTTATATATTGTATATAGCGAAGGTTGATATTGGCAAATAGACATGGTTGAAATACCATCTTTTTTGTCCGAACATTAGAATTTTGTCCGAATACATTTTTATGGAGAGATGATAATAGCAAGCACATTTAAGATATACTGCTTTAACAAAACCCCCAAAAAAACAGTACTTGGAAAGTGCTTTGCAGAAGAAAATACTAAGATGTAAAAAAGTCAAGTGATATTTGCACATTTAACCTATTCATCATTTCATTATCATCTGTTGCTATATATGTGGTATTACATGTATACACACACAAACCCTCCAAAATCGGGAGTGTTTGGACTTCTGTTTCCTTTTTCCCATACGGGCACACACATTTAGATTGCGGACACAAAAGAGATTCAAACCACTTGTAAATAAGGGATTATGACTGTTCCTTTGTCCGTCTCTCTGGATTTCCTCATCTCACTCCCTCTGACACACTCGCAGATGCATAAAGACACACTCCGGTCCCACTAGACGTCGGAGTGTGTTAAAGAAGGCATCACACGTTCGCTCTTTCCCTGCCTAAATCTGGGCAGGGCCGGAATTCATCTCAGGATCAAACCTGTTTCTCATCAAACCCATGAAAGTGTAGCTAATGCAATTTCACTAAGTCACTGCCTGACTTGATTACATGTGGGCTGGGGAGCCCATGCTAAGGAACCACAGGGGGCTGGATAGGTGTCACTGTGTGTGTGTGTGTGTGTGTGTGTGTGTGTGTGTGTGTGTGTGTGTGTGTGTGTCTCAGCGGATGGTATCTGTGTAGTTTGGGTTGATCCATTTGTTTTAGGCTCTCTCTGTGTGTGTGTGTGTGTGTGTGTGTGTGTGTGTGTGTGTGTGTGTGTGTGTGTGTGTGTGTGTTGTGTGCTTGTGTAAAGCCAGTGAACCCTACATGTATACATATATGTACCTGTCAGTTTGTACCTTTTTTAAATCCATGGATGTTTTTATCTGCTGAGGTGAGTGTGTCGCAGACGGTGCAGTGGTCCTCGAGGGGGATTTCAGGCAGATTTGGCCACATTAGAATGTGTCGCCTCTTCCTTTCCAGCTTTCAGTTGCCGTCCCACTGAGCACCACACCTCCACACACCCCTCCCACTAATCCTGGATCAGACCACACACCGAGGGGCCGAAATGCACAGACACTCATCCAGAGAGCACTAACCAATACTCGGGCGCACACATGCAAACACGCGAGCTCTCGCAAACAAAATGGCACTTTTTACAAATTATTTGGAGAGACAACTGGCAGCAGTTTGGTGGCATCCTGACCTGAAACCGGAGCCACCCTGTCACGTCTAGACAACTCTGAAGAATCCCATGCATATTAATGCCGGCCTATTTAATATTCATCAGTGCTATGCCCTGTTGGCAGCTGGTCCCAGACCCCATGGATCAATGAGGCCTCTTCCTCGCTCCTTTGTCTGACACGGATGCAGATGTTTAGAGCATGAAATTAAATTGGTCACTGCCATCGGGAATACATACATGGTAGTCAATTTGGTGTGTGTGTGTGTGTTTGTGTTTGTGTGTAGTTGCCAGTTAGACGTGGTTCCTGGAGCAGACAGGTAACGCTAACTTCCCCAGAGTCTGTGACATGTTGATGTTATTCATGGGAACTTGCAGGTTGATGACGAGAAAACAAAAGTTTAGCGAGCTCTTTCCACGTGGATGATTAGTGATAGAGAGAGAGATGGAAAACGTGAGGTAGGGAGAGAGAGGATCAGCAGGAGAGTGTGTTGGCGGCAGCTTTGTTTAGGAGCCTGTAATTGAGTCTTAATTGAATTGGCACCAAAGGAAGGATGAATGGATGGAGATACAGAGAGAGAGAGAGAGTTTGAGTGAATTGGACCTCATCTCCGTCTCCACTTAGCAACGCCAATGTGAGCTTACCGTGCAGCCGAATTTCACGGCAACAGATCAGAATCAGAAACCCTTGATTTGAAAGTTTTTGGATGGATGGAAAACCTCCCTTGTCATTTTAATAAAAACACGGAGAGTGTTGTCTCCCATACTTTTCAAAGGAAACTTGTTCCATTAGAAATGTATTATGGAGCCCGGCGCGGGGAACAATGGGTTGATATGCATTTGAATGCAAGGCTAGGCTGGCGGCGCAGGTAATGCGGAAAGGGCTTTTGCACTCAGGCGAAGTGTCTTTGTGTTATATCACACGAGCTTTGCAAGGTCGTATTGGACATGGAAATGAAACTGAAGAAAACAGCAGAGCAGGGCTTTGTGCCCAACTCTGAAATCTCCCCATTCCTGAACACACATGCGCGCACAGCCATACCCATTTCAAAACCCTATCAAAGTAGCTTGGATCGTCGTCTTGTTTGATTTCTGTCCAGTTTTCTTTTCTCCATTTTACTTACTCTGTTCACTCGACACCACATCTCACCTCATTTCGATTGAACACGCTCTCCACAGGAAAGTGAAGTCAGCAAGTTGATAGCATTATTCTTACGGCGCCTTCAATCTTGTAAGCAAACTTTTTTTCTCAAGTTTCTCCCCCCCACCCACCCACATACACACATACACAGCTCAATTGCTAATGTATCAGACTCCCTTGGTTTTGATATTATTTATTGCATTTTCCAGTCTCACGGATGTATTGATACTGAGTCTTGTGGGACTTCACCATCAACCCAAATCCAGAAATTGTGATGTATAATATTTCCTCCGCTGCATACAGGCTGGAATGCCGCACGCTGCTCTCCTCATCCTTTTCCTAATCATCAACTTTACTTGCGGACAATATATACACCTATACGTAAACATGAGCGCGTGCATTCATGCGTAGTGTTCTCACACGCACACACAAAAAGATAGACAATCCTTTTGCTTTGCAGTTAGCTGTATTGACAACGAAGCGCAATTTCTTCTCCTTCAATTATATCGATTACTTCAGGATGAGTGGAGGTAATGAGCTTCGGTGCTCTTTCTCTCCCCTGTGATCTCCCCTCTTCCCCTTTCTGCAGCCCCCTCCGCTCAGTGTCCGACTCCCCCGTTCCTCTCTGAGCATGTTACATGGCAATGATTTTCTGATTAACCCTGTTAGCTGCGGGGTTCACCCACGCAGTGACGCAGGGGCATGGAAGAGTGCGAGCATGTGGGACACATTTAGATACGTGATGGAGAGCTGCACTGATTGAGTGATGGATTTATTAAGTTGTACGCCTGTACCGATTGAATATTTAAATGTTTAAGAATGTTTCTGAATAATTTTAGATTAATAAGGATTCCATGGATAATGGAGGGACCATAATTGTTACATTCTCCTTTCAAAGAGGTCAGAGTGCAGGGTCATCAACAGAGCAGCACTCTCGGGGTTGGTTGAGATTTGGCATCTTGTTAAAGGACACAGCACGGTGATGCTTGTTACGTTTCGGGGGGGCTGTTTTGAAAGCACATCCTCAGATCCTCCTTAAGTCATGTAAATGTCATCCTACATATGATTTGCACTGTATAGATGTCTATTTCATTCACGTCTGGTTGAGTCAAGTCCCATCTCCTATGTTCCAGGTGGTGCTGATGACAACCTGATCGAAGGGGGAGAAATGAAGTTTGTGTGTAAACCGGGAGCGAGGAACATCACCGTCATCTTCCAGCCTCTTCTCAGGTAAAGCACTGACTGACGCACCAAACATCTAGCCAAAAATGTATTTGGATGTGGCTTGAACATGTGTTTCTAGTTTATTCGTAATGATCAGCACCACAGAACAGCAAGTCTGTGATGAGACGCCACCTACTGTTTGAGTGAGTGCTGAGGTAGTGTACTAGTGGGATGGCTGAGCAGAGATGAATGAAGCAACGAGGAAGTCCTCATTTCAGACAAGCCATTACTGTTAATTATACAGTAGAAGTATGAATACATTTCTATTACTTCAAAGCAATACATTATGTTGTGTCTATACATTTAGGAATTTCTGATGTAGGACGCGACTAATGTCCAGCAATAGTAAACTTAATCAAATCAGTTTAAAATACAGTTAATGAATGACCAAACTTTCTGTCTTTACTGGAACAATTTGGGCAGGATTCCATTAACTTTACGAGATACGTATGTGAAAGTGTCCACTAGTGTCGTACTGGCCCGTCAGAGAGCTATGACCAAGCCACTCGAGACAAATGAAGGCTGGGACATGACTCAATACCAGTAAAATGTAAACTAATTATATTACATGGCCTCTTAGTGACCATTTATTGATTTCAACCATTTTAACATTTAGTGGGATATCGTAAATCAAACATGATGTAATATACTGTTCCTTCAGTTCCAAATGTTTTGTTGATACCATCCAGGAATACGGATCGACTACCATCCTCCCTTTTATTTCCCATTAAATTTGAGTATTGTGAAGGGTTGTCTTTGTGGTAATTTTGCTGTATGTCTGGTAGTTTTCTATACAGCGCTGTGGTCCCAGGCGAGTCGTGTAAATCTAATAGTGAGGCAATTTAATTGAATTGGCCTCCATGCAGTGATACATTACCTTCTAGGATGCATTAAACTGAGATGCTTCCTCCTTCCACACTGGTGCTTGGCTTACATTTCTACAATTTAGACATCACGGTGCATAGTTTTAATGCTGAGGCAGGATAAGTGTTCATTTACATTTGAATGTTTTGACTCTAAAAGTATCTTGAATACTCGCCAGTGGAGAGCTATAGCTTCACACAGGCCATCTGGGCTTCACTGTTTGGCTCTTTGAAGTTTAACGTCATACTCGGTGAATACCGACACACATGGGGAAAAAAACAGCCAATACAGACAGATGTTTGTTTCGAATTTGTTCAAGTATACTAGCACATCAATGATACATATACCCTGAGCACTAAACGTCGGACTGGCTGCTAAACAATGTGGCAATCGGCCGAAAATCTGCCAGTTGATTTAGTAAAGCTAGACTGCTCTTCATCACATCACCACTAACCTAAGCTGTATTGCCAGTTGTTATGTTACCTTTTGTTTGTTTGATTGATGGATGCGCTCTGACAGCAAAAGACCGATCTCAGAGAGAATAAGGACTGTCAATGTTTGGATGTGTGCGTGAGCTGAAGTGTGCATGCAAGTGCATACGCATGCTTAAAAGGGTAAATATCATGAAAAACGTCCTATTTGGGTATTTGAAGTGTCTAGCAACCCCGCAAACTGTGAAATACGACAACCCAGTCAGTTTTCTGTGGGCTGCCGAGATCAGAAAACATGTGATCCAACAAACCCTTCAGATTTGGCTTTCTCTCAGTCCCTCTCTCACACACTTTCGCTCTCTGAGACACACACACATACTGACGTCCAACCCCCGTTCACCGTGGTTCTGGCCAAGCTTTTGTCTGAACAAATGACCAAAAATAAAACGGTGACTAGCTTTCTGCCTACCTCTTCCATGTTGTCTGTAATGGTTCATATCAATCACACCAAACTGCCTTGCACACAGGGCCCTCTCTTCTCTCCTCTCCTCTTCTCTCCCTCCGACTTGCCCTCTCCAGACTTGTAGTGCCAATGGAGCGCTGTTTCTTGCAGATGGTTTTCTAATGGCAAAGCTCTGGCACTCCGCTGATGGATCACTACACCTCCTGCAGCCAGCCATGTAACTCATGGCAGCTTTAATGACAGAAGCAGTTGGGGGTGCGGCACAGGAAATCAGTGGCGTGTGTGGCAATGTGTGGGCATACGAGAGAACAGGGTCTTAATGCGGAACTGCAAAGGTTTCTTTGCGCGTTGTGGTGTATTTTCTCCTTTCCTCCTTAGCCAGGTGTACTTTATATTGTACTTGATATTACCGATCTAACCTTACTTTTATGTTTGGAATCCAATCAAATATAAATGTCTGGCTAAGCTTCTTATTTCCTTCTACTCGTGCGATTACGTTTTTATCTTCCGCCTCACTGAATATCCCGTTCTGCTGCAGCATAAACTCATTTCCTTGTGGGCGTTACCATTTAATTTCATGTCATACTGTACGAAGTACTCCATACATGGTTCAGATGATGCCGCATGTGGTTGGCCTGTAATTAAGAACGGCACCACTGCATAAACGGGATCATAGTTGGAGTGGTAAACCCAGAGTTGATGGAACCTGCTGATGATGAGCTTCAAGATACCAATTATTCAGGGTTGCCAGTGCAATGGTTTGTAAGCCAAATAACACAAACAGTTGGACCTGCTTTGTGATATAGACTCTCTGTCACGGAGCAGTGGCGCAGCTCAGGTGCTACTGCAGGTGTTATGGAAGTTCTCCCGTCCACTTGACACGTGCCACGTTGGCTCGAAGGCGGCCTATTTCATCAATGGCACTCTCCTTGGACATTCTGCGGGGAATACTGTTCAAATAACGGGTGCCAGCACCATTCCCGTGAGCTATCAAATTCCTACAGGTGTGAGCTGTGTCTGTATTCTCTGAAACCGACGTTGTGGTTTGTTGCCTACTCTGTTTGGACAGACGGTCCAGAAGCAGCCAGAGAGTGAACAGTAATCAGAATTGTATATCTGCATCTGTGATCCAGAATATGTTGGAGGGGATTATATTTCCCACCTGGTCTTGGAAGGCCTCAGGCTCCCCCAGGAAGAGCTGGAGGAGGTGGCTGGGGAGGAGGACATCTGTTTTACCTCGGTTAGCCTGCTGCCACTACAACCTAGCCCTGGCCTAATGCCAGCAATGGGATGGATTATAATGAAGGCGACGAGTGTGTAGTGGATTCTTCTAATGTACTTATCGCTAATAATTGCCTCTCTGTCTATCTGTGTGTTGCCTTTCTAAAGCAATTGCAACTGATGTGTATTTGGCCATGTCTTCCATTCATATTGTGAGTGAGACACAATTACTGTTATTTCAATACATCCAACCTCGGTCCAATCGCCTGATTATTGAGTCTGTCTCTGTGTTTGACATTTATTGGGTTGGTCACCAACAACAAATACGTTTGAACATGAGTTGTGTGTGTGTGTTTGTGTGTGTGTGTGTGTGTGTGTGTGTGTTTTGTCCATGTGTGTGTGACAGCTCTTCTAGAGAGAGCCGTATGACCTCAAGAGTGACAAAACATCTCCCCCCTTGGGATATGCGCCATGTCTGAGCAGTGTTGGTGGCTTGTAGTCAATACATGAATAAGATTGCTTCTGCCTTCACAAGTATGCCAATCCAACCTGTCGTGTCAGAGTGTAGAATGTATGTCTTTTAAGGCTCGCACACAAATATGGAGCAGCAGAGTGTTTGTGCATATGGCAGCCAATTTAGTTTGACTTCTGGGGGTCTCCTGCTGACATTTGGGTGGCATTTACACCCCTTGCTCCGGACAAGGTTGGCATTTAAAAAAGCTAATCCCTCCCTGTTCACCATCCACAGGATGAGCAGGCATGCCCATGCCTGTCGATGTCTGCTATATTTGGGTCTGTATGTGTTTTTGTGTGTGCAGGTAAAGCCTGAAGTCAAGCAGAGTTGCAGTATCGCCATATCTCAGTTAATTAGTAAAATGTTATCATAATTGATAGGAATGATGGCCAGATCTATGAGAATAGTTTAATCAAAGTCCTGAACTTGCTTGCCGAAGGGCTTTATGTAATAGTATCGTACTCGTGCTTGGCTAATTTCCTTTCCATTTAATTCAGTTTTTAATCTCGCTGCTTTCTAATTACTAGTTTTGTGGACTTTGAAATTACCTGTGGGGATGATTGGGTTGAAAGTTTCAGTCATCTTTCGAAATTATTCACCGTGTCTCGTTCAGAATTTGACTCATTGCCCTCCTGTATACGTATAGACGAGTGCATGTTATGGATGTCTGTGCATCTGTGTATTCAAACATAAAGGAAGCCTAGAGTTACCCTGCTGGTCTTCAGATAATATCTGCCTGGTGGGTGAGCTGGATTGAACACTTTGCTGCTTCACAGCCAATCGAGTGCAGAGCTCTTCGAATGCACTCACAGCATTAGCTTATTAAAAAGTACTCGTGGCGATGAGCAGATACTTGAATTCATACACGGTCTACTCAAAGTTGGTTCTGCTGTAAGTGTCAGAGGGTCGAACATTGACAGAGAGCGCCTGGGGGGAAGCAGCGAGGGAAGGACAATGGAACGAGCGATGAAAGGAGTGAGGAGCGGATAGAAAGCTAGATGACAGGAAGAGGACAGAAGGGCTCTGCCACCCACCGCTGTAGCCTGTGGTGAAAACGAAACACACCATGATTCTGCACTAATTTCACACTCTCATTAACTCCCCTCCTGAGCAGCACACACAGACCAAGAGTTAGAGGTGAAATGGAGTGTCTTTTAAATAAGTTTTTCCAGTGTTTTTGGAACTTTTTCAAATTCTTTACCTGCAACTTTTGTTTGCTTGAATTCCCAAACAGAAAATCTCATCATTATTTTAAGAAAACAAAAGATTAGAGTGTGTGAGCTTATTGAGAATTATAATGTTTTATTGTGGAGTCACATATACCTTGCAAATTAAATACAGTCACTAATTAATTAAGGGGAACACGTCCAGTGTTAAAAGATCATCATCATCATCATCATCATCATCATCATCATGATGTTGTGTGATGATTTTGTGTACCGGTCCAGTGTACGGTTTGTCACCTTAAGTAGTTAATTAATGCGAAGACCATAAACCAAATTAATTACAAAAGCCAGAAGGTGCCATGATTTGTCACGCCATGGAAGCCGGCACTTATTATGATAGCCCAGTCATCTGCATGTATATCTGTGTTTTATTGTTTACTAATGACGAGCAGACAGAAAAACAAGTGTGTTTATCGCCTTCTCCGTCGAAGTAGTGCGGCAGTCGTCTCTGTCCATACGCTCCCTGCTGCTGAAATTAAAATGGCACCCATTACTAGGTATTTATGATCCATATAAGTCCTGCAATTACGCAGTCTTTTTATGATGTTGATCCACTACGAAGTTAATTGGCCAGCAGGAACGGCCTCGCTCCCAGTAAGGGCAAGCAAACTAAAGAACGGGAGGAAAATCATTTTCCAATACAACCCGGCAACAAGGTTTGTTTGATCAAAAAGCCGTCGTCATAATTTCACGACAAATACTTTGTTACCCTGTGAATGACCCACATGCAAATCCCCACTGTGGCAAATGTGAAAATGGCAAAAGATAATTTGTGGTTGAACCCTAAACTTCGTTTAGTCAGGCAGCGGCTTCATAATTACTGGTGAAGACTACAGTTTCCCTTCAACAATATCATCTGAAGTCGGCCTCAAAGAGGTGTCTGCGCCGGGGCCATTAAAATGCAGCATGGCCGTCTTGTCTTAAGTCTTGCTCACTCACACATACATGCACGTACTGCTTTGCGCTGGCAGCCCTTGCTCTCTCTTCTAATCTTTTCTCCCTCACGCTGGAGGATTTTCCTCAGTAAATAGCACCCTCCCCATCCCTCCCTTTCTCACCCACACCCCATTAAATACTGGGAGCATAGTTGGGAATCAGGTGGAGAGAGGATTTTACACTGGAAAGGTCAGAGACGGAGAGATAAAGAAGGTAGAAGAAAGAATGCAACAACAGAGGGAAGAGAGCAGATGCAAGGGAATGAAAGGAAAACACAAAGGAAGAGATGATACAAAAAAAAAAAATGAAACAAACAGACAGGTGGGATGAGAACAGAGAGAGAGAAATCTGAGGAAGAAGAAAGGAAGTGCAGAGGAATAGAAAGGCTCTGAGATTGCTCGTATGCTGAATGTTGGCTCACTTTAGATTCAAGTTGTTTGCTGGATGCACATAGACACCTCTCATACGGCTGCAATATGCCGCACAAGACGACTGAGCCCTGAATGGAACCTGTAGGCTTCAGACAGAAAGACCTTTGGCTTCATCCTTTAGGACTTTATGTTCAGTACATCTGCATACTTTTGGCAATTTTTTGCGAGGTTGCTTATGGAATTTATGGTGTGTGTGTGTGTGTGTGTGTGTGTGTGTGTGTGTGTGTGTGTGTGTGTGCGCTGCTAAGTTTTCTGAAACATACAGTAGTGACTGTCTTTGACCATCTACCTCCGGAACAACCGAGCCTGATTAAAGGACTCTGGTTTAGTATTGTTGGTATGTAGTCCATCGTGCTATGGCATTAGTTCTTGAGTTAAATGGTACTTAATATAATAAGAAAAATAATATTGATGTGTTTTTGGTGTTATTATTAGTTACAGACATTCATGCTGCTAGATGTCTGCAAATGCAATGCCAGTTTGCTGTGAATCTGTCAGGTGCTCCTGCCTGTCACTGGCTGCAGCACTGCCGTATCTTTATTCTTTTATCTCTCTGATGCCCTCCCCCCCACACACACACACACACACACACACACACACACACACACACACACACACACACACTGTTCTAAATAATACTGCAGGTTTTATCGCTTCCCAAAAGTGCAACTTCAGCCACTTTCCAGTAAGGGTGCAGTTTTCAATCTCCTCATGTCTTACAATTGCACGCATGTACAGAAACAAACAGACACACACACACACACACACACCAGATATTGTGCAGGAGATTCGATCCACCATTGCGGGGGTCTTTTCTCTGGCTATAGAAGGTGGATAAACTCTTTGATTGTGTTTATCCATTCCATAATGGAATCAGACTCGGTTCCCAGGGCAACCTGTCCGACAGACTCATGTGAAGCAGACAGTCGTCGGTCGGCGCTTAAGGGGGTCTAGTTGGTCTGAACGCTCAGCAGTGGACTTCTTATGAAGTCGGCTTTGCAGGTCCCCGAGAGTTTCGGTCTGTGTGGGGAAAGAATAGCGGATTGTTGCCCGGTCAGATTAGAGGTAAATTGTGCCAGGACACAAAGACCAACATGTCTATGTTCCTTAAATACACACACACACACACACACACACACACACACACACACACACACACACACACACACACACCCCCTATGGAGCTTGTTCAGATGACCAGGTCATAATCACACGGATGTTCACACAGTCCCCGTCAGCGTTGTCCCCCGCAGTGCCTGATTGCTTCTGATTGGCTCCTTTTGAGAGAGATTAGTTTGTCCTCTGGAGATTTGCAGGTGTGCGTGCGTGCATCTGTCTTGGTGAATTTTGTTAACAACAATAGTTTAATGAAATGTAAGTCTCCCATGTTTTGAGTGTATTATAATTTAATTAAGCCTAATACGGTTCTTCAGACCTGTTGCTATGAAAGGACCGAAGTGGGAGGACGGTTTGCCCTGAATGCTTATTGAATGAATGCCAGAGGGAGCTCCTGCCAAGAAGAGGAATTACTGATCCAAAATGAAGAGATGCTTTCACCATGTGCTGCCTTCTGCCACGTCCCTCACTCTTCGCTTTATCTTCCCTTTTTCTGTCATTTCTCAGAGTTGTGAAGCCAAACAAAGGCGTAAAAACAGTTTCACTACCTTCTAAAAACTGAAATCCTCCAAAAATGATGTACAGTGCTGTATCATAAATAACTGTATTCTGTGCGTCATATCTTTTCCCGTCTTTCTGAGAGTAATGTCAAAGTAAAGGCAGAAAGCCGGAGATGGGCGATTTACAGATCTTGTTCCTGTCCCACACACTTCCTTCTGTTTTCTCCTTTGAATTCAGCCTCAGTCGTTTGTCTTACCTCTTCCCATCCTTCTATCCCCTGACAACATGAGCTGCCACTCTGTGTTACCGTCACATGAGCGAGCGCCAGCCCCCACATCACTGCAGCCTTTGATTGGCCGGGCCTTTCCAGGTCGGTGAGCTGCTGCCTGATAATAACCTTGTTTGATTGCTGGAGCAGAGATGTAATTGATTGATCTGCTCACCCTGTCTGGGGCTCGGCTTCTGAAGTAGCCTGTACCGATGTGCGTGTGCGTGTGCGTGTGCGTGTACGTGTGTGCATGTGTGTGCGTGTGTGCATGCGTGGGCGTGTGTACTGGTGTGGGGTGTTGGTTGATAAGCACACATGGACACACACACACAAATATTCTCCATCTCCCTCTGAGAGGATTGTTTGTGATCTCCTAATTGGTGGTTGCATAAGTAAGTCCATCTTTAGTTAATTATTCTCAAAGATGGATGGTCTCAACTCAACATCTAATCCAATTGTGGATAAACAGACTCCGGGCATTTCTGAGATTTTTGAGTGCGACTTTCTCACAGTTAATAACTGGGGCTGGAGAATATTTGTCTTTTTTTATGTGTATGTGTGTAAAGTCAAGTTCTACAGGCTAACTACGGTTATGATTTGTGTTTGTGTGTCACGTTATGGATGTGACATCACTGCCCCCCTCCAATTATTTTGGTGGTTGATTTAATTGGTAGGATATCCACATGTTTCAGTGTGAAGAGGAAAAGAGTTCACTTTCTCCTCTTGTCTTCAAGTTGTACATTTGGGTAATTTGGCTTTTGGTGTGTGTGTGTGTGTGTGTGTGTGTGTGTGTGTGTGTGTGTGTGTGTGTGTGTGTGTGTGTGTGTGTGTGTGTGTGTGTGCATACATACATACATACATATCTCAATGAGCCAGACAGAATCTCAATGAGCCAGACAGAAGAATATATATATATATATATATTCTTCAGTCTGGCTCATTGAGATTTCTTTCTAGATGGGCATGTGCATATAAGACCAAACATGTCTTCCCTGTGCCTAAAATTAGTCACGCCAAACCTCAACCGTGAGACGAAGAGGAAGCCGAAACTCTGATACGAACAACGCCTGCATTTTTAAAAGAGATGGATATTTCTCCCCTTTCGTCCTTCCTCCCCCATCAGTGATGGTTTGATCCCCGACCAGTCATGCCAGAGTCATGGTGTGCCCATTGAGTGTGCAACCAGTGGAAAAGTCAAACAGGCAGACTCTGATTGAGACTGTATATCGACTCCTCTCCTCTCCTTGCATGAGTTATTTCGAGGCAAAGGTTATGAATGTAAATATATATCTCTGAGACAATTATCCTATTCCCTCCAAGACTTTGAATATTTCCTCAGAAGAGGGGAAATCGATGTAGATGTCTATCACTTCACTTCCCTTCGTTTTAAAACTCGTCCAAACCAGCAGAAGTACACGTGCTATTTCGACATTGCCCCATCTGCTCTCCTGTTTTTCGGTGAAGCAAGTGAAGCACGGAAAGTCGAGGGATGGAAACACTTTTGCAATAAAGTGTAACAACACTGAACTGCCAAGTGTTCCTCCAGGGTTGATGAGTGCAGCGTGTTCACCACAGCCCCCTGTGCCTGTGAGTGGTCTCCTCTCTCAAACTGTTGGGCTAAATTCATCACATCCACCTTAAAATAGAGCTCACACTCACAACAATGACGACGGGAAGGGAATTTCAGCCGGAATAGGACGGAACAGATTCAATGAGGGGAACGCACATCAGAAGGGGAGGCGGGGAGAGAAGGGGAAAGGCGAAAATCCATTATGTTTGATGTTAGTGTCTCACCCTGGTAGCAAATGCTGGTGGAAAAACCCTGTGAAATGACATTAGGGGCGTCTTGTAATGTGATTTCAGCTATGTGTGAATATGAGATTTCTAATGGATTTGAGCACATTAGAGCAGTCTTTATCTGTAGTATTTATTCCCCCCTGGTTTCAAATGCAATTTGCTAAGTACGGCGTTTCACTCAGCTCGAGCTCACTAGCTTTCAGGCAGGAAGGGATGTGGGGGAGGATTATGTTTTTTTTTTTTTTTTTTTTTTGTGGGGGGGGTCGCTACATAAAGATATCATGATAAATATTCGAGGCACCGCATTTGTGACAAATTGGTATATTATAAGAGAGAGAGAGATTATTTAAATAATATGTGCAGAGGTATGTAGAGAAGAATAGTTTAATCAGGTGTGTGTTTTAGGGTATAGATATGCTAGGCTTTTAACACTCCTCTCTGAGTATGTATGCACATGTTGTATTTTTTTCTTCACATGATAATTTACCTCTTTTCTCTAAGAAAATGGGTAATGGTACCGTACTTGTACAGCGCTTTTCCGACCACTCAAAACGCTTTAACACTACATGACATCATTCACACACTGATGAGAGGAGCTACCATGCAAGGTACCACATCAGGATTATCAACCATTCATACGCCGTAGGCGCAGCTACGGGAGCAATTTAGGGTTAAGCGTCTTGCTCAAGGACACATTGACATGGGCTAGCGGAGCCGGGGATCGAACCGCCGATCCTCTGATTGAAGGACGACCCTGCTCATCACTGAGCCACAGTCGCCCCGGTAGATGTGTTGCTGCCGGCCGCATTGAAGCAGTGGAGAAGTGTGACTACCCAAAAAATGACCAAAATGTGTGCAAATGTGACTTCCTGTTTCACCTCTGTCAGTGAGTGGCACAGTAATCTCCTCCTCCTACATCTTAAACCAATGATTGAACACAGAAAAATTTATGTTTTTTTTTTTTAGCCGTTTACACACTTTTATGGATCACATGCTGGACTCACACCGTGTCTACACGGGAAGTGTAACAGAGCAGCGACCAGCAGCTTCAGTGCTGGTCACTCGCGTTTTGGCAGCGCTCGGAGCCCAACACATAATCACCGCAGTGATGCTTGTAAAACAAGAACATAGAGTCCAAGCTTTGGTTTCATGTTTACGAGCAGACGGTGGCCTGTGGAAAGCTTTTTATTTTCGTTTAATAAAGCGATGCTTATGTTTAAATAATTAAACAGGGTGCTGAGTCAAGGCTGACTTACTAACAACTTCAATCAGTAAGTTTAATTCATCCCGCTGCCGCTGCTCTCTGATCAGTTGCGTCCAGTGTTCTTGGTGCACTCGTCAACATTGCGGTGCATTGAAAACGGTTTCTGCTTGTGATGAATGAACAGACCAGTTTGGGCTCCCTTTCATAGCTCTCCACCAGTAAGTCATTGCTTGAAGAAAGACAAAGACTCATGTTTGCCTGACACCCTAATACCTGTCTCAGACTGATTGGGGTCACGCCATCCCTGATTAACACGCACATTTACGTGTTCCTGCCAGCATTTCCACAAATTGTCCCAAATCAGCCAATGAGGTGCACTCCGAGCTATCCGCAGGCTTAATGAGCTAAATTAAGACGGAAGTCATTTAACCTTCATGACACACACACACACACACACACACACACACACACACACACACACACCACACACACACACACACACACACACACACACACACACAGGCGCTACTACGACAACAAATTTCCCCTTGGGGATTAATAAGTATATATCTATCACACCCCTAGTATAGATAGGCATATGTACTCATCATAAGCATTAGCTCAGACACACATGCACACACCTCACCTCCACCTTGTATTTCAGTTGGAGATAGAGTGAGGCCATTATGCAAATGTCAGGTGTCAAGTGTAAATGAGATTGGAGGGATGGGAAACAACAGAAGTATTGAATATACTTCTGTACCGGCTCCCTTGGCAACTGCACCGAGGTAATGAGAGCATTCCGAGAGAAACGCTGGCAAAAGCCTTCGTTACTCTCAAAGATAGCAGACTGAGAAAGACTGCATAGAAAATGTGAGGAGGACGTCCGTTGGGTCCAGTTGATCCAAGAAAGACAAGATAAGAAGACCACCAGTTTATTGGTTTGTCTGGTTCTTGTTTTGGTCTTTGAGAGTTACTATACATTGCTATAAATACGAATGGACCCAGCTCACCCCGAATGTAGGTGAATAGACATAATTTCTATCATTGGTTAATCTGTAGCTTACTTTCTCAAGGTTTGGTAAAAAAATAAAAAAAATGTAATTACAATTTAAAATCTCTTGAATCCCAACGTAATCATATGTATATATTTGTAATGACTAATACTTAAACAACAATTTAACAATTAACTAAACAAATATTTAGTTAATTAACACATAAAGATACAACCAAAGAGTCTTGGCTTCACAAATGTTCTCAACAATTAATATGATAAAAATAGTTGCCAATTGTTTTTTGTCGACTAATATTCAGTTTATTTAATATACTAATGTGTGTGTACAGTATATGTGTATATATATATATATATATATATATATATATATATATATATATATAGAGGTATACCCACAGTATTTCAGAATTGTTTAACACAAGTGAATTGTCAGTTTTTACCAGAAAATATAACTGTCAGTCCATAAAACCTTTTATTTCATGATTTCCTTGGAACCCACAGGCATGCGGGAAATGTTCATTGCAGGTCATCTCATCATCTGCCACAGAACTTTGGCCCGGCTGTTGTTAAGCTCTGCTTGCATACGTCTCTCTCACACTTTATTCTGCTTTCTTTTTATCTCTAGTCTGTCTATAGCTGTTGGCTGTGTACTGATTATAAGGACTCCTCGTGCCTAATCCTCTTTCCCTGTCTCCTTGTCCCTCTGACGGCTGGCCTCTGCCTGGAAGAAAAGCGGCAAGATGAAATAGTCCTGTAATTTTCTGAAACCTTAGATTACAGCTGCTAGTTTGATAATGGATGTAACTCTGAAGAAATAATCATGAAAATGTCATGTAAATGTTAAACGGAAAATTGCTCTCCGCATTCACGTTTTTGGTTTTGCACGAACAAAACCATCTGCATCTTACCTCCAGTATTATTATTCGACGTGTGATCTCTCAAATACTGACAGCAACTTCTCCAGCAACATGTTTTGGCCGGATAAACATTTTCTTTCTCTCTCTGCATGTGCGGCTGAAACAAAGCCACACATTTTCAGCCGACCTTTCAGAAACCTGTCATTAGCCAGCGGAAGCTCTTTGATTTGTTCTCGAATGTGCTGCCGACTGCAGGCAACACGACGCGTCTCATGGGAACTGATCAAGATGAAGGCATACATGCAGAATGACACTGACATGCTTTTTCAAGCGCCATGGGGGGATAGTATGCCCTGTGCTTTCCCTGGTGTCATGTCACAACCACCTGAGTGGATGCAGAGATGCCTCTGTGGTGTGTGGAGAAGCAACAAATCGGGTGTCACAAACTGCTGTTTTCAATATTTCATGCTCACGAAGTCGATGGTAGTGGAGAAGTGAGAAATACTCAGAGATGCTATAGTATATGTAAACCTCCCCGATACCTTTGGTCTCTGCTTTGGGTTGCTAACGCTGCTCAAAGTCTGACAGACAACGAAGCCATTCACAGAGAAGTGATCCACGTTAAAGCAATCGGGGCCAAGTGTTGGTCGCCGAGAGAGCTCAACTTCGAGTATCGAGAAAGAGAGAGCGAGAGCGCGTCCCCCCTGCAGTTTGTTCAGGTCAGCGAGCCGACGGCGGTCCCAAGTGGGAATGCACTTTTAAAACCTCGCAGCAGATCACTCTCGCTGCAATATTTGTCAAGCGAAATAGAGGTGGTGTGTACAATGTTCTAAATAGATATCAAACTGTTCCAAATGAATAACAACGTTACAATTGAGAAGTTTGGACTTAATCATGGAATCTAATATTACGTTTTTGTTATTATAGAGGGGGTAAAGTACTGAAAATAGGTACTGGCACCGAATCCCGGGTACCGATATCGGTCCAAATAGGAATGGTACCCAGACCAAGTTGTAACTTTCGTTCAGATTTTCTGCGACATTCATTTTGGACCGTAGCCAAATAATCTATTCTGTTATTAATTAGAAATGTAATTAAATGTGCCTTAATAAATAATAAATAACATTCCCTACTGACATTTCATTGCTCATTTATATCAATTACAGTTCATTGTCTTCTAGGAACTGTACGATTGCCTCTACGATCTGATGTGAACCACAAATCACTCAGTGGTTCAGAGAAGAAAAAATCCACCAGAGATTTAGTTTGGATCGGAAGCTCTCCTCCTCTCCTCTCCTCTCCTCCACCCCTCTCCTGACCTCCCTTTGGTCATCCTGATGCCTGAAATATTTTTTTGGACAGATTCTCTATTTACCCATATGGCCATGTACATGCACACACACACACACACACACACACACACACACACACACACACACACACACACACACACACACACACACACACACACACACACCTGTCACCTGAAAGTGAAACACACAAAGGTAAAGGTCAGCGCCCGCTCAAGGTTGTCTCTCTCCCCTGAGAGCCCCTTCAAGTGGACACACACCCGAGACCCCGACATGACACGCAACAACAAGCCGGCTCGGACAGGCATTGAAAGGATCAATGAATAATTTAACCCCTAACATCATATTTCCCCTGGCAGTAATGTATACAGAAAGGTCTGCATGTGCACGTCAAATGTACGTGTGCACAGGTACTTGTGAGCTCTGTGTGCATCCACCTTCATTTTGTGTACGCCCTGTATGCCTAGAGGTGGCGATTTTGGCAGTGTAATGTGATGTGTGGGAGTATTATCAGAGCTGTAGGTATGACAGACACACCGCCCTAGAGCTGACTTTCTGGAATTGCATTTTGTCGGCCGTCCCCAGTATGAGAGCTGTCACCTCGCTCCCTCCAGGCCATGCAAACTGTGATTGAGGCTTTTCTGTGAGGTGTCACGATCAAGGGTGTACGCTGGTGAGGGACTTCGTGTCGCTGTCTATCTGCTCGTGCTCGATGGGTAATAGGCTGGCTTGCATGCCGATGAAGAGTTTTACACAATTTCAATCACTCCGCCCTCCAAATCTCGCCCTCCCTTTTTTTTTTCTTTCTCTCCTCCTCCACTTTTCTTCATCTTTTGATCTTGTTTTTTTTTCTGTCACTGTTTTCTCCCACCTTCACTTTGTCCGCACTTCTTTTATCTCGCTCTTTTCCACCCATCCTCAACTCCCCTCTCCCTCCCCTGTCAACACTGTCATAGCTTGGGGAGCCCTTCAGTGTATTACAGAACTCTCACCACTAGTTCTCTTTATGGCACTTTCTCTTTTTAAATTCAATCAGGCTTCAATGGAGCCCCCAGAACCATTTCAATTTACTACCTGGACGCTACAGGATGGAAAGTCCTACGCTAACATAAAAGTCTAAATGGAATGGAAGGCCAAGAAGGAGAAAGGGAGGGAAGAGGGATGGAGTGGAAGGTATGACAAGGAGGGGAGGGAATGTATTGAAACGGTGCCGTGGAGAGATAACAGCAATGGAGTGGTAAAAATGGAGAGAGGCAGGTGAATTAGGGGAAAGAGGGTGAGAGGGAAGAGTCTGAAGCGCTGCAGTGGTTAAGGGACCAGAGATGACAACAGGGGAGAGGAAAAAGGAGTGAAATGAAGGGTGCAAGATGGAGAGGAGGAGATAAGGGCACACAGTAAGGAGACGAGGTGATAAATATAAAGTGTTTTTTTAATCAGAGGAGAAACTGCTCACCGAGCAACCTGTTTGGAGGAATGCGTCAACCTTTAACCGTCAATGATACTATGCAGTGCGTAACGCTCTACGCTGGCACGCTCCTGCCGTGAGGTATGACGGCAATGCGGTGCATAATACACATACCTGAATGGGAATGTAAGATGAAGCTAGTTTTTGTTATATACGCTATATAACTCGACAGAATGTCAGCCTTTCACCCGCGGCCATTACATCTGTGAGAATATATCAAAATCATTGCCATTTCCTCACAACGATCCTTTTGACCTCGCTTGCCTGCTTTCTTCAGGGCAACTTTCCATTCATTCTCCCCTTTGGGCCAAAATAGACTCCTTGTGTCCATCTTTGCTGCCAGCCCTCTGTGTGTTGTGTGCAGGTTAAGTGTTTTTCTCAGTAGTTTTCAGGCGAATTGAAAAGTGCCTTCGCACTTAGCTCTCCCAGGGATGGTTGCCATTTCAGTCTTGCTGAGTCATTCACTGAACCACGAGTGTCCTTCGGTGGCTCGAAAAGACTATCATCACCATCAACTCTGATTAGAAAGGAACATAATGTGTGTGGGTGTGTCAGTGTTTACGAGGTCAGAAAAGATGGCCCTAACACTCATTTAATCTTGTTGACTCCCTTGCTCTATCGGTTCTCATCCTACTGCTCTAATTCACTACTTAAAAAGTTGTTCGAGGACTTTTCCAAAGGCACAAAATACAAACCAGTGCATCACTGGCCCGGAAAAACTTGCATGAGCTCTGTATTGGCATATGATTTTTTTTCTTTTCGTTTGCTTTATCTCTGGCTTTTCTTAAGGCTATCAAATCAAATATGAGCTTTAATTAGGTATCAAGCCTCCTTCTTCTTTGTCCTTTGACCCAAAGTTCTTCGGCTTTTTGCAGAAACTGAAAAGTGACTCAGAGAGAACTTTAACACATTCACTTGAGTATTTTAATCGTATTGCCACTACACTTCTGCATCTCAAAGGCAAATATTGTACTTTTCTTTACTCCAGTGCTATTTATCTGGCAACTTTAGTTACTAGTTATGAAATCATTCAAATTTTCTTCCGGGGCAAAAATACTCCCAGTTTTTTTCAATAAGTGGGTCCCCTGGAAAGAAGTTTGGGAAACCCTGATCTAGAGTTTACAGGTCTGTGTTACGGGGCCCACACGAGAGTTTGTGACCTGGCTACGGATTTTTAGGCAAAGCTCTCTTGGACTAGAAAGTGAACCTCCCAAAGTGAACGCACCCTCAAATAAGCCAAGGGCCGTTTGGATTAGAATAATACTCATTTGATGTTATACATGTTAGTTCTCGGGTTCTACTCTGTCAGCTTTGTTTTTAATTACTGACGTACTTTAATAAAGCAGTCCCCTTCCCACTGTTTTTGTAAATGTCACCTGTGGGAGGCCACTTAATGCTCGGCTTATTAATCAGACTTGTTTTATGAGGAGGAGACGAACACTTAAATACTTAAGCATTGAGCAGAGTACAATCAGACCAGATACAGTGTTTGTCTGCACCTGCTTATTTGACTAGATGTGTGTGTGTGTGTGTGTGTGTGTGTGTGTGTGTGTGTGTGTGTGTGTGTCTCTGAACTAAGCTATTGGGGGGCCTGTCATTAAGAAAATAGGCGTTTGAAGGGGCCACACATGCACACCACGGGACCGGCCATGAACAGTGCCGTCACCTGCCTCTCTGTCCGTATTGTCGGACCTCGGAGCGCGGGGCACAAAAGCAGCGATTCAGGCCTGCCTGCCTCCCATTGTGACATAAAGGCCTCTTTGCCACTCTGTGGTCTTAATGGGTCAGTGATGCATGTGAGAGAGTTGAAACTCCCACAGCTCTTCTTCATTAACGAGATAGTAAACGAAGAAAACAGAAGAAATAAAATTGCAACAGTTAGCTGCTATTAAACGTGAATGGTAAATGTGCTTTATGTTCCAAGGGGGAGGTGAACGCAAAACTTAATTTTAAATGGCAATAACAAGCTTTTATACAACTGCTTGGTGCTTCATATTTTAATACATTTTCTTGTTTGTGCTATTAATGAAGAGCAGAAGATTAATCTAAAAGTTCAAATGTAACAGCAACACAAATTAGAAGTTGTCTGCACTCTTTGATGCTGCTATTCTTTTGTATCATATTAACTGATCCTCACCCCTCCATTAAAGACTCATTAGTAAAGCTGTGAGTCCATCTTAGTATTCACCATTCAGCGGACACGGTCCATTATATAAAATTCATACTTCAGTGACAAACCTTCAGAAATATATATAAAAGATCTGGTCCACTGAAATTTTGAAAGCTGTTGTGAATGAGAATGAACCAGCAGCGGACACGTTTGCACCCCTGCGGCTATGATTTCCTTGCCTTAGGCAACGCGCCAGGGAAGGTGTGTGTCTTTGAAACCAAGTTTTAGTGGTGTGTGTGTGTGTGTGTGTGTGTGTGTGTGTGTGTGTGTGTGTGTGTGTGTGTGTGTGTGTGTGTGTGGGGGGGGGGACTTTTTGTAGTGCTGGATAGACCTTCATTACACTCTACTGTGAATGTAATAATTCAAACATAAGGATGCAGTGATTCAGCAGTCGACCATCATTCACCAGCATGCTGGTATCATTGAGCAAGTAAACTGGACTTCACTCTCATAATAATGCTTTGCTTCAGCAATACAGAGCTGACCAAACGATTGATTCTCTTTACTTTAATATACAGTACATTACTACTTAAGTTGACACAAATGCTTCCAAAAAATCTAATTCCAGGATTAAATACCAAACAAGTGACGTCTAAAGGCTTGATGTGGCAGCTCAGGATCAAATGATGGAGGCGGCATCTGTCTTCGCACATCTGTACTTCCTTTCTTTACTGTATTAATATACCTTGACTACATTACTCCGAGAGAAAAAGACTAATGAGAGAGATAGTGTTGGCTGGAATCAGAGGGAGATAAAGAGATGGAGAGTGGGGAGCATGCTGTACGAAGATGGAGGAGTAGGCCACTAGCAGCGGTAAGGGGGTGATTTGTCTTTGAGGCTCTGTGGTGTTGGTGTTGGCAGCGTCAGCTAAACAAGGCCATCTCATTTCCTGTTGTCTGCAGGAAGCAGCTGTCTGCTACCGCTACTGCTGCTGCTGCTACTCAGAGCCCCTGGTCATCAATCTCCCCCGTTTTAATTGGTCTGCACCACACTGTGATGCGCCAACACACACACACACACACACACACACACACACACACACACACACACACACACACACACACACACACACACACACACACACACACACACATTTCTGTGGCTGCATCATAGACAGTTAGAAACAATGGGAGCAGCCGTGGTGATTTGACTGGGATACAGGATGAGATTTACAGCTGTAAGCCTCATATCCATATACAACTCTGGTTGTAATTTGGTTGCGATAGGCCTTTTTCACAGCTGACATTTTGACTTCAACACAGCAGCACATGTGTCTTTAATAACAATAACATGGCTCCCAGTAAGCCGTGACACGTTGTGTGACTGGGAGCCAGCGTGCACAATAGCAGGACCTTGAAACAGAGGCAGCTAAATGAAATTCCACCATCATTAATTGTATTGTTTGCACCTGTGGTTTCCTGTGAAAGAGACCTCATTCAAGCACAAATTCCATAAACCAATTCAGCTGGTTTGAGTCTTGGGAATCTTGGGAGTCAACCTGTTGGCGTTACCTTTCTGTAGGCACGCTTTGTCTCGTGGGGGAGCTTTGCATAAACATCTTTTGGGAAGCTAAAAAATATATTTTTGTATTCAATTGTGAACAGCTGATCTTTGTTTTCTTTATGTGTGGCGGGAAAGCTTAAGTCTGCATGTCCTCGTCTGTGGTCCATGCAGAGTCTGTGCGGGCTTCCAGGAGGATGGACCCCTGTTTAATATCCCATTAGCTTTGCTCTCCCAAGGAAAGGTCCTGATTATGAAGCCCATTTATACCTGCTGCTGTAAGCATGTGGACACGCACATCATTTACATAATGCATCTATGCACCTTCCCATGGCACTACTCTCTTTCTCTCTTTTGTTCTCTTAAACAAACACACGCTCATATGCGCATGCGCGCGCACACACACACACACACACACACACACACACACACACACACACACACACACACACACACACACACACACACACACTCACACACTCTCACACATGTGCAAATACACCGAAAGCCTTCAGCGAGTGTGATGCGCATCAGGGGCAGGAGCGGGATATAAACAGCAGGGAGTCTGGCAGAGGCGTGGGCTGTGTGTGGGAAGACCATATGCATTTCACCAGGCTCTGATGAAAACACTTAATTACCCACAGTATTGTCACATAAAAATAAAAAAAAACAACAACAATATACTCGCCCATCTATTTCCTTCTGTCTTTGCCTTTTTTGTTCACACACACACACACACACACACACACACACACACACACACACACACACACACACACACCCTGTGCAACAAATCCTGAACAGGCTTCAGATGGTACACACCAACTGGAATCTTAATTCTTTCTCAAAACCATTTGTGATGTAAAAAAGAAAAGAAAGACAAAAGCGACCTGAGCTGGTGAAGAAAGCTGACACAGTGCCATCCAGTGGTGGTGGGGGTAATTGCTGGGGGTCTTAAAACATTTAACTGAAAAGTGAATGTATATTTTTTTTAAACACATCTTGTGGATTAAAAGCCATAAAAAAAATGTAAATGTTTCTTCCTGATGTTTTTAGTTGTCTTATTCTTTAATTTAGCTATTTACTTTAAGAACCTCTTGAGTACGTATTTATAGTCCTACACACAGTAGTGCCTTACACTGTAGAAATAAGTAAGTAGTGTCCATTGGAGTGTCTAATATTCTCAAAGAACCAACAATGAATGTGCAGTTGGATAACAATTAAAAGCTGCCATTCTCGCATTTATTGTCTGATCCGAGGAAATGAAAGCTAATGTTGGCATCGCCATAAAACCCATAAAGTGACCCCACCCATTCAAATTATTTTATGACCGGGTGTTGCGGGATTTAGCATGTGTCGCGGACACAGGTACGCACACACGCCTGTGCTCCCTCCCGCCCTCCCTCGGCAGGGCTTCAGTGTGTCCTGTCCTTGGCGTGTGACAGGTCTTTGCAGAACAAGCCTTCCTCTCTGTGCGGCGGAATCAGAATTCACCATAGCTGATGGGTTCGTGCCTGGGGGGAATTCTGGGAGATTTAAAAATGCTGAGTCTCTAATCGATCTTAGCACACTCTTATTCTGCTGTCTTTCTTAAATCTTTGTCTTTATCCCATTTCTCTTTCGGCATCATTACGCCGCTGCTGCAGATGGAGATGGATGATGGGATCCCAACCCTTTCCATTTAAAGAAGCATTTGTTACTCTAGGTTTAGTTTCCAGTGGGAAATGAATTCAGAGCTGCTGCTATAAAACATCTTTGTCCCTGTCTGATCTTTTTTCTTTTTGCTATCTTAAAAAAAAATCAAACCTTGGCTTTCTCTGAATTATCAGATAGCCATGGGGATGCAGTGGGTTCGCTCATTAGCCAAATCCCTGTTGGCATAAATACATTATACCATTCAAGAATGTTATTTCTTGAGGCACATACACATAGGGCATGGCATCTACAATTATCTAACTCCAGAGCCTCGGCTCTGACATCTGTTTCCTAATGACAGATAATTGCACGCTGTCAAGTGCAATCAACAGCAGTTGCTGCTAAGAAACTGGGTTTGGAGTGTGACTGGTGCGGCCATGTTGGATCCAGACGAAGCACTCTGAGAGGAGCGAGGAGATGTTATGGCAAACTTCCTCTGAATTTGAGAACCGGGGTGTGCATGTGGTTTTTCGTAGCCTGGTCTCCTTAAAAAGCACTTTTCCAAACAGCAAAACTACATTGTCCGTTACTTTGTGGGAATTATTTACCGAGTTTGTATTTAATGTATCCGAAAATACGTTTTAAACACAAACTCTTGTTTTAAAGCTAAAGCCATGAGCCTCCTTTACGTATTGACCTTATTCTCCCATGGTTCAGTGAGGGCAGTCAAAAATATCTGCTCTTCTTTAGTGTAATAATTTGATCAGTAACACATTATTTATGTTATTTTTGTGTTACTTTTGTCAGTAGCACTTATGTTGTAATTAGTGAATCAATTAGCACCATCTTCTCAAACTCTGTCTTGGTCTTCTTGTCCCTTTTTTAATGATCTAATTCAAATTCCCTTCTTGTAATCAACGCCTACTCTTACAACCTTTGCTGCGCGCCAGTCTGTGTAAATGTCTGCCACAGTATTTTTAGGCCATTCGGAAATGCTGTGTGCGTGTGTCTGAGGGTAGATAAGCAGATTATTTAAGGTTATTAAGATTTCACACACAGGGGCGACTCCACGCTGTGAAGTTGCCGCTGTGTCGCCGCAGCGCTACCGCCGCGACTTGGCCCGCACTTCTGCTGCGTACAGCTGCCATATGGTGGACTGGTGTGTTTTGTTATCACCTGGCAACGCCACTGACATTGTTAATCGGGTCCAATTATAACAGCTGCATAAGATGAAGTGAACACCGGTACTGAATTCTCCTGGTTTTGAGAGAATTGAAAGCACCCGTTTGCGGTTTTTTTAGGTAACTGAAGGCCTCATTGACATTTGTGGTTTTGACTGTTGAATTGGCTTTTCTGTAGTATGGTGCACCTGTGATGCGAGGAAGGCCTTTAACTATACGACCTTGCAGTCATACTTATTCCACTAGCAATAACGGGTCTTGGAGGGCGTTGCCTGCTTAAAAGATGTCTTATAATAAAGAGGGAGCTCAAGCCAGACTGATAGTAGCGCAGTACAAAGCTCATGATAACTGGTAACTGGTGAAACTGTCAATTTAAACCAATGTGCTGCTCAGTTATAGCCTTGAGAGATCAAATGAGGCCGGCTGTCAGTCTTTGTGAGAGGTCAGACTGTCTCTCCGTGTTTTTGTGTCGGAGGCTTGGCACAAAGTACGACTTTCTGCAAATGGCCTTGTACAGCCTTTGGTGGTTTGTGATTCATTTGGAGTGGAGTCAAGTTGATGGCTTTTGAGAGTGTGTGTGTGTGTGTGTGTGTGTGTTAACTTGTTTGGTGTCATTTGTTATCGCCGCCGTCATCTCCACGAGAAGCTGTTATTCACTATGCAGTATGTCACGCCATCAGCGAGGAACATTTGGAAGCTGTGGTTGTAATGATAATGAGCCGGGAGAGACGTTCTTTCAGGATCCATTTGGAAATCTTTGAGCTCTGCTGTGCTCTGCCCCGTGTTATTTATCCATTTGCATTTTAACCAGCCTTGCGTCTCTATATTCTAAACGATTCTTCTGAATCCTCTAAGAAAACTTTCTGTTTGATGCATGTTTTCCCTCCTCACACACCTTTATACTCGTAAACATTTTTTATTTGCTGACAACGTGCTCGTTGGGTACGCTAACCGTTGCCGTCCCCAGCAGTCCTTTTAGCCCAGTTAGCTTGGCTAAACTCCCTTCCAACGCCCATGGGGTCGGTATCCTCGTGAAGGGGCCCGCGGCTCGGCTCCAGATGGCCGTATGGATAGACAAAGCCGTTTTACTGCCTCGTACCCTGCTACATTACTCAAACGTTATCACCCCTGCCTACAAAAATCCATCTGTGCTCACATGCTAACTTGAAGAATCCATCATCTTGACACTTGTATTGAAACAACGACAATTATGACAGCCGGAGATGGATCTCAGAACAACGCGATGCACATTTAAACTGGCAACGTTTGTCCTAAGATCAATTTTATGAAATTAAATTGTCAGGAGAAATTGTATTTTTTATTTTTATTTCTTTTTGTAAAAAAGAGGAGAGTTTAAGTTGCGCTCTGTATATATTTACACAGAGAAGCTTTATATCTGGCCCCCATTGTTCTGCAAGCTTGACGGTTTTAATGAGGCCACAGAAGAGTTTCTCCTACTTAACTTTCTGTTGTGGTGGAGTTTCAGTGGGAATCAATGAAGGATTTAGAATAGGTTTAGGTTCCTCGCTCATTCCGTCTCTCTCTCGCTCACTCTGACACACACTCGGTTTCTCACGCGCACACACACACTTGCCTCAGCTCTTGCTGACTAATTGGGTCCAGATGCTGAGTAGTGTTTTTGATGTGGCCTGTGCCTGCACATGTCTGTATGTACATGTACATGCAAGCTTACCTTTAGCCAATCAATCATCCACCTCCACTGGTCTGGACTTCCTACAAAGGTTGTGTGTCCCTGGTTCTCTGCAATGTTGCTGACTCCTGGTTCTGACTCCAACTGCACATTAGCACACACACTGTTTCCAAGCAATGAAGTCATCCTCCTGCTTTTTTTTTTGTCTAACCAAATCACCACCGAGAGTCATCTTTGCGTCTCAACTCCTGTATTATTTTCGGTTTCCACCTTCAGTTTTTCATGATTTTCTCACGTAAACCCTTTTTCCTTTTTCCTTCCCTCTCTCCATCGCTCTCTTCTATACGTTTAGGTCATATATATATTACAGCTCTTGTAGGTCAAAGAATTCTTCTCTGAGGAGTTTGATTTATTTGTGCATTTATATGTGCTAAGCGCTTGAGAAGGCACTCGCTGTTGCATGGTCTGCCCTGTGGTGTGTGTGTGTGTGAGACGAGGCCAGTGACCAATGATTCTCTGACAAACGAGGTGTGAGTGTGCCTCTACCCAACCCATACATTACTGTCTGACGCTATCTGACCAACCAGACAGCAGCTTTTTGCCGGAATTAAGAGAGCCGGCATACAGAACCTCTGATTGTTTTATATCATTAAAGCTGTAAATAGCCCTGCTATCTGCAGGTATTTTACCTTGTAGTTTACTTTACACTTTCACTGCTGCTGCACACACTCACATCGGAGAGTCAGCACAACAGACATCTTGTGCTAATGGCATCCAAGCAGCTCCTCTGCATCTCTTTTACGATATCTACCTTGCTCAAAGACACCTCGAGTCATACAAAGCTTCCCAAAATGAGTTCCCACGGCAGATCTAACCCTCCCAGACGCTGTTGGACCCGTCGATGCAAGCTTACTGTGTTGCTGGTCACAAGCCTGTCTCATTGCTCCTGTGATAACGTGACAGTGGTGAATTAGCCCCCTCCGCTCACAGGTGGTTATGATGTTGGTGTAATCTAAATGTTTGTTTGTGTTGAATCCTCAGGTTCATTCAGGAGATAGAGATGAACATGGGACCGGGTCAGGCCAAGCAATGCCAACTCCGAGCCTTCCTAACTTACTACATCAACGACCTCTTCCTCAACCAGGTGAGTGACACATTTGCTGCCTTGTAAATTATCTGATCGAGTGGCATATCAGCAGTCAAAGCAATGCTTTCGATTAACACCGGAGCTTTCCAAGAAAATAACTTTTTTGAAAATAACAAACTCCGCTGTGGGGCGCTGTTAATACTAAATAACAGACTGCTGCTCACTTTATGTTCAAAACATATTTTTATAGTTTGTTTTTGAAAGTCACAATCTGTTCTTGTTACTTACTAGCTGGAACGTTTTGTACTATATCAGATTTTCAATTGGTCGAAATTTGGTACTGTATGCTTTTAGGACTTCTATAAATCGAAAGAATTGCTTGGACATTTGTATTAGCCAAAAGTGTGTGTGTGTGTGTGTGTGTGTGTGTGTGTGTGTGTGTGTGTGTGTGTGTGTGTGTGTGTGTGTGTGTGTGTGTGAGTGAGAGATTATCATAAAACACACCCTACATCTCTTCATGTGTCGTTTATTTGGTGTTCAAGCTGCTTTAGTCAAACAAATGTAAACTTCTACTTCATGCTCCCTCAAGCTTGATCAAGACTGAATTGGCTTAAACAATGTGTTTTTCAGATGACCATCTGGAGTTGAGAAATGTTTTCCATCAAATATTAGAAACCGCTTTGAATTACAGATACTTTTGATTCACACTGACGAGAAGACTATCGTCACCTTTTGGAAAATGTTAAATCAAAACTAAACACATTGACTAAATACAAGCTGTTGTCTAAACACAAAAGTGGAGCTCTTTATCATTCTTGCTTAACACAGTGTCTGAACCTTTAGGTGCGAACAGAGATCAACAAGGAAATTCAGGCAGTGAGCAAGGCAGCTGACCCTCTGAAGATCCTTGCCAACGCTGATACCATGAAGGTTCTGGGCGTCCAGAGACCCCTCCTGCAGGTGAGGAACCTCCAGCATATACATTCTCAAGACACCAAACATCACCAAATATTCTTTACACACACACACACACACACACACACACACACACACACACACACACACACACACACACACACACACACACATACATTGGCTCAAACTCCTGGATCACTGTTTCCCAGGGCCATTTTCTACATTTCGTTTCTTATTACGGTAGCTGACCTACCAGAGAAGTCGGTTTTGGCTCAAATTCACTCGTCACACGCCGTGACTGTCACCGCGTGGCCATTTTAGAGATGTCTTTCTAAAGGCTGCAAGCGGTGTATGTGTCTACGTGAGACAATTTTTTGAATTTTTCCCATGGAAATTGTCAGTTCACTCAAATCGCATACAAAATATAGACCCTCAGCTCCTTTAAATCCAGATTGAAGACTTTTCTGTTTGCTGCTGCCTTTAATTGAACTAGATTCAATTGCTGCATCTCACTACTGCATTTTGTTTCTTAAACTGCACTGCAACTTTAATTCCATTTTTATTTTTAATTGTGCTTTTTGACTGTTTTAAAGTTTTCTTAACTGTTTTTAAATTGTTCTGCATTATGTTTTGATGCTCTTAATGGTTTTATGTGAAGCACTTTGAATCGCCTTGTTGTTGAAATGTGCTATACAAATAAACTTGCCTTGCCTTGCACCACATTTAACCACAGGCTCATCTATCTGACTTTGGCAGCCTTTCTCATTCAACACAAGCTCACGGCAGGTTGAAGATTACAGCAGCGCCAAAGTAAAGATCCAGAAAGTTGGCAAGATCTTCTACGTTTCAGTTGTCAGATTTTTGTTATTGTATGGCGCTCTTTGTCTGCAATATTGTTAAAATGCATGTTTGTGTGCCCGTTCGGGGCAGAGTCTATGACCCGGAGCAGACGTGAAGCTGGTTGAGGCTTTCACGGGGTTTTGCTGTTGTTGTGGCGTAGGCTGCGGCCCACAGTAGCCTGTTCTATGTTCCCTTAATAAACACCCTGTAAGCCAGCTAACGTCTCGTAGCTTTCCTGACCCAGGGTCGCTACGCTATGTAAGCTAGAGTTAGCTTACCATTCAACGACAAGCAACTTGAGGCCACATCTCCAGAATGTGCACCCAAGAGAATATGGCATAAAATGTGGAACTTCAGAGAAACAGCCCCGTCTGGATACGTATTTTGCGCCGTACGCCACAAGTTCGTTGTCTGGGGCACGACAGGAGGCCTGCACGCAAACATTTATTTCGTTCGTATGCAAGGACATGAGGGCTTCAGGGAGTTCTGTGAAGCACTGGAACCGAGGTACCTTATCCCTGATCAGCACTCAGCATGTGTTTATTGTTGCCGTTCATTTAAACCGCTATGCGCGACCGACGGTGCGGTGGGGGGGGGGGGGGGAATGAACACCTAAACTGAAGAATTTTGTATTTACACATATATTCGAATATGTTCGAATATATGTGTTTTTTTTAAAGAGAATATTCTAACGTCATTTTTTAGCAATTTTGACAGCCCGTGTGTGTGTGTGTGTGTGTGTGTGTGTGTGTGTGTGTGTGTGTGTGTGTGTGTGTGTGTGTGTGTGTGTCCATACAGTTGTCAAGGAAGAAAGTGTCCCAGGGAGGTAGTTTGTCTGTGCTGTGGGTGTTTGTGTACCAGACCTTGGATATCTGTGTGTGTGTGTGTTTTGCGGTGTGTTTGTTTCTGTCAGAGCCTTCCTGTCTGTGTGCCTGGTTCTCTCACAGGGAGGGAACAGCGGTGGCAGATCATTACAGAGAGAGAGACCGTGGGCGTTTGGAGTTCAGCAGGGTTTGTTTACGGCTCGGGCCCCTCCTTAACGAGCAGTGCAGCATCTTGCTAATTATGCTGCTGTGGCTAATGAGCCTTTCTGCTGATAGTGGGGAGTGCAATAAAACACTCCTTTTGTTTGGGCTTTTTGCCTTTTTAATTGGGCTAAATAAAAGAGCTTTGCGCTCTTCTTCTCCTGCCATTCACATTCCAGGGTCAGGATGGCATTTGTGTGTTTTCCAGCACTTTTTCATGTGTGTATTTGTGAGTCTGCTTTGCCACCTGTGTGTGGTGGTGGTTTAGGTCTCCAATTCAAGAGCCTTCCCACTGTTTGATGGCCTTTATCCTCAATGTCACTGTTGTGACAGACCGCTCGCTTATTTATTCTGTAGCTTTTATTCATTTAGTTGTCATGAGTGCTTTTGTTAAAGGGGTTTGGCACCTTTTTATCCTGAAAGTATAAACTGAAGTAGTTTAGCGGGTTGGCAGAAAGTATTTTCTGACAAGAGCTTCTAACTGGCCAGGTGGTAAATCTACCAACTCTTTGACTGCAATAGATAATTAAAGATTATAGTGACAGTACTATATAATGGTCACTAGTTTCCAATAATAGAGCAGATGTGGGGGTGTGTGTGTGTGTGTGTCTCTTTGTGCGTTTGTGTGTCCACATATCTATGCGAGAGCTTGAGTGTGAGCATGTTCGTGTGCTCACTTTAACTGTATGTGCTCCCTTTAAGTGCCATGATGCTCTCTGTGCCAGGTGCTATCAGAGGGAGACACACACCGCTGGCACCCGAGCCAGCGTGGTTGACGAGAGGGAGAGAGCTCAAAATTGCTACACCACATTAAACACACTCTCGTACACCTTGGCTGGAGCCACATACGAGAAACCATGGGGGTTAGGGGGGGGGGCACATTTTATAGACGCATCTGCTCTCTGCAACCACTGAAGCACAAGTTGATGATGTGTGCAGCAGTTTAAATTGGAGGAAGACATTAGCGTTTAGCATGTGCAGTTTGTATGTTCTGGAAGAGAGTTGACGAGTTTAGAGCCAAACGGAAATGTAATTTTGCACGAGCATATGCCAGAAGTTTCTTAAAGACTCATCAATAAACAGGAAGCCATCAGTCTATCGTCGCTTTAACAACCCTCTGCTGTATTATAGATTTACCTCTGGTCTATTTTTGCCCCCTCACAACATGAAGAGAATATTTATAGATGCATTTCCATAGCATTAACTTTTGGAGTGGAGCCATATTATAAATACATTTGTGTTATTTGAATTCTTTGACCTTTGGTCTGTGTTATCTCACCAGTAGAAATGGCCAAATTGACTTTGTGGAAACACTGCACAGGAGTCAAGGTGAACATGTGCCTTAGGTTTGCCTAAACAGTCCATAATAAGCAATACACATTCAGTCTGGGCATAGGTGAACAAATAGTAGCGATATGGGCAATGATTTGCCTATCACTATGCACCAGCGGTGTCAAATACTGCATATATGTATCATGTACATATATTACATAATAATGATATGATTATGAGCCTGACACTGGCTATATATTGTCCACCAGGAGCATGAGATAAGAGCTGACTGGGACAGTATATGGTTCAGTGGGAGAGGTTAACGTCCATTCATGTATCTGTGTGATAGCAGCGCCTGAGCTGATAAGTCTTGAGAGGAGCAGTAGTGTTAAAGAAAGGAGAAAGGCAACCAAGCCACACATCAGTCGGTTTTTATGCTTATTTGATATCTGGCATTATTTCTTGCCTGTTCGATGTCTCTGTTGTTCTCCACCTTTCATCTTTGTGAGCATAGTTATTCCCATTTTATTCTCGCTTTCCTTTCTTATTTTCACGGCCTGGACTAACACACAAACGTATATGCTGCTAGCCCCAGCAGGGCGATGCTATCTGTCCAGCTTTGCTGTTGCCACTGATTGATTCATTTAATTAGAGTTAGATCGAGGGAAATGGAGGAGGGGGGATAGAGAGATGGGGAATAGAAGTAGAAAGTAGGATAGGGAGGGTATGGTCACTCTGCTGGATAGCTCTGGAGATTGGCTCCATTAATCTTGGTAGAACTCCCCTATGTCCCCTTTACACGCTCACTTTGTGACACACTAACATACAAAGCATACACACAATATGCGTCGGCACAAGCGCAATGAGAGAAACACCGCAAACAGGCGCCCGCATTGCTCCGTCCAGAAGACAGTGGTGTGGAGCCACCTGCGCGCCCGCTCGTATTGGTGCGCTCGTGTTTGTGACGGTGTCCATGAGTGCAGAGTAATTGTTTGCGTTCTGTGGGTTTACTTCATCAGCCAAGACCACGCCAGAGCCACAATTACATTACACATCGGCCCTCTCTTTCCAGCTAAGTATCATTCAGCTTCATCCCCGGTGACTCCAAACAATAGCCACTAACTAGTCCTTTTGCCTTTTGTTCCTCTCTGTGTGTGTGTGTGTGTGTGTGTGTGTGTGTGTGTGTGTGTGTGTGTGTGTGTGTGTGTGTGTGTGTGTGTGTGTGTGTGTGTGTGTGCGCGCGCGTGCAGTAAGTGTCCCTCCATGCATTATTCATACGTGCATGTATTTTCCTGTTTTGTCGTGTTTGTATGCACACAAAATTGTTCTGGAGCCATATAAAGACTGATTTCATTCCCTCTCTGTCTGCTGCCGGAGCGCTCACTGTATTGCAGATGCGTTCAGCTGCCAATGGCCTGCTAATGATGTTGACCTTTTTAAATTTCATATTCACATGTAGCTTTGTGAGAGAGGAGCTTGGAAACGGGCATACACACATATATATATATATATATATATATATATATATATATATATACACGTGTTAGGTGTACGTACACACGCTTGCACACCCACTGCCAGAAACCATAATGACACTGACCTTTTTATTTGAGATGATGTGTGTAGGCAATGTTTATTTGCAGGGGGCTGATCGCTTCCTGTTGATTGGCTCCCTGCTGCCCCCCCACAAACATCCCCATTATCACACACACACACACACACACACACACTACCGCTCTCATCAACAGACACAGCAATCACAGCACAATACACCTGTTAGCTGCATCGACCGTGCCCTATGATTAGTACACAAGTGGGATAAGCAGGACAGAGGGTGTTAGGGTGGTTTGTATACACTTGTGCTCACACACATGCCAATACCAGAAACAAAATCAAAAGCTATTCCCATGTCTATTAGTAAAAAGGAGAATCTCAGCGAAACTGCGCAACAGCCATTTTAATTCTGCTCAAATAGGTCTGTTCACCGTAAAATAAATAATCGAAATGCTTTTCCATTTAGTGGAATGCGTTCTGGAGCCCGCTACTACATTATCTGTCTCGTAATGGATTGTGCCGAAGCATCCTGTCGACAATTTTACAGCTGTTAAGAATTATCAAGGAATGAGGCACCTCGATAAAAAACACCACTCTTACTCGCAGCAATTATGGCTGCACTTGAAATGAATCCCTCCAATCTCCTTTTCCTCCACCACCCAGAGAGACTAAGTTGTATTCACTCAGGCAATGTGGTGGTTTCCGGAGATTATTTGATTCTGTGTTCTCGTCTTGGCCTTACTTGAACTGTGATGATGACTGTGCATTGTCTCAAACTGGTCAGATCTACTCTCAATGTTCTTAAAAGGTCAAACAGAGGTTGTAGGATGAAAGCACAAGTTTCCTGAGTTTTCATTGATTGCACTCTTGGTTGTAAATGTCCTCATACCTGTATCCTGAATTTTCGCAGTCACCAATCCTCCAGCTCTTTAGATATGTGTTTGAGTTATTGTTATTATTAATTTGAGCTATAACTACAAAGAAACTGCCAAAATTCAGTTGTGAATAAAGAAATATAGCTGACAAATATAAATACTCAGTGAAGTTGAATAACTTACCTGTGACTCAGAAGAGGTTCTTCCAAAGTCTCCACAGTTTCTGGAAACTTCTCTCGTGCTGCTCTACTGAGCATGTGCACAGCTGAGCTCTGCATGCTGTACAGTTTACTCAAGGCAACTTAATTGTATACCCCTTTCAGGCAAAATGAGTAATTAACTTACATTACATGAGTTCTACCAGCAGGATAGTGAGAAATAAAGTTCACTCATGTCATTTAAGTAAGTATTACCTTTTACAGTTTGCACTCAGACAATAATGTAAAATACGTCACCTTTTCTTCTACTAAATAGACTAAAATCCTGATACATTTTTGAGTCTAGCTCACCTCAAGGTCTTTTTTTCTTCTCCTGCCTTCTTCTCACCGCTCAAGGTGTAACAATCCCCACCACCCACCTCCGCCTGGTTATCTCACACCAAACACATCCACTCCCGAGGCTCTCACCCAGCTGCCCCGGGCCGCAAACCTGCCTCTGCCATGGACATGTTCCTCTCTCACAAATGTGACACAGCTGTGCTTTGTTGATGCTTTTTATATCTATACGCCAGATATATATTATATACTGTGTGTGTGTGGGGGGGGGGGTGGAAGAGAAAGCATTTAATTTAGTGGAGAAAAAAAATAACAGCCTCACCAGCTGCAGCCCAAGGTAGTACAGGTTCACACCATGCAGCGCTACCCCTGACAGAGTCTCGGTTTGTAACAAGACATAATCTTTGCCTTTGGAGTGAGTGAGTTAGAGAGAGAGAGAGAAGTTGAAATGTCAGCTCTACCACAAACATGCCCTTTGGTTTGAGAGAAGGTTTTGGCTGTGGGCGCCTGATAAAAGTTACTGCTTGAATTTTTAGAAGCAAGTTAATGTTCTGAATTTGCAAATAACAATCTTTTTGTTGCTGTGAGCACACACATTGTGTGTGTGTGTGTGTGTGTGTGTGTGTGTGTGTGTGTGTGTGTGCACCAATACAATGGCTCCATAAGGGCTTCATCTGCCATAGAGAAGAACATTAAACTGCATTATAATGCCAACGTTGTTTCGCTCACAAGTACCAGAGGGTAGCCTAACTTTGTTTTTGTGATTAATAATTCAGAAAAAATTATTGTAATAGTTTTTAATAAACATATAAAATCACCAGGACATCTCACACCGACCAGAAGAACACCAAGGCGATCATGGAGTGTTTAATTAATCAACCTTTGGTATATGGAATCAAATCTGAACTATTGGGGGTTTCTGAGGGTTAGCACATGCAGAAGCTCCATATTTCACCCTGCATTTGTGTTTTTGTGTGGGTTTGAATAGGGGGGGTGTGTGTGTGTGTGTGTGTGTGTGTGTGTTTGAGAGAGTGAGATATGGAAGCCCATCTGTAATCAGCCAAGTGTGATATTGCTCCTCATCTCTCAATTAGAACACTTACAAACACTGCATTAAGCTTTGCATTAGAAGTGATAATGGCGGAGGTGGAAAAGAAGATGCTTTCCTATAACAACTCCATTTTGTCTATCGAGAAGCTGTTTCTCTTGACTTCATAGTGAAATGTTTTAATGCCATACTCGGAACATCAATGTCAAATAAATATGTTGGTCCCAAGCAGATCATTTAATCACAGACAGCCACGTTGTCTTCTAGGATTCAGTTTGCATAACTCAGGTTTTACCCCAAACCTGATGGATATTCTCCAGTCCATCAGAGGGATGACTACTTGAACCTGATTAGAGGTGACAGCTCTTGATTGGTGACTTCCAGGTCATAAACAGTAGGACGAGCCTAGGGGGGGGGCAGGGAATGGAAATCTGTGTACAAATAAAGGCCTAGCAGTGCGTTGAGTATTGATGTCATGAAATCATACTTTTCAATTTCTGGAGGAGGGCAGTGCAAATCTTGAAATCTCTAAATTCAGTCAATTAAACAGCACACAAGACGGTGGAGTTTTGTCGACTAAATCAAAATGTTATTTTAAATGATGACCAGGGGCAAACTGAAGGAAATCCCATGAGGGTTCCGGGCCATGTTTTGCCACATTTGTTTTCTTCTTTTCTTTGGTGACATTATACACACTTCAGTAGACAAACTCGCACCGCCTTGTTGTCAGAGTTTAAACAAACTTGAATACAAGCCCACGCCCATGCACACACATACAAAAGAAGCATGTGTCGCGGTTGAGCGGGCACAAGCGTGAGGGCCATCCGGTGTGCGTCAGGGGAGTCTTCGGAGTGTTTCTCGACTGTGACGTTGATGAATGATCTGTCAAGACGATGTCCCACTCATGCCCAGCTCCCCCTTTTTACCCAGGAGAGGGTGTGTGTGTGAGAGTGAGAAAGGGGGGAGACAGAGGTTATCTTCGCATGTGTTCTGGTTTGCGTGGGTGTGTGCCGTTGTGTGTACACGCACTGCTGCGTATGCATTATTTTGGCAACCCCTCAGTCACGCATGTGACTGGCATGGGCCCGGCATTACACGGGTCAGCGGTTCGGGGTCGGGTGTGAGCGAAATGGCAAAGAGCATGGGGTTAAACACTCTGAACCCTGCACAACCTTGAGGGAGCGCCCCACTATTTTAAATGGTGAAAATCCATGAGCCGTTTCCCATTTAAACCCGAGGCCCTCAGGTCCCCGCTTCCTCTTCAACCTCTTCATCACAGAAAAACCTTTTAAAACAAACTGCCGTTCACACACAACATGCACTTAGACAGTCCAGGCGAGCTTGAGTAAATAAAATGCACTTCCTCTCCGTAACCCTCCTTTCCTTTATACCTTAGGTAAAAAAATACAGCAACACAGAATAGTACATCCCTGCTAACTATTAATTTCCTTCCCTGCATTCTGCTTTTTACTCACTCCATCAAAGGAAATAACTACTTTTAGCAGCCGCTCAGTGGGGTTGCTGTAGTGATGACCGTGCATTAAGCACTTTATTTCCGCTGAGGTACCACTCCGAGTGCGAGGCCTGTCTTGTTGCCGTCATTAAACCACTATGGCAATGGCCTTCACTTCACTCTTAACAACTGCAGTTTACCCCAGGAAATGTTGAGATCCATTTGCAGGACGCAGAGTCTAATTTCCCCTGATGACCGTGCTTTTTTCGTATTAATGACGTAACCGAGTGGAGGCAAAGTGCAACCAAGCTCTTTGAGGGGTAATGCAATGCTGTGAAGTAGAATTACAAGAGAATTATGGGTGTTTCTCACATGGTAGCGCCGCATGTTGACCTTAGCGCTTGAAACGTGTGAAAGAGAGAGGGAGAGAGAGGACTCCGCGGTGGATGTTGTCTCCTCTGTAACGGTCAAGAAAGATAGAGGAGACGCAGCAGAAGACGCTCTCTATACCACTCTCACTCACTCAGCCCTCCCTTTCTCAATCTGTCCCTTGATTACTTTTTAATGATTTCTGCTGCCTAAGACAAATGGCTGTGTTAAATGAGCAGAATTAGACAAGGGAGCTGAGCGCAAGAGCATTTGTTAGAGCAGGAGTAATGGATCAGGCAGCCATTGTTTACTCTTCTCATTCATTCACTGGCCTGGCTGGCTATTGAGCGCTTTGTCTCAAAGTCGAGCCGGCAAGAGGGAAGAGCCACTGTTGTAACTCTGACAATACATTAACATAAACATATTTGCACAATGTTAAACTTCTCATATTTCCCTCGTTTTTTTTTATAATTAATGTCATATATTTTAATGTGTAAAATTCTTGCTAAAGCAGCTGGATGAAGGCTACAATATGAAGGCAATCCAGTTTGATTCATCCAAATTATTGAAATATTGCAAAGTCAATTAGATCCTAAAAAGCGTACCACTGTAATGGACTCTACTTATACTGACTGAAGAAGTCAGTCATGCTAAAGTTTCCCAGAGCCACCTTCTGAATCCCTTTCAACCTCAGCGGTGCTGACCCTATAATCTGACCTCCCTGGAGTAGGCAAGCAAAAAAACTGTCTTTCCCTCCAGCGATCAGAAAAAAAGTAGCATATTATTATCTCTGCATTATTGACGTAGTCACAGGAACAGAAATTGTCAATGTCGTCATTGCCAATGCTTTTCTTTTTTTCTTTTCTTTTTACAGTGTTAATTGGTTTGCAGCAGGGGTTTTCAACCCTTTTTTTCTGATTTATTTAAAAAAAAATCTGAGAACCACCTTCACTTAAATGAAAAAAAACAAAAACATTACGTGACAAAATGAAGGAGTCAAATAATTTGGGCTGTACAGTAAATCTATCTGTATGCCACTGTCCGATGTAATGACCAAAATATTATTCGGCTTACCCTCGCCCACGGGGTTGAGAATAGCTGGTTTGCAGAACAACCAGCCTACACTAAGATGTGGTGGTAGCTGCTGCCAGAGCTGCACTAACAGCTAGCCCTCCTGCAGGGTCTGTGTGTTTCTTCCTGCCCTGGCAGACTGACAGGAAGTCAGGCATGGACAGTAGAGGGTGCTCCCTTGGCAGAGACACGGCCTTGGTTAGCGCTCCATGGGCACAGGCACTGCTATGGATCATTACTCCCCTCAGTGGAGTGTGTGTGTGTGTGTGTGTGTGTGTGTGTGTGTGTGTGTGTCAGAATGAGATGGGGGTAAACTGAAACACAGAAAGAGCTATTAATATTGATATCATTTTATCACATCAGGGGTTTCTCCATATTTCTGATGATCAATTACAGTCACTACTGCCCCCTACAGACACTTAGGCAACTAGCTACTGGCCTTGAATATTTACTTAAGTTAAAAAAGGAGGAAAAAAACTAACATACGCTAAAATAGCAGAGGTAATACTAATTATTATATCGTGCAAAGCCTGGGATTTGTACATTTTAATTGTACCTGTCTAAGATCATGCATATTATTGATATCATACAGACTGCATGTGTTTCACTATTTATATATTTATAAGCATTTGACGAGCAAACGAGATGTTGACTCTGGAATAGATTATCTGGTTGCCTGTGTGTTCGGCTTGGTTCTGGCAGGCAACACTAAAAAGCAAGCAACTGGCCTCTAGTTGCCAAAATATTCCACTCCTGCAGTTGTTTGCGCCCACCACATATCATTTCCATTTTATTCATCTTTGACAAAGCTATTATTTTTTCCATTTCACACCTAAACAATGGAACTCCGTATTAAGTTTGCACAGGAAGAATAGCGAGATGAATATTAAGAATCTATAAATGATGAATAGAAATCGCTTGTTTAACTTAAAATCCCCTCTCTGTGTATCTTTGTGCGGGATTGCACTGCTTTCTCACTCACACTCTGCTGGTTTTGTAGTCGTAGCGAGTTTCAGAGAGAGTTCAGCAAGGCTATCACCAGACTAATAGCAAGTTATCACTATTATTGGAGCTGTAGGATAGATTGGTTAAGTGCTAGGAGCAGGCAAACTGGAACCTACTGAGTTGTAATCTCATTTAACAGCTCTTGAATTGCTCAAAGGTGTGTGTTTTGAAAAGTTTGCTCTCTGTGTGCATGTGTGAGTGTGTCAGGGGATGTGAAGCTGCTCTGCTGTTCCCGGGCCAGCTATTAGTCACGCAGGAGTGGCTAATCTGTAATGGCTGCTGTCACGGCGCTGCCGTGGCTCCCGGTGATGGTTGCACTGTGACAAATTCACACACACACACACACACACACACACACACACACACACACACACACACACACACACACACACACACACACACACACACACACACACACTCTACATGCAAAGAGTTGTCCGCTCCAGCGATACAGTGTTACAACTTCTGACAAGCTCTCCAGCACCCGTCATCAGTCCAGTCGCAAGTGACGTTGGAGCCATCCTGTTGTATTGGCACTGCGGCAGGCTGGATCCGTCTGAGCACACAATTTTCTTATATAACCAACCGAACTCTCATTGCTCTCCTCCCGTTTCTGCCTCCAGAGCACGGTGGTCGTGGAGAAGTCCATCCAGGACCTGATGAGCCTGATGCAAGACCTGAGTGCCTACTCCAACCAGTTCCTGGAGATGGTTTGCGACAAGCTCAAAGAGTACAAGGAAATCTGCAACACGGCTTACAGGTAAAAGAAGAAGGAGGCTAGCTCGCCTTCATTAGGATCTGAAATCCTCAGGATTACAGCCACTTTAACGATTTGCTTTTACTATTTAAATTCTTTAAATAAATTCTATTCTGTAACATTGACAAAAATGTCATTGAGGAGCTTTCTTCAGTTACATAAAAAGAGAGTGGTGTCAGTTTCTTTGATTGATAAAACTGTTGCAGGAATAAATCTACGTTGTTTAGGTTTGGTCTTTATTGCCGCAAAGCTTTTATAGAAAAACGTGGAGAAATGTTATTGTTGATTTTTATGAAGGCTCACAGCATTGAATGCTTATTTTTAAGACATTTTGAATGAGTTTTCTTCTTCTTTTTTTTTACAAACGCAATCGCACACACATTGGTGCTGTTAAAGGCCATCCATCTGTGCTCCCCTAGGACCATGTAGCACCTGGCCAGGTGAAAGGGGGGATGGGGGGGTAGAGAATAAAGAGGGATAGGAGAGGGAGTGATGAAGGGGCCAGGAGATGCAGGAAGAGGACTGCAGACTGCTGGGAGTCCATCTGGACTCCGTCACAGGTCAGCCTCGGTCTCACCGGGGCCTCGCAGTGATAAAGAAGAGCCCAACCGAGGCTGCCAAAGTGTGTGTGTGTGTGTGTGTGTGTGTGTGTGTGTGTGCTGCTTATGTTTGTGTTCTTGTGTGCATTTACACATGAACAAGACCGCGTGTGTGTGTGTGTGTGTGTGTGTGTGTGTGTGTGTGTGTGTGTGTGTGTGTGTGTTAGGTGTACATATGTGTCTCGTATACAAGGTGTTTTCTGATATTACTTGCGGTACCTAGCAGTTTCTGCAACCATATGCACACAAAGCAAATATATGTTGGCAGGCTGCCGCAATTTCTCTTCACGCCAAATCAGAGCTGCTGTAAAACCACTTTAATGTCAGTACAGATGCTCATATACCTGACTCATATTAGTATTTCATATTATGCAGTTGACTACTTTCAAGCTGCACTTGCTGCATGGCTCTAGAGCGGTGGCAGTTTGTCGGGGGAAACATTTTAACATCTTTACTTTTGGGTTCAGACATTGTTGATCCGAGTGTTACTTTTGGGATTCCCTGATTTCACGACAGAAACCTCTAAATATAAAGAACGAATTCCCTTCTGAATTTCATTGTGTCTGTGTGTCGTCAGGGGCGTCGTCCAGTGTGAGGAGAAGCTCACCATCAGTGCCTCCTGGTCTAAAGATGAGGACATCAGTCGTCTGCTCCAGTCGCTCCCAAACTGGGCAAACATGGCCCAACCCAGACAGATGCGACAGAAGAGAGAGGATGAAGAGGACTTCACTCGGTACGCACACAAAACAAATGTACTATTTCATATAAATGTGCAGATGTCCATTCAAAATGCTGTTGTAGAAGAACCTATTCTCAAACAAGTAGAGTAACAAGCGCACACTATACACACACAAACAAGCAGACGTAGATATACACCACCACACAAATAATCCCTCCCTCCCGTCTTTGCTCTTTTATTCTCATATTATTGAACCCTCTGTTGTTGACTAAGATGCACCCATGAAATAAGTCGTGATTGCTCTTTTAAACACCCTCTATCTGAAGGAAGTAAGGAAACGAGGGAAGAACAAAATAGGAAAATACAAGGGGAGCAGACGGAGGAGGGGCTTGGGGGGCAGTCTTATCGAAATTGCCTTTGAAAGTGCGCACTCTTCAGGGAACACTGGAGCTCATCGAAGCGGAATAGTAAAGTAAATAAATAAATTGGTTATGTGGCCAAAGAAAGTCAATCTGTTGTGTGCACGCTCCTTCTCTCTCTCAAACTCCCTTTCTCTCTCACACACACACACACACACACACACACACACACACACACACACACACACACACACACACACACACACACACACACACACACACACACACTGAGGGCTCAAAGATAGCCATGGGGAGACAATAACACTGTTTGATTTGAGAGCCGTAGATGTTTTCATCACTGTGAAAGGGGGATTAGCTTCTGCACGACTGGCAACCCAGTGCGTTAATGAAGCCTCATTAATAAACTACACATGGCTGTGCGTGAGTGAGAGAATACGTGTTTGTGTTGTCTGGTGTTTCTTTGTACCCATTTGTTGTTCAGAGGATCTTGATCTCGTGGGCATCCCGGTGACTCTGGAGGCCGGTCCACATGCCATGTGTTAGCAGCAGCACTGCTGTGTGTTGAGATTTAGTCAGCTTCCCCGCTCTCTCCCCCGCATTTCCCCCCGCATTTCTTGCCAGTTACCGGAGTCAATTGTCCTTCCTAAACCACAAGCGCTCGTAAATATACTGAAAATGGGGGTTTTGATCTCTACGTCTTTGTTTTTCCACCCTGTAAATTTCCACCGTCTGTTTGTCTTCCACTTCTAAATGTTCTCCATCACCTGTTGCTTTTCCTCCCCTCCAACTGTTTAGCTACGAGCAACTTCCTCCTTTTAAAGTCACTATGTCTACACAATTTATTTGAGCACTCTAACTTTATTGTGCCCCTTTCTTCCTGACATCTCTGTCTTTCCATACGTCTTGTTTCTGTTATGTTTGTACATCACTGCCTTTATTCAGTCCCACGTCAGTGTGCACACAAGCATTATTATACATCTTCACAAATAAACACTTTATCAACAGATGAAGACAAACATTTGCACATCCATTACTTTCAGCAATCCATTCCGTTTTATATTATGAAAATTGTTATCTATTATAGCATTTATGGAAGCCGCTCGCTGCCTCTGCGGCGCAGACATTTTAGACTTTTTTTAATCCAACCAGCAAACCAACAACTGTCAGTCTTTCAGTATTCAGTCCTTTTCTGAATGCTGTAGTTGAATACTGTTTCATAGTCATACTTCTTGGTCATAAGACATATAATTGTCCTTGCCCTTTTTTTGATTGCAGCCATTTTTGATAAAGGGTGTTGGCTGAGTGATGGCCAAATAATGTTTTTCTTTGCCAACAAGATATTGTGTGTATCCGTCTAAACACACATACTCTTAAAATCCACACTCTGCATCATACAGGGCGGCTTTTGCTAAGGAGTCGGAGGTGCTGACCGGGAACCTGGGAGACAAGCTAATCCCCCAGAATGAGATCCTGCGGGACGTCAGTGACCTGAAGGCTCTGGCCAACCTTCATGAGAGCATGGAGTGGCTGGCCAGTCGCCTCAAGACGTTCTTCACCAACCTGCCTCATGCCTCCAGTAAGTAAGGGGGAGCATCAGAGCTACTTTAACGTGAGAAAGGTGCGTGGGAGCTATGACAAGAAACCATCAGTTATTATGATGTATACTGTCGCCTTATCACCCATACTTTTTGTCATATGCCTAAATGAGGCATATGACAAAAAGCCACTCCACAGCACAACTCACTCTTTTTCGATCATTACCATTGACTCAAATTGTGGCTATTACCTGTAACCCGTCACCTCATCTCCTTCTCTCCTAGTTCTCCTGGCAAAAACGTAACACATTCTCATACTTCTTTGCATAATGGACTTGTCATATTCTGCACATATGCAAGAAGCTGTAACATCCCTCGATAGTATGTACAAAGTGATTGGCAGACTGCATGCTGATTTTCATCACCTAACAAACTGGATTCTCCCCAAAAAAACTGTTCCTTCTGACTGGATAAATCTCAAAGTGTGACTCAGTTGATGAAAAATAAATTAGGAAAAACGTTGTGATATTTTTGACACGAGCATTTACATATGCAATCGATTTTGCACATACACCCGGCACACTGATGCCAACGCAGACATCTGTTGCTGTAAACTTGATTATTGTCTTTGACTCTGACACATGAATTCTGCTCTGCGGATGGTTGCATTGCACCAACAATTTGATTATCCTTGCTGTTATTTTCTATCCCCAGTTTTTTTGTTTTTATTCTTGTTTTCTATTCAGGAATGACTGAGTTTATGTGTGTGTTTTCACATCATTTCCAACAGATTTAAGGAGTATGACGGTTTAGTGCTGCTTAAACCCTGGAGACACCTGGAGAGCAATTTTACATCTTAGACATTCTTTCAGGAGACGTTGCCACTCGCCTCTCAGGTCATTAAGCAGTTATTGATCAGAATACACTACGGATTAAAAAACAGTGTCTGGATGGTTTATGGAGGGTCACAGTCAGGGGTATACGAGGCTTTCTCATCCTTAGCTGCAGCCCTTTTGTAACATCGCTTCTTACCTGTGCCTCATTAAGTTCTTGTTTGAGTGTGTTATTATCACACACTCATTACCGTCTCTACTGGAGTTGTCAAAGAGCACTTTACACACACACACACACACACACACACACACTTTTGTATCATTAATCACTGATCAAAATGAGGTGTATGTATATGTGTGTGTTTCTAGGTCTTGTTAACATTTGAGCACGGCAAGGCAAAGCAGCGCCGCTGCGCCTATTATCGGACAAATTTATTAGTATTTTGTTTGAACGTTTCCTTCATTATCTCCGGAACCACATCGTTGTTTCACTTCATTTAAAGTTCTACAGTTGTACCCTTGTGAGAAGATACATATCAACTCCGCCGACTATACTGCTGCTCAGTCAGCTTGCCGCGGCGGCCATAAGGTTTCACCAAATCCATGATAAATCCCCTTTACAAAGTCGGATTTCCCTAACAAACACATCTCAGTAACCGTACAGGCTTGTGGGAGTCTAACAAAGCAATCAAAATCCTTACGAACTCCATATTAGTACCTGTAAAATCACAAGTCAGCCGGAGGTTCCTTTTTTTTTTCCTCTGTCTCACATATCCGCTTCCTGTGACTTACGTGTACCCCCCACATTTCTAGAAACACATCACCCAGCAGCCTCTAGTGAGACAATGTATTGTCATAAAACAAGTAACCTTTCTATTTTTGAACCGAACGACACGTTTTTTTGACTAAAACACCTTACCAATATGTCAAAGCTTGGTTTTGCAGTGATTGTTGCATATTCTGATTATTTAGGTCCTAATCTATCCAAAAAGGTGTGCTATTAGTATGTGGGATGTTGGTAAGTGCCTGAACCATGGAGTTTGTAAAAGTCGACGACCGCTTCAAAAGACATTTTTGGGAAATCTAGCTTAGATCATGCTGGACAATAGTTATGATCAAAATATGTTCTAAAAATGATTTTTTTGAAAATATACATTTTATTCACAAATAAATTCTGAAAAAAATTATATAAAATAATTTAAGTAATATAACTCAATGGGGTTCATATGACTACTTGAACAAAGTACAGAAGTAAAAAAATAAGCATATATGAGCCTCGGTTTTCATTAACAGTAATGCTTTTATCCTCATTGTCACTTTAAGAACATGCCTAATCTCTTGTTAGAGCTTCTCGCATCTTGTAATGTTTTTTTTTTTTTTTTTTATCAACATCATATCATAGCAATCATGGCGTTATACTCCCATTAATCACTCTTATAGTCGGGCCAGGTTTGTTTTTGTTCTGCAACTTGTAGTCGCAGTCTCTTATTTGTATCATCGACACTACGGTATAGATGTGCGGTACAACATGAACGGTCATGTTTAGTTAATGTGATTGTAATGTAATTTGACATCCATTTAGTTTGTATTTGTTATTCATATGCAGCACTGGATCAAAACCGGAACATTAATCGCCACATTTGATTGTAAAATATACGTTGATGTTTTGTCTCCTTCTTGTACGGCTCTTCCATTCACCTCTGTAGTTATTGTGTGACAGTACTCTAGAGGAACTTGGCCGTGTTCGCTGCAGTATCTCGGTCCTCTGGCAGAGCTCGGGAAAATATTGCACCTTGCCGAGAGAGAGAGAGAGAGGGGCTTCAGGCATTATCTGCGATGGTCACAACTCTCTAGCTTCGATTGCTCGTTGAACTTGCACTGTTTTGCTCTCTTTCAGGCATAAAATAATTAAATGAGGAATTTCAGATATTCTTATTTGGGCTTGACTTTGTCACTATCTCTTTTTAAACTGTTCCCTTCCCTCTCACTCCGAGGCCAGCTTTCTTCGTTCATTCATAGATAAGAATTCAATAAAAGTACGGGAAGGGACGTGACATAATTATCATTAATTCTTGCGGGTGGCACTAATGGGAAGGATAGGGCAGTCACTTATCATGCTGGGACAGCCTCCGTATTGTTCATTATTTAGTGTTTGCCGGGCTGATGACGGACTACGTGTGCGTGTTGGTATGGGTGTGTGTGTGTGTGTGTGTGTACATAAGCATGCACTGTGTAAGATGGGACAAGGGTACGGCAGGGAAAAAGGACCCCACCTTATCTCATCCCACTCCCCCGCCTCACGTCTATGCCTCTCCAAATTGGATTTTATATTACAGAAGCAGTCAGGTATGAACAACTCATTTTCCTCTCCCATTTTTTTTTTTTGCCTTTTTCTTTCTTTCATTCCTCTTTCTGACTTTCTTGCTTCATTCTTTCTTTGTATTTCTTTCTGTCTCGGTAATTCCTTCTCCTCTTTCTTTTTTCTTTCTCTTTTTCGTCCTTCCTTCCTTCCTTTTGCCTCTTCCTCATTCAGAGTACCAGTGTTAGCACTGTTCTATCTTTTCTTCGAGTGGTATGGGTCTGGTGGATTCTGTCCATGGCTGGGTAATCTCTTCAGTGGATGTTTGGTTTGGTCACCTTCCTGTGTGATTGAATCCTTCTGGATGTGTAGTTACACACATTGTTATGCACTGAAGTATAAAAAATACATATAAATGTGTGTGCAAGTTTTGTGTATGAATATCTGTGAGTGTCAGATTGTTTGTCTGAAGAGCATATGAGTGTGTGTGTGTATATATATGTATATATATATATATATATATATATATATATATATATATATATATATATATATATATATATATATATATATATATACGTGTGTGTGTGTGTGTGTGTGTGTGTATGCAGAAAGACCACTGATGGTGATGTGCCGTGAAGGTGGCTGCAGAAAGGGTCTTATCACCCATCTGGTCGCAGAACTGGACTTCTAATCCACTCTGACAATATTTACCCAACAGCACACACACACATACACACACACACACACACACACACACACACACACACACACACACACACACACACACACACACACACACACACACAGACGCCTGTGGGGCAATGGCAGCATGGCAGCCGTTGACTGCTGTGTGTGTTTATATGAATTTTAGACATTTTTAATAATATTTGCCAGTGTGTCTGGTAGCCTTGTGTGTGTACTGAACATGGACCAGCAAATAGGAGATCATAAACAGTTTGAAAAGCTGTCTTGCAGACTGTTTTGCTGCCAAGCAACACTTAATTTTCTTGTGTGCAAATGCGTGTGTTCATGTAGGAGGCCCGACCATCATTAGATAGAAACAGGCCCCTAATCTACGCTCCAGGGTTTCTGTACAATAGCCATGTGTTCTCCTAGTGGGAATAAGTTCCTTCTCTCTTTAGTTGTTGCTCTGCTGCATGCGGAAGGCTTATGGGATACACTTTTTTAACCTTGACTATGGTGAGTGCAGGTCTTTCCCTTTAGCTAGTTGACTTAGAACTCATTCTTATTCACTGCAGAGGCCTGGGGGACAAGTTGCAGTGGGAGAAGATGGTGTTGTTTTTTCAGTATGAAATATTGTCTTTTGTTTCATCCAAGTGGGTTTTATTACTGTTTATGTCCAAAAAGTCGAGCATGTGTCGAACATTCTCTCTCATTATGAGTCGCTATTAAGCAATTTGGGATCCTCGCATATACAAATCTATTAGTCTCATTCTCAATTGTTATTTCTCTCTTCCCTCTCACTTTCTCTCTTTCTCTCCTGACAGAAGTTGAGTTCCCCGCGTGCAAATGTTCATCCTCCACCAGAGGCTGCAAAATAATTAATAACTCCCCTCTCTCTTACTCAGTCATTTATGAATCATTCATCATTCCACCACTGCAGGATACTGTCCTTTGCTTATCTCCATTTTCTTCTTCGTTCCTCCTTTTTCTGTCTTTTTAAACGAAACAGATCATGATTTCATGATTTCTATCAAATGTCTTAGCATCTGTATTTGTCAATGCCACAGAAAATGTCAAGTGATATTGTTGTGTTATGTTCTTAATACATTGTTTATCGCCATAATGGGCCACACGCCACATGTGTTAATATGAGGTGTGTGTGTGTGTGTGTGTGTGTGTGTGTGTGTGTGTGTGTGTGTGTAAGAATGCGCATTCTTGTGCATTCAATCACTGATCTTCTCCCTTAATGTCTGCCACCTCATCTTCTGCAGATGGCAAGCAACAGACGTTTCTCTTAGATGGGATTCGAAAATAATTGGATAAGCACAGCGCCCACATACACGCATACCTACACATGAGCGCATAAATAGATACATGACACGCACAAACATATCCTCACATTTAATCAGCAGAGAAAGAAAAGAAAAAGAAAAAAAGAGGGCAAGAAAGTTGTCAGTCAGGACCAATGAGTCGTCTCCTTTTGCCCGTCTGTCCCTGACTCTAATGGTGCCCCCCATGCTGCGACGCCTCCCTCGCATCATCAAAGCACCGAGGCCGGGGGGGACGGCAGGAATCAGCACTTGTCTATGTTTCTGTGTGTCTGCGCGCATGTGTGTGTGTGTGTGTGCGTGTGTGTGTGTGTGTGTGTGTGTGTGTGTGTGTGTGTGTGTGTGTGTGTTTCACGAACGCCCCCTGGAGAGACCTCCAGCAGTGTGTGCCACAGCAAGCCCCTTTTTTTTCTCTTTCTTCTGCCAAAGTGAGTGAGTGTAATGCACATGAGAGGAAGCAGAAGCCTTCGAGTCACTTTCACACACTCGCTTATGTGCACACACACTTTTGGAGGGAAAACACTCCAGCGGGCAGAGCAAGTGAAATGCTCTCGCTCCGTCTCGCACACAAACACAAGCTAAAACAAGGCAAAATGGTCTTTATCAGACAAATATAGATGTGCCTTTTGTCCGGTGCTTTAAGTAAGACTATATGTATATATATCAAAATGACAGTTTTATATCTGTATAAACAATCGGGACACTGCCAGCTGCAACAAACACTTGTCGATGTTGTTATCATTCCACTGCTGCCAATAGACATAAATAAAGTGCTAGATCATTCAGATTACTCAGCTGTCTTGTAGTTGTGGCTTTCAGTCTGAGTGGCAATATTGTGTTTCTATTAATGATCTGATAAGACGACTATAGGGAGAATATACAGCATCCGCTAAATACAATCAAATGAAGTCTATTAACGTCATTGTGCTCCGCTCCCTTGAGAAATCACTGTGGATTTTTTCTGTTAGGACCAATCTTGTTTGTTGTTCCTGTGGCTCATTTAGCCGGATTAACGTTGATATTGCCGACATCAAGATCTAATCCATGGCTCTCAGATTTCTGCTACTGGAGAATGTCACTAGTGAAGATTTCATAACTGTAGATTGAACTGAAATCTGAAAGGCAGACTTAGTTTTGCTCTCAAACACAAAAATAACTGATTATGAGCCTAAAATGTTGCTGTCCACTAATTATCTCAATTCACGGTGGTGGTTCCAGCTCTGAAAACAATTAATCTGATTTAAAAATGAGGAAAGGTAGGCTCAAAATGTGTGGCTTACTTTTTGTTACGAGCAAAAAATGAGCAAGGACAGAGAATAGATAGTATATTTAAAAAATCTGTGATTTTTCTGAGAAAAAAGTCTGCTGAAGTGACCAGTGCTTCGCAGTCAGCAATCAGACTTTTTTTTTTGCAAACTTAAGTATATATCTGAAGTTAGCCTTAAGCCAGAGTTAAAGTTGTTGGCGTTCTTTAATGGCCTGGAACTACTGCAAATGACTCGACACACACAATCATGAAGTTTACTCAAGAAGACAGTTAATTAGAAAGTAAGTTCACGGCATGTACATAACACTTCTACATAAACCTTTTTAATAAGAAACACAGTCTGCAGCCTTTATCTGTAAAAGTTGGACACACAGGCAATAAGCGCAGCTCTCAGAGTGATGTCACATCACATTCACAGGTGTGTTTGCTTTGCTGATTGGATGGCCATGGCCTATACCTCACTGCTGTTTGAGTAAGCCAATGCTCTCTCCCTTTTATCGGGGGTTAATTTAGAGTCACTGTAATGGGGACAGAAGCACATATTCATCAGCCCAACCAACATGTGCAAACATGAGCGCACAGAAGCACTTACTACTATTGGCTCACTATAGGTATGCTGCAATATGTGAATGAACCCACGTATACGAGCGACAAAACCAACAACTTTGGATCGAATTACCTGTAATCGCACGTCCCCATCTGTTTTGGTGAATATCAGTCAAAGAGCGGCAGGACGAATGCACAGCTTATGTCGGTCTTAGTTGAGACTCGCTGCCACTCTGTTTTTGCTCCTTGCACGTGCACCCGCGCGCACGCATGTGTGACCTTCGGAAGGGCAGGAAGAGTAACTGGGGAGCTGGCTTTGACTGCGGCACATCGATCGTGGACCCCTGCATTCTCCTGCTCAACACTCACTCTTTGTGCGTACACACACACACACACACACACACACACACACACACACACACACACACACACACACACACACACACACCCACACACACACCCACACACACTCTCTCGCCTCATTGACCAAATAGACTTACATATGACTGACGGGGCCAATTTCTCTCCCTTTCCACCACTTGCTAATTTATGGCCATTGATCTACACCGGGCTGAATTTATATACACTCATCATGCTCTGTGGCTCTCCCTCTCTCTCTCTCTCTCTCTTTCTCTCTCTTTTCTTACACACACATACACACAGGTCTTTTGTGTGGTATAAAATGCAGTGCACTGACACATGCTCCTGCTGTCTCAGCACAAGTGGCGAGAAGAAAGTACAAGAACATGCTGAAGGACTGAGGAAGCGTGTGTGAAGTTGAAGTTAAGCTAATGGTTTTCTTTTGTGTGTACTGTATGAGCCGGTGTAATTCTCAGTAACTGATCCCGTCGATATGACATGAATGCGTTTAACTTCGGACGGTACAGTGTGTGTGGGCACAGCGGTCAGGGTCAACTATAGAGCAACACCTCTCGAGCTGAAGGGGCTTCAGGACCTTGCTAAAGCTCTCTTCGGCAGCATCCAGACATTGAAACTTCATCCGAGGTCTTTAATGGTGTCATTGTTTGTCATCCTGTCTCTTCTGTCCATGCAGGTGTGTCTCCATGCTCAGCGGACAACCAGGTGGTTGGTGAGAGCGAACGGAGCAGAGAGCAGATTCTCCAGACCCTGAGTGACCTGTCAAGGGGGTTCCAGGATATTGCAGACCGCTGTCTCCTGGCACTGCACTTGGAGGTCAGGTATGCAGGAGAAACTCGCCCACATTTGACAGAAATTTCAGGAACGAAAACACACGTCGGGGTTTTATGTGGTGTTAATACATTTATGTTATCGTGCCCTTGTTACCCCTCGAGGTGACAGATGGCCTCAGTTTCTCTGGCAGAACCATTCTGAATGCTCCAAAGTCAATGTTACTGTGGGACTAAATATGATCAGGAGAGCTTGTTTTCATTTAGGAAAACACTTTACATTTAGAAGTTTTAAAAGGTCGACCCAGTCAGAATGAATAAAGCATCTTATTTAATTTAGTGTATTTATAAAACATGTGTTTCTGCTCTTATCCGCTATTCTACATGTGAACCACTACATGTGTTTTAGTCCGTGCATTAAACTACACTCGCAGTTCTTACACCATTATAATCTCTATATAGTGCTCAAAGCAGGTTGGGTTGACTTAACCTGAGTCCTTCAAGCTCAACGCACACTATAGCAGCGTGACGTGCAACAAAACAACCACACCCTTTGTTTACTATGTAAGCCGGCACAGTGTGTTGATGAGTTACAAGTTAAGATGTGCCACTGTCTTCCTTTCAAGGATGGATGCATGTTTACTGGACAGAAAAGCAACATATTTAATTACATTTTCTCCCCAGATTGCCACATGCCGGCTAGTGCACCTTGATTAGTATCTCTGTCTGTATCATGCGCTGGGTGTGTTCTATGTATGTGCTTCAGTTGACATGCGTCGAAGGTTGCGAGCAGCCAGTGTGTGTTGCACTTTCATCTTCTTCCCAAGAAATGTGGAATGGGTGCATTGATATTACTCAGTTGTGTCACTTCCCAGCTGAACGAAACACGGACTGTGACGGTGTGACTTTAAATCATTTGCCACCCAGTTACCACCATCATACTGTACAAGCTTAGAGGGTATAACATTAAATGTTATGGACAGGAATGATCAGTGGCACCATAAATGCAAAAGTTCAGGAGTTCAGTTTATAAAAAATACTTTATACTCTTGAATATGTGTTTGTGTGAATGTCAATAGTCAAGTTAATTTACCACACCATATACTCTCTCCCCCACAACCACTAATAGTCTTCCATCATCCCTCTCCGCCTCCTCCCATCCCTCCATGTACCACCATTTCCCCTAAGACTATTGTATAGCTTATGCAATATTGTTTATGGTTTCGGTGAGAAAAGAAAACCCTCCTCGAGGCTGATGTCTAGCTATATGCTACACACCATTGATTCTCCCCATCTAGCGAATTTCCCCTGATAGTGGTACCAGTTAAATGAAGCCATGAGGAAGCGAGCAAGAGGGGAGGGAAGAGGAGATGGGAGAGAGATGAGTGTGGAGGTTAAAGGGATGGTGGGGGTTAAAGAAGGGAGATACAGTAGCTAAGTGGAAGAAATGATTGAATAGAGAGAGAGGGAAGTGAGACGGAGGCTTTGAAAATGTGGCGTCGTTGTTGGCTTCGCCTTAAGGGGAAGAGACATTCACCCATATCATTTTCTACCTTTTTTGCTCAGGACACTGTGATGATGGAATTATGAGCGTATTGACTCCTTCAGTCTTGACAGAAATGAGCCTTCTATAGACCGAAAGGACCTCAGACGATGATGGAGGTGTTTAAAAGGGCACAGAGATGTAGCACAGTGTTAAAGGATGTGTTAAGATCCACTCCCTCTGCCATTACAGTCTAATAAATAATATGAAAGATATGTTACCACGGGCATAAAATGTTAACATGGACAAACTCGAGACAGTATTTTTTATTGTTCACTCAATCATGTTTTTTTTGTGCTTTTTTTTATCCTTTAAGCCAAGAATGCTTTGATACTTGACAGTTAACAAAAAAGTAAATGCAATTAAAAAACATTTGGAAGTTCTATCTTCTGATATGTTTGTGACGCATCTTCATTCTCTGAAATAAAATCTAGATCAAATGAATTACGAAATGTAAAAATGCAGTATTTTAGGTGGAAAGATGAGCTTCTCTTCCATACACTCTATTAATGTTAACGAATAATTTTGAAGGCACAGTTGGCCCATGGTCGGAAGGAGACTCAGACATTTGCTGGTTGTTGTATTTCAATACAAGATCTCAAGTGGAACCTTTTTTTATTGGCTGTAGGCTTTACATTTAATGCATGTTTAAGTATTTATTATTGCTCAAACTGTTGTAAAACATACTTTAATGTGGCACTGTTCTTCAGATTGCCCTTAACTAGTCTTGGCTGAAAAGCTTCCAGCAGTGATGTAGTGGCAGGGGATAAGTGGAGACATTATGAGTAGTAGGCGTAATGATTTCTTTTAAATTATAGGTGTTAGAGTAGGTATATATATACTTCAAACAAAGGACATATTTTAAGGAAAAATACCCCTCATACATTGTCACCTCTTTACAGTGTATGCGTCATCCTCATTCCCTGTAATATGTTGTATCTCAACACAGGTCATAGCTGATTCAAACATAACTTACTGGAACTAGAGAACTTTTGGGAAATTTAGCAAAATCAGATCTGAAATGTAAAGAGAACAAAGTCAGACATCTAATCTTCCATTTTCTCCTTCCCATCCCTCAACTTCTTTGTCCTACCACGTCTGGGTCCAGGGTGCATTGTTTCCATTACCTGATCCCCCTGGCTAAGCAAGGCAATTATGCCATCGTGGCCAATGTGGAGAGCATGGACTATGACCCGCTGGTGGTGAAACTGAACAAGGACATCTCGGCCATAGAGGAGGCCATGGGGGCCGGCCTGCAGCAGCACAAGTTCCAGTACATCTTTGAAGGTCAGCACGAGCTTGGGGTGAAGTATAAACAGCTGCCTGAGAAATATTTTCAGCCTTCCTTTTTTTAAACGGACGTTCATTTGTGTCATGTGGATTTACAGATTGTTGAGTACCTGAATCCAATGTGAAAAGGAGTTTGACAGAAGATACTTTTCTATTCCCCTTTGATGCCCTTCTCTTCTTTGAGTCACAATAAGTATGTTCTCTTTCTCTTCTTCCCCTCTCGTCTCCTCCCTCTCTCTAGGTCTGGGACATCTGATCTCCTGTATTCTCATCAATGGGGCCCAGTACTTCAAGAGGATCAGCGAGTCCGGTATCAAGAAGATGTGCAGGAACATCTTTGTCCTGCAACAGAACCTCACCAACATCACCATGTCCAGGGAGGCTGACCTCGACTTCGCCAGGTAAGAGTCGTTTCAACTTTTTACAGAGTTAGCACACGGTGCACATTTGTGGCCACACCTCAAGAATTGATCTGCTAATTATGACAATTGCTCAATGTCTGATTGGATAAGATGATGAAGTGATGACATTTGGATATAAACTGCAACTTGACTGGTTGGTGGAGGCATACAACCGTGAGGCGGTAATACTAGTTTGGGACAGCGACTAGTTTCCAGCAGCTTGGGGTTGCAAAGGCTCATCACCTTGTACTGGAGTAGCCGGCAGAAGATATGGTGTGCAGTCAGTGTCTCTAAATTGTCACGCTCTTGCCAACACTTTATAAGTGCTTGCTGTTTTCCTTCGCTTTTTTGCTGTTGTCATGGTGATAAAGTCTCAGATATCACAGGACTCGCTCTCGAAACCCAAGATAATAATAACCTTTAAATGATAATATTAACACACATTAATGTGTTGGAATTTGTTCGACAGCCACTGATAATGATGGAATTAACATTTCTTAATTATATACATCAAATATAAAATCTAATTAACTGAATTATGAAGCCTTTAAATCCGAAATAGACAATAGGCTGGTGATCAGTTAAAATCCAGTGATGTATCGGTCCAACCCTATTACACACCTGCACAGACACACACAGACACGCACAATGTCCTCAAGTTCAGACGGAAACTATATCAATGCACAAGGCAGGCAGATGGTCAGACAGACTGTCAAGCAAACTGTGTGTGTGTGTGTGTGTGTGTGTGTGTGTGTGTGTGTGTGTGTGTGCGCGCGCTTGTCGGTGTTTATTCTGTATTCATACATTTATATTTTGTGAGTCTACCTGCTGTTGCACAGTGATGTCCAGCCCTGACAGGCATGGGGGGGGAACAGCCCTCAGATATCTTTGTGAGAAGGAAGGAGGGAGAGCAGAAGGCTAGAAAGAGAAAAGAAGACATAGAGAGTTGGGTGATTCATAGTATTCATGTGTGTGTGTTTTTTTTTTCTTTACTCTTTCAAAAGCGTGTGTCCTTGACAGAAGAGTGTGTGAGAGGAAGGGTGATGGGAAAAGATGGAGTAAGATGGCTTGGGGGGAGGAATTGAAAAACTAAGTGAAAAGAAGTTATAGAAAAGATGTCTTTCATAGAAAAAAGGCATAGAAAGGAGTTGGGGAAGACAGCATGGATATAAGATAGCAGAGAGAGATGACAGTGAGAGAGGCACAGATCGAGAGAAAAGGAAGAAAAGGAGAAATATAAAGTGGAAATATGGAAGGAGTGTTTGAGGAGAAGGACAGATGAAAACTTGTATCAGCCTGATTTTCAAATATAATCACTTTGTTTTCAGCTGGGTATCAGTATCAGTTTATTTCTATCGCGTTCCTCGTCTTGCTTCTTTTCTTTTCCTCTCGAAAAACAAAATATGTTAAATAGTTCAACTTTAAATTGTTTCTAAAAACATCAAGTTAAGGCTGTGACATGCTTCTTCCATGACCTGATGAAGGTTTTGCCGTGAAGACCTGCTGAAAGCCACCATTCAGGTTTTGAGAACATTTAAAACGATAGTGTATTATTTTAACAGAGGGATTCCTCCCTAATTGTTGTTCTTTCTACGTTATTAGTTTTTCAGGCAGCATGTCAACTATCTGCTAACTTCCCTAACCCTCAGCGTTCCCACATCTAATATTTGTTGTTGTAAACCGTGTTCGCCTGCTATGCCACGTCGCATGGTTAATTAGCTTCTTTTCACGGCTCTTGGAGTCCTTAAGAGTGTGTCATATGTGTGAGTGGATAGGTGCTCTCTGTTTGGACGTTGCTATTGTTTGTGATATGCCGGCATTGCAAGCCAAGTTTCCCTCCAGGAAAAAAACAAAAACAAAGAAGTAAACTGAAATGTCCTGAACTGTACTGGATGTGGAGGACCATTGGTTAGTATGTAATTCCTACCCTCTGTCAACTTTGATTATGGAGAAATGCCAGTGATGGCTTCTCTGTCTTTTCTCTCTTTCTCCCGCTCTCTGATTACGAGGCGTGGGCGGTGTGGAGGTGTTGATTGGGAATTGCAGAGCACATTGTTTACACATTCATGGCTTTTTGGATTGGCCGGCCTCCGGCTCCAAGACACACCGATACACACACACCAACACACACGTACACACTAGTGATATGTATCCACTTGCTCTCTCAGCCAAGCCAATCAGCATTTTGAAATCACCATATTTATGTTTAGGACATGAATATTCATAAAGCGCGCTCCGTAGCTCACACCTGTGAGTGGAAGTGACCATACGGCCTGTATAGGAACATATGAGGAAGTTAAAATGATGCATTTGTGGCTTCCCAAAAAGTCATCTTTTTATGGTTCCTTTCCAAAAGACTTACGCTGATAAACAATAATTTGTTATACTGTTGGGCATAAATATAGCACACTAAACAGTATATTGATTGCAAAGTGTACATGTTTACAGATGCACTTTATGCTCATACTAGTCAAATAATTTATTTTTATTATTAAAAAAGAAATCGAGAACCTATATTGTTTTATAGCCCACCCAACAAATCATGACTTTTGAGTGAAGTGGTATACTACCTACAGTTGAAAATTAGTAACACAAAAATAGAGAATAAAAATAAGAAAATCGAGCAACTTAATCCTCTATACGTCATAGATATTGAAAGATGGACTCCAGGTAATGATTGATTTTTAACTTGCATACACACATACTGTACACATACAGTTTAGAAACATGGAACAGTTTTCTTCGTAAGATGCTGAGAAAACTAACATCGGCCTCCCAGAGTGAGCAGTGAAAAGCAGGGTGAGGATGAGGGACTAAAAGCAGAATATTTATCAGTATTTTTTTACCACCTCCGGAGAAACAAGAGTGAAATGAGGAAAGGAAGGGATCGCAGTAGGAAGCCTGCTTTGGAGAAAGGCTGCAGATGTTTGCCTCTGTACCCATGTACTTTTATGTTCCTGTGTGTGTGTGTGTGTGTGTGTGTGTGTGTGTGTGTGTGTGTGTGTGTGTGTGTGTGTGTGTGTGTGTTGGCTGTTTTGCTGCATCTGTGTGCTTGTATGGGAAAGGGAGAGATGAGAGAGACCTGGACAAGGGCACAGTAATAACCATTGATCTGAGTTAAAACTAAGGAGACGCCCGGTAACCAGCACTGCAGAACTCTCTTTCTCTCTCTCTCTCATATAACTGAAGAAGGATGGGGAAACAGTGCCACCTTGTGGCTGACTCCAGTGTATATAATGTAAAAGCCTACAGTATCTCAATTGTCAGGGTTGTTGTCGTCGTCATCGAGGTGTTAGAACTCACATGTGTGTGTGTGAGCATGCGTGACTGTATGGAAAGGTATGATGGCCGTCTCTTGTCTCTCAGTCGGACGTTTGGCAGCGATGTCAGCCTGGGGGTCAAGGTCACACATACGCACACCTCAACCCTGACACACGACCACAGACCATCTGCTCAGAAACAGTTCAGGGGCTCAGTCCTATTCTGTGTGTGTGTATTGACTCCACCCTTCAACCTCGCCACTCCATTGATCTCCTCTGATTGTCCTGTGTGTCCACTTCTGTCTCTCCTTATGCTGATTTCTAGTCAGAGATAAAGGTGATGTTGTTGGAGAGTCTTTTATAAAGACAAGACCACAATAGTTCCACAGAAAGCACAACAACACTTTCTAAAACTCAGTGTCGCTTGGCAACAATCCACTCCAGCCTAAAATAATTAGCTGTCACTGAGATTTGATCCAAAGCACATATTGTTTGCTTGGTTAGCAAGTGACCTGAAGAAAATGTCAGTTGTTTTAATATTGTCTGTCAAGTTTATATATTTTCTTCCTTTCACCTGTCAGGCAGTTGCATTCTGCTCTGCACACGCCTACAATCGTTTCAGCACTAGTTGTTTCAGATCAGGTGAGCTCGGGGAATGACTGGCTTAATGTCACGAGTCCACGCTGGTTGCCAAAGCATGGGATCATTGGAAAATGTGTGTGTGACGGCAATGAAATACACCAATGGATTCAGCCTCATATTAGCATTATATTAGCATACTTTTATTTATGTTTTACTGCAGCACACCAGTAGACAAAACTGTACTGAAAGCAAGGGGCAGACGGACTAGACACAACTGTGTGTGTGTGTGTGTGTGTGTGTGTGTGTGTGTGTGTGTGTGTGTGCGCGTATTACAGCAAAAGTAAATGTCAATAAATGTGTACCTGTTTGTCTGTGTAAATGTATTCTCTGTCTGGCGCAGCAGCATTTTAGGGTATGTTTTTCAGGACACACTGAGACGTAACAAAACTCATAGCACACACTCACATAACACGAACACACATGCGGTGGGGCTCCGTGCTGCCCGCTGACCCGTGGAGGCAGGATGCAGGGCTGTCATAACATCCTTAGCTAACTCACGAGCCCCTTAGCCCACAGCTAGGCTAAACACCAGCCTGACAGGCTCACTGCGGAGACGCCCCAGAGTTCAGACCAGCGCAACCACCTGTCTGCTACTGGAAATTACTACGCCGTGCGGGGGTACATGTGTGAATTGTACAAGAATCTTGTGTACTATGTATAGTCCCGAAGTGTACTGCCCCAGCCTCTGTGTCACAGCTGCGGTGTGTGTGTGTGTGTGTGTGTGTGTGTGTGTGTGTGTGTGTGTGTGTGTGTGTGTCGAGGTGACATGCCGGTGTGTCTACAGAGAATGTGGTAATAAGTACGGTTGACGGCCGTGTCAGGAGGTAGTGGGTGTCAACAGATAAAACTGTTTGTATTTAGGCCCGGCTTCAGTACACTGTCACTTTGCTCAGCTTCTGTCTCCCTCCCTGTCACCTTGTGTCTGTCTCTTTATCTCTCTCTTCCTCCTCCCTCAGTCCTTTTTCTCCATTTTTTTTCTTTTCTCTGCCACCGTCCACCGCCTCTGCTGAATTGTTTTTGTCTCTGTTCCCTCCTTCTTTCAGCGCCTCCCTTCCTTTGCTTCTGTCTTCTGTGTGCATTCGCACAATGCCGTATGATGATGGTCTTCACTGTGGTGTGTGTGTGTGTGTGTGTGTGTGTGTGTGTGTGTGTGTGTGTGTGCACCTTGCAGCATGATGACGCTGGTCTTTGCTAATGCATTGTGTGTGTGTGTGTGTGTGTGTGCTGTGCATAAGCATGATGGGACTGGTCTTTGCTGATGAAGCTTAAGTCTCTGAGCAGACCGTTCCTCATTACCAGATGAGAGGCAAATGCGCTGCTTTGGAGAGAGAGAGGGAGAGAGAGAGAGAGGGAGAGAGAGAGAGAGAGGGAGAGAGGGGTGTGTAAAGACCGAGGCGACATCCACATTAAGCTAGTTTATGTGAAAACACCATTCACATGTCAAAAAGACAACACTGTTTTATATCTTTTTATGACTCTAAATTTAAATTTATACCGAAAGAGAAGAAAAGCAATTCAAAATCCCGGCATCTGTTAATGCAGCAACAAGTCTTGGGTTCCAGCAATAGAGGTTTATCCACAGCCTCCCGTCATTTCTCCTCCTCTCACACACACACACACACACACACACACACACACACACACACACACACACACACACACACACACACACACACACACACACACACACACACACCCCACCCCACCCCACTAATGAACGTGTTGTTCCAAACGCGCTGACAGAGGCAGCCTGTAATGGCCTTAATATTATACACGCCGGAACTGAGGAGAATGAATTGTGCTGATTCCTTGTCTTTCTCGTGCTTTTCTTTGTCTTTTTCCTCCCGCTCTCCCTCTTTTCCTCCGTGTTCCTCATACATTATCTGTCGGTCCTATGCCACATCCACGCGCCATAAATGTACTTAATATTCTTTGTATACAAGGAAAGGGAGGGGGGTGGCTAATTAAAATTTAATAGAAAGTGCACCATGGAGGCATGTTGACGCTTACGCACGCGCCTGCTGATTACTAAAGCAGCGCTCTTATAGATGGGACTTCTGATTGGAGCAGGTGGAGACTGGACATAAATAGAGACAGACTTTAAGGAAAGAGGAGAGAAAATAAAAAAGGATTCTGGTTTCATTAACTAAAGCTCTTTAACGGGGAAAAAAAAAAGAAGTGTACGTTTGTGCATTAGCGTGTGCGTTTCACCAGGGGGTTCTTTCTTGATGGTGGGGTGCTGAGAGATTTTAATCTTATTAACAGCCCGTTCCCTGTTTGGCAAATGGCTTTCCAACTGCTCGGGTAATGAACTGTTTGAAAGTGTTTTCAGCACACGCTAACATGACACGTGTACAGACACACAAACACGCCTTACACTTTCTCTTTCCGAACCAGCCCCCTCCTCTTTGTGCTGAGCAGAGGCCAGATTTCCAGCTGTCCTCACGACTCAGGCGCACACACACACACACACACACACACTGACAAATAGCAGACAGTCTAGCACACTGTCTTCCTGTAGAGGCAGCTTTTTGTTCTGCTATTAGATGCTACAGAAAGGACAACAAACTGCAGAGTGGATTTAGTGCCCCATCCTCCGTTATAAATGAGCATCAGTAGCTTTTAACAAATCCTGTGTGGGATTTGTCCTAAATGCTTCACTGCCAGGTGAATTATAGTTGCTATTATATTGTAGTTAAGTCCTGTTTTATAGCCCTGACGAGGTATTTTTTTACTTTCACTTGGCGGCTGCCAAGATTCCAGAGCTTTCCAGTTATGTTTACTATATTATTAGACACAGAGTGCTACCGGAATAAGTGCTGAAAAACGGACATGAGTCCGCATTTTTGCAATTACAGTTTCCTCATCTCAAAATCAATGGGTTTTTTTCATGGTTTTTGCTTAGATGCCGGAAATAAAGTCTATAGTTGACACAAGCTGATATGATTTTGTTTTGTTCTACAATATTAAATACGTCAGGTAATACCCTCTTGTGAATCCCTAAGCTTTTAAATGTCCTTAACAAGGCGGTTGCTAACAAGTGTCTGCCTTTTACAGCCTTGTTGTGTATATATCTTTCTCCTGCGACTTCTGCCGATTGCGTTCACGCTTCAAAAGTGATAAAAGTGGTGTTTATTTGTGAAGATTATTTTGCAGACTTTAGAAAAAAACCGTCCAAACAGAATGTGGTGCCTGTCTAAGTGCTCACAGTCATGATTTAAGTGTTCGACAGGTTGTTGTTAATTTCCCACTGTGTGCATAACTTACTAGTCTACCAGAAGGGTTTTCCTAATTGAAACGGGGAGCTGAGTCTACAAACTCGTCAGTCAGCCAATACAAACTCAGAAACAAGAACGCGGAGATCATTTGTACTGGGAACAGTTACTTTTTGGGGGGTTTTAAATGTTCATCCATCATTATTTGTACAGAATACATCACAGCCTGACCCAGCTCACACTGGGCACCCTGGACAGATCGTCAATCTATCACAGGCGGACATATATAGACAGGCACATTCCCACCAACAGGCAATTTAGACTCTCCCATCAACCCAACGGCATGCGTTTGGACCCATGTACCAAAGCTAATGTCGAACTAAAAACCCAAACTAGACTGCCAACACAAATAGTTTACACTCATCTTCTGCACAGAGCTTTGCAATAATTATGCCTCTTCCGGTAGTCAGGTGCTCTTGTTCAAAATCAACAGTTTATTTCCTCTGCTAAGCTGCTTCCCACTGAGAGCCCAGGATGGATATTTGACTGACGGTAGCCTTCTGTTAAAAAATTCTTCCCTCAACAAAAGAAATGTGTGTATTTGTCTCGGTTATGTGTTCTTCTTTTTCTTTTCATGAGATAAAAAAAAATTTTTTCCTCGAGCAATTGCTGGGTCTAGGGAAATAGTAATGCTTTTGAACTGGTGTTTTCCTGTGTGAGGTAAATGCGTCGACACTTAAAACACATACTTTGCATAAGCAAACAGATACAAAGCAGAGGCACCAACATTCAAACGGTGAAGCAAAAAAAACGCAGCACATTTCATAATGAGGTAAATCCACACGTGGGATCCGTCTTTATCCCCGCTCGTTTGCCTTTCTTCTGTCTTGCCCCCCGGTTAAGGAGTAAACCATTGTGACCCTCATCAATATTGACAAGCGTATTCATGAAATGAGCTCAAGGATGGAAAAATGAACAAGACCTTGAGGAGAAAATTGAGAGCAGGAGGGTGAATGAGACAGAATGCAAATGCTTCAATGACCAAGGGCATTACTTGTCAGGGGAAGGCCAAAAAACAGATATTATGCACCTCTATTCCTCACTCAATGCTTCAGTCATCACTCTTTCCCCCCTCTCTCTCTGTATCTCTCCATCTCCGTCTCATTCATTGTGCCCCTCCTGAATTTTTTCCAGGTCTTTTCCGACTTTAGAATCTTCAAAATGACAGCACATAAAACACCTTTGAACAGAAGCTCCCTGAGTGCTCATTAAGGCCTTGTTAGCATCGAAAATGATCATCTCAAGAAGGGAATTGTTCTTGGATGGGTGATGGGGCTAAACAAATGAGATAAAGAATCTTTTCTCACCAAAGTGTCTTTTTTTTTTTACTGCGCCATATCAGAAAATCACTAAAGAACGGAATCCATTTACTCTCATCTTTCACCGGCACAACAGAGAGCTTAACCCTCCTAAACCAGGTGCTTTGCTGGACATAATTATAAATCACTTGTTTTCTCTGCTATCACACAAAAAAAGATTTGGAAACAGAGGGACTCGACTTTTTTTTTTCTTTCTCTCTCAACCACAAACACCTCCAAGGCCTTTCATCAGCCTAACAATGCCAGAGCCACAATTATCTGTTCACAGAACAGCAAAGCAGCGGGAACCGCCCTTGGCCAAGGTGGCCAGTTAATGCCAGGAGAGGAAACTTGGTTTGCCTGGAACTGTCTCCGAGTATATTTACTGTCACACGGAGACGCGAGCTCATTAAAATGCATATGCTTCTCTTGTTACACGGGGAGCCGTATTTCCATGTCTACACAGGAGGAGCGGCGTGAGCGGCATGTTAGCAGAGCTGCAGCAGCGCCAGTCCTCCGGCCGTGTGTCTACACACAGGATGCGTTCAGGCACAGTTTTGAGTGCAGGTCACCCACGTTTTGGCAGAGAACACCTTTGTGTTTTACTAATTTAATTTTTGGTTTCTATTTATTTCCATAAAATATGTGCATCAATTGACTGAATTACCACAACAACAACAACAACAACGTTATATTGACAAAAATGAACACTGTGATGAATTACCCAACCAATTTCAAGAGTCGCCTCATTGATTTTTGTATCGCACAGAATAGCTGCGTAGCTCCAGAAGAACTACAAATGGATGCACAAACTAAATTACATTTTTGACCCCCCTAATGTGAAACACATGGGTCATAATACAGTATGTATGTAGCTCACCTCTTGTCCTCTTGCGTTCTACAACTACTTTATGGAAGTGTAGCATTAAGTGTGTCTTTAGAGGATGGGATTTGTCCATCGCCAGGGGCAGATGGTGCTGAAATCTATTCTAGTGTGTGCTCGCGTTTTGTTGTTCCTGTGAGTGTTTGAGAGCATAGTTGCTTGGCCGACACAATCCCTCTCTCACACACACACACTCGCACTCACACTCACACACAAACTCTCTCCAAGGTATTTGACCTGTTTTGCCCCCGAGCAAAGAAAAGTGTCTGTCCTGCATCCCAACACTCGCCTGTTCATTACCGTACCTCCAGTTTCTTGCCAAGCAATGCTTTCCTCACAGGGATGTGTAAATTGTGTGTATGACAAGTTGCCTTCCTACTAGAGTCCATATTTATGGCTAAATATTGTCTCTGTAAATTGATTCTAGTGAGTATTACATCCTAGGCTCTGATACTAAACAAAAAACATACTGACAGCATATCTACAATACAAACAGTCCCTACTCACTTCTGTCTGGTATATTTGACCTTTCTCTCTGATCTTTTAGTCAGCAGTTAGAGGCGTGTGGGATTCACCAGTACTCACTCTCCCTTTGTGCTCTTTCGTTATCAGTATGTACTTCATGGTCTTTTTCAAATGGTCCACAGTGGCGTCAGGTTCTAGTTAAGGGCCTATTAATTCTACACACACCTCTTTCGGCTCTGTCAACGGTGTTTCATTAAAACGGTCTCCGTAGTTTGTAGCCGCTGAATGTTTTCCCTCCACCTTCAATGCTCCCGTTGGCGGCCGGGTGAGATCCTTGAAGTCCCTTTTAAGAAAATTGGGTTTGACAGCAACAGCAGTTAGTTTGGCTTTTGTGTTTCCCCTTTGTTGATGTTGCTTCTTTTCATTCTGCACTGGAATAATGCATAGAGGAATATAAAGTGTTATTCACTTCTTCTTTTTTTTATCCATAACCTCCTGACATTATTTCTTTCTCACTTCATTCCTCGTGTCTCTCCATGCAGGCAATACTATGAGATGCTGTACAACACCGCAGATGAGCTGCTGAACCTGGTGGTGGACCAGGGTGTTCGCTACACGGAGCTGGAGTACATCAATGCCCTGTCCTTACTCCATCGCAGCCAGACAGGTGTCGGGGACCTGAGCACCCAAAACATCCGGCTGCAGAGGCTGAAGGAGATCATCTGTGAGCAGGCTGCCATCAAACAGGCCACCAAGGACAAGAAGATCACTACAGTGTAAAGGGAACCCGGGTCCAGAGGGGGGCTGATGGCCCATCAAGGAGTTTCCGCTCCTTCAAATCTGTCTGGCGAGAACATGTGCAACCGATAATTGGGTCATGTATGCAAAAGTAAGGAATGGTAGATCACAAACTTGCAGGACAGGGGATATTTAAGAAGTGGGTTAGAACAGACTGAAATAGAGGCTTGCTCTATACCTAGATCCTAGTGTGTGTGAAATATGTTGATGGAAAGTGTGTTTTCTCCAATTCAACTTATGTGATATGATGAAACTAGTCAAGGGTTGATATAGATATACTTTCCAAAACTGGGCATGTAGATATATATATACATATAGGGCAGCTATATATATATATATATATATATATATATATATATATATAGCTGCCCTCCAGGGACCCTCGGTGTATGCAGCACTGGCTCACTCTAATTGGGAAGCAAGGTGACAACCAACACAACTGCAGACTTTGCAGGTTTAGTTCGCTCCAAATCTGTGTCATAAGGTTACCGACAGTATGTTGTCAATTTACACTTTTTAAAAGTAACTACAAATGCAGCAGTCGCGCTCTGACTCCAACGGTCCCCTACTCCACCGTGACTCCAGCTGCAGATAAAAGGCGATTGTCTTGGACACTCACCTGAAAACTTAGGCCCCATCTCATCTCATTTTCCTATTAGATCTAAACTGCTGCTCTCATTTACGCCTCCATCTCTCCTCTCCTGGCAGCCCCATGAGCCCACTGATTCTGTCTGCAATAACAGATGTCAGATTAGACTGTCTGAATGAGGCCACATCTTCTGCCTGCTGCCAATTTTGGTTGGTCCCCAAAGATTTCCCTAGCAGAGAATAGTATCATATCCATGGCTGTTAAAAATCTGTCTATCTGTCTCTTTTCTTATAGTTGGTGCAGTAAACTAGTGTGGAACATTGTGAGCTGATTAACATCGTTTACAAATTGAATTGAGACTCCGTACTGAAGATATTTTTTGCTGATTTCAATTTGATCCTTCCATAAAGCAGAGATAAAGTTTCTTGCAAATGTTATATTTCTTGTCCAGCATACCACAGTGGCACGACTTTCATTTTTTGTGTTCAGGCACGTGTGTGAGAATACATTTCCTCCGTCACATAGCTGTATAAACTTAAACATTGCTATTCTGAATCTTTATTCTGTTGTCCCCACTAGACATGCTGTGCAGGACTTTTAAAATGAACTAAACATACAGACTCGAGAGACCATCACAAATCATTCCCCTCCCTGTTTTTAGTTCATTAACTTGGGAGAGAAGTACTTAACGAGAGCAGGAGAGGGGAATGGGAGCGTTGTCAATATGGAGGGCCCGGTGCTGGTCTCCCTGAAGCCCACAAAGCAATCCATCATAATGACACATAGGCTGGGATCGATGGGAAAACAACCATGTTGCTGCTGAGGGCTTCGTCTACCACTCCGAAACGGGCACTTGGTGTAAAATCTCAAATCGGCTCATTCAGCTGGTCAGAGCTTCTTTTGAAATGTTATACATGGGAAACTTTAATACAATGGTAACGGACTGTGTCTTTTCACACACAGATTCTATTATGCTATTATCCCACTGCACACACATAACCCCTACAAGTCCAGAAGGATTATGTATTGGACATACTCAATGAATGCTGTCCATGTCAAAAAATTGCAGGCAAAACTCTGCTCATCTGATTTTTTTTTTTATTTCACGTTTCTTTTTCTTTACCTTTTATGTTGTACATCTGGGATGAGAGTAATCCTGATGTTTCAAGCAAGAATGTATTGAAATCTATACATGTTTATTTTGAACAAGTTTAAACATCCTCATGGCTCCTCTTGTTATGTGTCATCTGAGAAATGCTCTGAAATGTTTGTCTCGTCTAAATTAGGCACACATGATGTGTTAATGCGTACACTAATACACTGAGGAAATAAATCCTTTGAATTCCCTCATGTTTTGTGTATTTTGTAAAGTGAGTTTCCTTGTGTGGGTGCATAACAGTCATATTTTCCATTGAGGGAAGTGCAGCCGACAAGAGTTCACATTCACACTAACACCTTTTTTCCGCACATGACAGCGTAGTCCATCACTGTTTTGATACACCCAAGAGTACCGCCTTGTGTCGTAACCGAGGACGGATCCAAAACCAACACTAGAGGATGTATTTTACCTGACAGCTGTGATGTGTTGTCTGGCATGGTTTGAAGCATTACGTGCAGCATATTGGAATCAGAAAAATAAGCACAGCCAACATTCCAGCTAAAGGTGTGATTTATCCCTATGATGTTATAGGGATAAATCAGTAGGCTATCTGCTGGTTTTGTGCCATATTTGCAAAGCATGACTGTTATTGGCCCTATTGTTCCCTACTGTCATGAGATTTATTTTTCTTTCTTTTTTTTTTACTGAGAACTAAATGTATTCATTCTACAATATGCAATTGGCACTATGTCAAAATGCACAACAGTTCCGGTTGTTGAATATAAGTTGGTCACATCCGGAACTGTTTAGTTAGTCTCGCGATATCTAACAATCTGTGATCCCTATCAAAGCGTTTAGAGTCTGCTAACGTTTTGAATGGTTTTAGTCAACTTTATTAACCAGGTTGTTTCCATCTTGTTCGTTTTGGGGATGCGTGCCAAGTAAACGTTGTAAGTTGTTATGTTGTTATCTGTAAATGGTTGAAACAGTGACTGTAAACAATATCCACATCTTACTTTCTATTCCCCTTAAATAGCATTAAAGTTACTCGTGAACTGTCGCGTTTGGCGGAAGAAAACTACATGACCCACAATTCCTTTCACCTCTCAATAGTCTTGAGTGTTGCCGAGCGACGAACAGCGTATGCGCTCATGTTAAAAGCTAGGTTAGCTTGTTAGGTGGATGGAGTACGGATACATTTCGATAGTTTTTTAGTTTTTATTTATTTATCACAAAGTTCTCACTTCGACTGCCGGTCAGTTAGCCTGTAGTCCCTCTTCACCGACTTTTCATTATGGCACAATGAAGGAAACCACGACGTCACCTCGCTGCTGCCCTCCAGGGTCCCACGATGACGCTCCGGAGGAGCTGGAAGAAAACAGAGAGATGGAGGTAAGGAGTGGTTTGCTGAGCTGGGGAAACTTAACACGCTAAATGTACTGTTTTACTACTACTTAGAAATTCACTTTTTTAGTTTTTGTCTTTTCAATTTCACATATTTTACTGCTTTCGTCTCTGACACAAAACACGAGCTTTACACTGGCTTCGTGCCAAAGTAGAATCAGTGTTTACTTTCCATGTAACATCAGAGCATCGTAATGGAGCAGTTTCAACAAAGCTCCTTAATTGTTCTCTTATGCAACAGATAAAGCAGGTAACCTTGCACAAGAGATCTGAGGAAGCAAAACGACACAGCAAGGTCAACGAGTTAATTATTTGTGATTTTAGCAGCGGTTAGAGTGTGTGTTTGTGTGTGTGTGTGTATATGTATATGTATATAAATGTGTATGTATATGTATATATATATTTTTCCTGTGTGTGTGTACTGCATGAATAATGTGTGTTCGCTTTTAGGAGCAGAAAGCTGTGAGCACTGGGTGATGCTTCTGTAACTGCATTGTTATTTACACTGGTGTACATTCTGCTCTGCTATTCTATTAGATTACCACATTTCATTTTGTTTATGTTTACAGAAGAATGGGGTTTTAACTGCTGAGGTGGTCTCCAGGCGTGTGTCCAACATTGGACGCGTTGGCACTGGGCTGCAATATTTCTACCACCACCTGTGTCTGCCTGTAAGACACTGTGGATTGATTTGTGTAATTTATCAAGACAAAGCAATTTGTGACAAATCTGTTTAAATTGTCTTATTGTCACGTTGACCGTTTAATTATAAGGCACATGTAGTTTAACCGAGTTTGTGTTTTTCTCTACTCTAGAGTCAGGATCTCAGTGACATCTCTGTTTTATGCAAGTATGTCCATCTTCAAAAGCTGCAACTGCCACACAACAAAATCAAAGGTGACTTTTTCTTATTCTCCTATTAATTAAGAGTCCTTAAACCTATTACAGACCAGTTATCTATAAAAACCTGTGACTACTTTCAAAAATATGCAATCAAAGCATGATTTGAATATTTTACCTTTCCGTTTCTGTCTTTATCCTTTGATGAATTACTCTTACTTTTCTCAACTGCCAGATTTGTCCTGCGTGAGCCACATGCCCTCCCTCATCGTCCTGGACGCTTCTCACAATGAAATCTCCAGCTTCTTTGGATTCAAGCCACCCAAGAACCTAAAAGTAATGCAAGACCTTGAGCTGACAGGATAAGACCACGTTTGATTGGTGGCTTGGGCTTTACTTCCTCATGCTATTCCCTTATGATAGGCCTGGATTTCCATAGCCCATCTGTAGTCTCTTTGAATATGCTTACAAGGTATTAACTGCCCTTGAACGACAGTGAACTTTAGCAAATTGAAAATTCTTTCCCGGGATTCAGTTGAGGAATTTCTTTAGTGAGAGGTACTGAAGACTTTTTATGACTTTTGTTAACATTGTGCTGCTTTCTTTTTTTCTTCTTCCCAGGAGGTCAATTTCTCCCACAACCGTATGACAAAAATGAAGGACTTGTCAGCCTTTTCATCTCTTAGTAATTTGGATCTGGGCTGTATCCTTACTGAAAGACATTTACATTAATCCGCATGTACTTGAACTTGCACACACACTTTCTCTATCTTTGTCTTTGCATCTTTCTCTGTCAGTCACACAACATTTTTCAAAACCCCAAGGCATTTTCCTTTACCAATATATGATAATGTCTGTGCAAATATACTTAACAAACACAGTGTTCAACCACATTTTCCCCTCGTGTGTTATTCTTAACATGTACCTACTCAGACAACAGTTTCAGTGAGATCGCTGGTCTTGAGCAATGTTGCAAGCTCACCGATCTCAGCCTGGAGCACAACAAGATCTCGAGTGTCAGCGGCCTGGACACACTGCCCCTCACACACCTCTGCCTTGTAGGTCCAACTCAATTTCAGTCAGAAATATGATAAACAGAGCGCACATTCACACAAAAACATTCATACATACAGTACGCTCAAGCGCATACTTACAAACACGAGTTTTAAACAGAAATCGTATTTGTTTTTCTTTGCCAGTGCTTGGCCGTACTTCCACTTACATGTATGACTTTGCTTTGCAGGAGGTTGTTTCCCTCTATGTGTTGTCTATTTATCATTACACACACACACACACACACACACACACACACACACACACACACACACAGTAGGAGCTATTTCAGAGTTGTTCTCTCTTGCTGCAAGTATTTTACCTCATGTATGCTAAATTTGACCTATTTATGTTTGCCTCTCTATTCTCTCCCCTGTCTTTCTCTTTATGTCTCTGTTTTTGGCTTCATTTTTACATTTAGTAAAACCTTGGCCCCCTGTTCGAGAATCACCATATGGTCCAACAGCATGCCTTTTCTCTCTCTCTCGTTCTGTCTCTCTCGTGTGTGTGTGTGTGTGTGTGTGTGTGTATGCACATGCGTGTGTTCTGTCCTTTATCAGTGTTTCCTCATTGTCAGCAGCCATTGGTCTGGCTGTGTCTGCCCCTGTCTGTAGCTTTGCTTTGGGACCAGCTGCTGCTGTTTGAGTGAGCCTGGACCAAGTTCAGCACACACAGGCACACATAGACTCTCGTACCTTGTCCATCCAGCATCCATCTAATCCCATCCCTGACCCCACCTCCTCTCATGCTGGCTCCCTAAACAGCACACCCCTGTCAGCCAGCCTGTTTCCCAGCCCATCACAGCACCGACCTGGAGCTTCCAGGGACCAGTGCAGTCACCCACCCCCACTGACAGCAGCCCTCTGCCAGGCAACACGCCTGGCAAGAGTAGGACGAGGTGTGGCCAGACGGCTAGATAACAACTTTAGTCAGTGGAATGGAGAGCGAAGCAGGCTTGGGACCCTGTCAAGGAAGGAGTGCTCAGGTCTGGTTCTTGAGTTGGTTCGCGTGCTGCGCTTGCACCTCGCCAGCTGTTTGGCTGTCAGTCCTCACTTGTCAGGATTTAGCAGCGAGAGGCAGGCCTGCCACTCAAGTCAGGACTGTGGGGAAAGAAGGCTCAGGCACCCTGCAGAGCGACCATGGCACGTCCTTAATATTTAGTAGTTGGAAACGTTAACAGTATCCATGGGTTGGATGTCACTTATGTATGCTTGCATATTCATTAACTTGCCTCTTCAAATGTGTCCTCTCTCCTCTCTGTGTCCAGAGGGAGAACCAGCTGGAGAGGATTGAAGGGTTGGATAAGCTGAAATCTCTGCAGGTTCTCGACTTGTCTCTGAACCGCATCACCACTCTCTCTGGCCTCCAGAATCTCCATCTACTGGGCTCTATCAATCTGGAGAAAAATCTGGTATTAACCTAAAAGAGAGAAACTTCAGAACTCGGGGCTTAAACGGAGAAAATATGTAAATCTTAAATGTGATTTAGCTTGTTTATGCGATTAAAATTCAGAAACAGATGGAGATTTGTAACACTTGTAAAAAATAGGAAATGCACCGTACTGTACCAGCACACATAAAAGTAAAACTAGCTCAACGCAGAGGTTTAACAGATATTTAAATATCCACAAAATAATCAGCAAAATGACTCAAATGCAAGTACCATCTAATACAGCATTGTAGTTTAATGATAGTGGAGTTGTATACAAGGTTGAGAGTGAACTTCCAAGCTCTGCAAGTTAACGATTTGATACTACAAATATAATATTACACAGGGACTGCTGCATGAATTTGTGGTTTTGTTTCAGATCAGTGAAATTCAGGAGTGCAAACACGTTCATGATCTTTTCCTGTTGAGGGACCTCAACCTGCTGAGAAACCCTGTTCAGGTAACCCAACCCTTCATTGGCCACATGGCTCTATGAGAATATGTATTCAATGTGTGGAGATATATTGTGTATGAAAGATCTGCATCTAGTCCTCATGACGTCTGTACCCAGCCTGTAAGCACCCACGGCTCTAGATGACTTCCATCTGTGTAGGTTTGTTAAAGTTGGTGAAAGACTTTATGTGTTTTTGTAATAAATGCCTTGTGAATATTACTGGTAGGAGCAACCCGATTACAGATTGGCAGTCATCTTCCTCCTTCAACACCTGTCTGTGCTGGACCAAGAGAAAGTCACTGCTGAAGAAAAGGTATGAATAAACCAAATACCTTTTCATTTCATGACCAGAGGAATTGTTCCAATTTAACAGCACAAACACAATATATCAACACGCTTGACCTCTATGTTAAATCAGGATGCCACCAACCTAATTCACTTTTATATTTTGCATAGGTGACATCAGTAAACAAGTATGACCCTCCTTTGGATGTGGTGGCAGCCATGGATCACATGACCCACCTGGTGTATCATCTGATGCAGCCTCAGGTGCTCTTTGACAGGTTAGTACAAGTATACAGTATTGTCTAAAATCCTAACCTCTGAATGGTCCTCTGCCTTCTTGAACGTAAAGCTTAAGATAAAACCACTGAGTGGATGGATTGAGTTAATATAATGTGAACTATTTATTTTCTTTAATGAAAGTAACAAAAGGATGAAACCAAAATGTTTACAGAGGTGAATATGAAGGTTTACAATCACATTGTAATACTCCTAATCACCTTCTCAAGTCAACGGTCAAGAACGCTGTTTTCAAACACGTGCAGCAATTTAGTTGCAGTGTTTCTGATGCTCATATTATGTACTCCCTTAAAGAAAAAAAAATGTTTTAGCATCAGCACTTTTTTGAGAACATCCATCGTCAGCAAATAACAATCTGCAGCTACAGTGAATTTACCATTCTCCTGTGCTTCCTAGACGGAGCACATCCATATAGCCCACAAGGCTCCCGCTTGTATTGACTGGAGGAGTGGCTCTCACGACCAGAGAAGCTTGTGCACCATCTTCATGGTTTAATATACCTGTGTGTGTGTGTGTGTGTGTGTGTGTGTGTGTGTGTGTGTGTGTGTGTGTGTGTGTGTGTGTGTGTGTGTCTGTGTGTGTGTGTGTGTGTGTGTGTGTGTCCAAGCAGTACTATGCCCAGTGCAGACTCTCCATATCCTATGCTGGTTCTGACCGGTCCTCAAGGCTGTGGGAAGAGAGATCTGGCTCACAGACTGTGTCAGGAGTTGAGCGAATACTTTGCCTACGGGTCAGTCCCAAACTTTCTGTACACATATCACCTGTCAGATACTTAATAGCACTTCCACTGCTACTAAAATACATGCAGTGGAATCGACTGAAAATGCACATTAGGTAATAGTTAAATGTTGAAATAATTGATTTGCTCTAGCTTAGGGAAAATAAGAAAGGTTTCCTTTTCGGGGACATTAAAGCTTTCAGAAGAAATCTACTCTCAAGATATTGTTGGTAATAGCATTAGCGTACAAGTAAAACAATTACTTGTATCAGTTTTCTCTTATGTATTTTCTACTTACAGTGGAAGTCCAACAGCTGCTAATCCTATTAACCATAGAGTTGAGTCTGGTGAACCAAAGCAATGAGCTGAAAGCTGCACATTGAACTTTGATTCTCAGTGGGACTTACTTACGAGCAACCCTTCCAGTGTTAATACAAATAAAGGGGTTATTAAACATCTGCTCCTAAAGAAATTAAACAATAGGTCAGATATTATGAAGTATTTCTTAATACATTGTTGTAATCATTTCTCCTGTCCATACTGTTTGAAAGCAATTCTCTATAGCACAACTACACTGTAAGAAATAAGGGACACAATTCAAAGTCCTTTTTCTTGGCCAAAATGTCTTCTTCAGTTCAGCCAAAGCTCACATGAGGCTTCTGCAGTCTGAGCAGCATGAAGCCTCGAATAAGCTTTAGCTGAACTTCCAAATCCATTTTTGCACAGAATGAGTCCTGCAGATTCCATCCCACCCTTTCTTACTGTATGGAGAGAAGGCATATATTAATGAACCAATAACTCTTTCAACATACTAGCCTAACCTTAAAATGTGGGGGCAAAACAATGCAGGGGGATGCAAGTCAGACCAATATCTTCAGGTTTTAGTGTCTGATGCTTTACTCTGCTTGATTCACTCTTCTCTTACGTGGTTCAGGTCTGAGATTTTTCAAATAAATGTTTTGGCTGGATATGTTCTATGAAATCTGTGTTTCTCTACTGTGTGTGTTTCCACAGAACCTGTCACACCACTAGGGGGCCATACTCCGAAGAGGAGAATGGAATTGATTACCATTTCGTCAGTGAGGAAGATTTCCAGAACATGATTCAGATGGTGCGTGAGCTTGTCGTTACGCTTCTTTGTACATCACAGACCCTGGGAGTGACCACATGAGAACAAAATACAAAATACAGGTTTCATGGTTATTTTGAACTCCAAATAATCGTCTGCAGTCAGTGTCGTAAGTCATGCAAACAGATTATTACTCACCACAAGCTTTGAAAAGCTTGAGTCACAAAACTCTGTCAGCAAGGTTTAAATTGAATTCACTCACAATGAGTTGAGTAGTTGAGATAATTAGTTTTACTTCGCTAATATTTCAAAGAGCAGAGATACACTTATTTGAATTGCTATAGTAATTTCATTTTTCTTAAGGATGACTTACCACAGCATCTCCGACAACATTTCCTTGCGAGTGATGATTATTACTCTGAGATAACTGACAAGAACACAGAGAGCTAATAATTTAATATCATAAATATACAGACCTTGATTAAAATTACATAATACACAGCTCTCAGCAACTGCCAGGGGCTGATTTTATATACACGATCAATTTCTATTTTTATTATTTAACAGCAACCAAATCTGATTCATTACGCCAGCTTTTCTTCTTAGAGTCAGAAAGAAATGGGTCCTGAGGTATTGGACACATTTGTTTTCAATCTTGTCCATCTTGTCAAGCTGGCAGTTATGTAAGAGTGGTGGGGGATGATGGATAGAGGTCTGGGTCATGTAATGATTTACACAGCGATGGCTTTCACGCTGGAATTGATTCCTTTTGTGTACTCCAACAGAAGTGGATCAGCTTAACTTTACAGTCCGTCACTCCCTCTTGCTGATTTGTCCATTCTTCTCCTTCACCCTCCATCCTTGATTCTCCTGTTGTCAGCTACTTGGTTTATTGCTGTCCTGTCCCCCCTTTCTTATCACGCGCTCAGCTTTCATGTGTCAGCTGCCCTCTTCTTCTTCACTGCTTTTTTTTTTTTTTTTTACCCTCACATGTGCTTTCAGTAACTGTGCAATCATAACCTCTTGATCCCACTTCTTGTGGCTGTTTAATCCCAGTCAATCAGCAGTCCTCTGCACTTATTATGGTCCTTACAGTGACGTGAACACAAGGAGCACCTGCTGTGCAATTTTGTCAGAATAGCGTTCATTCAGGAAACCTAAACAAAATAATGTCAAGTAAGTATTAAAAGTCTCTTGTTTACTTACAGTTTACTGCTACCGGCTCCACATGTGGACATTTGATTGACAGGCCAGTTTCAACGTTGATTCTGTTGGTCTCTGTGCTCTCTTATTGCTAAGATTTCAAATGTAACAAACAGCAGTAATTTATTAATTACTAAATTATAGTAATATAATTCATACAAGATGACTTTTCCTTGGGAATAATGTCTGAAATCACTTTAGCTACCACAAACCAAATAAATAATTACATGTTTTAGAGATTTTAGTGTCATACATTATGCTGTTCAAATAAAACTGCCCAAAAAGCAGGCCGACAAAAGGTCAGGGGTCATGTGTGAGAAGTAACAAATAGATATTTTTCCTCTGACCACCAGGCCAAAGGTTCAGTTCACAGGTGGGCAAATTAGTTCAGGTTGTTAATCTTGACAGAACATGCTGGGGTTGTGTTTGCATGTAAAACATTATGTCTACTTTAGGAGTTAAATGAAGCTCATAACTGTGGTAACCATGATGAATGATGGGGCAATAAAGTGGTGCTCTAAAATGTTCTCTCATTCTTTCCCTTCATCACTGGAAATTGCCTTGTAGGGTAAATTCATCCAGACCATGCAGTACGGGGGTCACAGCTATGGTCTGACCAGAGATGCCATCGAGGATGTAGCCAAAGAAGGACTAGCCTGCTGTGTGCATATGGAGCTGGAGGTGCGTATGTACACCTCGTGTCTGAGAGTACATCAAGCAGACTAATACCAATAAGGCCAGTTGAGTGACAGACAGAAGCGATTTAGAATCTAGCAGCAACATAGAATTATGAAAGGGTCCTACGGTTATACATTTATTACATTTTGCACAAAAAAATACAATATGGAAAAGGATTTGAATAATATAATTAAAAATTGCAAAAGAAGTGCCCTCAGTAGAGTGCAGAACTCCATAAGGTTTGTCTCCATCTCCCCTCCCAAACAAAGAGGAGTTGAATAGCAGCAAAGTTAACAGAAACATGGTTTTATTCATCTGGTATCTTGCCTAACGTTAGTGGACCATAAGATATTGAGTATGGAATGAATTGGCGGATGCTCCGGTTCAAACTTAGACAACATTTTTCTTTGGATGTCAGTTTTCAAGCAACAACAAAGTCCAAATTGTAGCCTGCAACCGACTAAGTAAGGCTTGTTTTTATAGTCGAAAAGGCCTTTTTGCTACTGGCCGGTGAAGATGAGTGAGGAGTCAGCAGTCAATGACGGTATTAAACAGTCAATTAAATGTGTTTTTCAAAAATTGTGAATCACTCTAACCTTGAGCATACAGCCATAAAAGAGCACATAAAAAATTATGCTGATGGGGTCAGCAGTATGCAAGATTATTCGTGGACAGTCAGAAACACACACTGGACCAGACCTATGATCTCCCCACAGGCCTACGCCTGGCAAATACCAATCCCTCACTGCAAACTGTTTGTCCATCCTCTCAGGGTGTGCTCAGTCTGAAGAACAGCTACTTTGAGCCGCGATACATCCTGCTCATCCCCACCCAGGTTGAGAAATACATAGGCCACATGAAAAGCCGCGGCCTCTATACCCCGGCACAGATTAACGTGGCGATGTCACGCGTAGAACTCTACGCCAACACCAACAGGCAGCGACTGGGATTCTTCGATAATGTTATCCCCTGTGGTACGGCAAAGCAGCACTTTTTCTTTATTGTGAATGTATTTATTAACGTTATTTGATGCTGTACTTGTGTATTTAAGTGGGCATTGCAGAGGATAATAATGGTAATTATATATAATCTAGTGGTTAATCAGATCCATTTGATTATTTAGTGAATGAAAGTTTAAATATAGTACAAAGTGTAATTATACATGTTCTCAATTCATTTTTAACAAGCTAAGAAAACAAAGAAAGAAAGCTGGAAGTCTTTGCTGTGCTTGTTCTGTTCCCTGGCAGTGTGTCATTTAGAGCCTCGCAGAGCTCACTCTGGCTGAGAGCAGTCCAAGTGTCATTGGTACAGCCTCGGATAAATTAACACACTTCACTAAGAATCCATGCACTACACTTTCAATCCAATTACCGCATGTATTAAGGGCACGTAGCCGCAGAATAGCTGTGTTTATCATTCCCTCATGAAGGCACTTAGACATGTTAGCTGTTTTCTTAATGAGACGAACATACAGAGAGTACGGACCCTCATCACTTTTATGCACTGCTAGCTACTGCCTCATTACGCTAAGGTCATCATCCCCATCTCTTTGATTCATTACTGTTTGATGGGAGATGCATTGGCTCTGTTCACAACCATATTTTTGGGGTTCGCGCTGTGTGTGTGTGTGTGTGTGTGTGTGTGTGCGCACTTGGATGTGTGAGTAGACGACTGGGAGGAAGCCTATCACACGCTGAAGCAGATAGTGAAGGAGTACCTGTTGGTAGAGGAGCAGGAAGAAGGAGAAAACAACAACAGAGGATCCCCTGACAACACCTCCACTGGTGTGTATTTGTTTGTTCGTTCAGATCATCATTAGCAGACTCAACGTGTCAGGGTACTAATTCTTTTGTTGCAAGTCACTGGCAGTAAAGTGCAGTCAAGGGCACCTTGCACAGTTTTATTTAAAGGGGCAATTCTCTTCTCTTTTTTATATGTCAAAGACAATTTACTAGTGACAGGAAGCATTACCCAGCCTGTTTAAAACAGATGTATAATATCCTCATCCAACCAATAACCATCCTATGCACTATTACACACTATTGCTACGGTCTCTTTCTCTCTCAGGTCACGAGCCAGAGGAGAAGCCACTGTCGCCACCTCTGTCGAGGTCGGGATCAGGAACACTCACGGCTCACTCTGCCACAGCGCTTGACCCCTCAGATCTGTCTTACAGAAACTACTTCAACAAGATCCAGGCCGTGCTCAGCCCTCAGAAGAGCACCGCTGTGAGTTACAATATGTCTGATGTAAACTTTATTGTTCACGAAGACTGTAAGTGAATGTTAATTAGACGACTACACTGCAACACACTTACGGGGGAAATATCATTAATCTTCTAACAGGATGCTTTCCCCTCCTTATTTCCATACATCATCACTCCCCCATCCCACTTTCCTCCCCTTTTCCCCGCTTCTCCTCTCCCCTTTAATCGCCCTCCACTTCAACTCCTGTTTCTCACCTGCGTTCCCGCTCCATCTCCCCTACCTCTCACCTTTCTGTTTCTCCTCTCCTCCTCCTCCTCCTCCTCCACCTCTCCGTCTCTCTCCTCTGCAGGAGCTAGCTTCCATCAGGAGGCGTGAGCAGCTGGTGAGAGAGGCCATTGTGGGGAAGAGTCTCGGGATCTACAGCCAGCTCTTCAAAAGGTTCATTATTAGTAGCGCGCACTCCACTGCACTCCGGAGCTTAATTTCAAGCGGGCACTCTCAGCTGGGCCAAATTGGTTTAATTTGTCCACTTGTCCTAACCACGTTTTGATGGTTTGTTTTGGGGTTGTTTGACCTTGAAGGTGGATTGGCAGGTGGCCACATCATTTGAATCTGAGTGTTTGTTAATATGATGGGCCTGTGTAGTGGCACTAAAATATACCTGTCACCACTTGTGAAATCTGAATGAAAAGACCTGAATGTGAAATTGATTTCTCCATATGCTTGAGAAGAATTATTGAATTTACTCCTAATTTCTGTTCACCACAGCTCTGCTCAAACAGCACCATCGTCACTGCAGAATCCAGATACCCATTTTAGTGAGGATAGCAGGTAAGAGCGCACACACACTGAAAAAAACACAGTATACACTTATAAGTGCTCACATATACTACCAATGCATTTAAAGGTAAGGCCAGATGTGACCGTATGAGAATAACAGATGGAGACACATTACTTCAAAGTTGTATGACATTTCACTCTTTATGGTTTCTAAATTCAAAATAATAGCTCTTTGATTCATGGTGTTGGATAATACAGAAGAAGTCTTGTGGTTTCATGAAAAACAACAATGTGGAGCCCTGGCCTGTTTTTAAACAACATATGTTCACTTTTATAGAGCTCATTCTTCTGGTGCCAGCCATGTGGGGACAAATCTAAACACACATGCACAGACACACACTTGCTCACAAATACATACTTTTAAATCTTCTGGTGCTTTTTGACTCCAAAACGTGTACATTTAAACTCACAGCTTTTCCATACTTTTACAAATTAGCACCAATTTCTTTCAAAAGAAGACAATTAAGATACATGCAGTACATATTCAGTCAAAATGAATTTGTTTCCTTTGGGGTATATTTTCTCAGAAGGCGATTTATGGCAAACTGAAAATCTACAAGTTCTATCACTGAGCGATACATGCCCCCAGTATGTGCCATTTGCATTACTCAGCCCTTCAGTATTTCCTTTGGAATATTCCAGACATCTGTCTACTTGTTGGCAACACTTTAATTAAGAATATGTTTCTACTTGCTTATAGTAACAGAGGATCCTTTCCTATTTCTTAGATTTTTTTTACATATAGTCTTGTGGGTGAGCTTGAGTGTGTGTACGCATCTAGCGTCAACTGCTAGTCAATATCCCAGAATTCAATGACAAAAATCTTTACCTGTTTGTTTATTAAGAACCAAGAAACCAGAAATAATCATTCAAAAAATTAATGTGTCATTACTGATTTGTGGCATGCTGTCAAAAGTTCGATCAATATCTCCAGCTATGGAGGTCCTGCTTGGTGTTATCAACACGATGGGACAATTTCCAAAAGACATTCTGCAAAAAATGTCTCACTCTCTATTTTTAGTGTTTTTCTCACTTTTGTCTCTGGTCTCTTTGTTTAACTTCCTACATAACACCTCTTGCTACATGAACTTCATCCTCCCCTTTCCTCTCCTTGTCGGTCTCTTTCACCCCCTCACCCTCTGGGGTTTATCTTTTCCTCCTTTCACAAGCAGCTCGGATGAGTCTCGTGCCAGTTCAGCGCTGACTGTGCCCAGTTCAGCCGGGGGCTTTTCTGGTTCAGTGCAGCCGCTAGATATGTCTGTCCTGGGACACACCTTGGAAACACTCAAAGGTTATTATTGTTTTTTTGTTTTGTTTTTGTCATTGTAGGGCATTTATGTTGTTATAAATAGATAGCCAAGAGAGGAGAGATTTATGAGTGGCTAGAGTCCTGGGAAAAAGACAATTCAGTTTTTACTTATTATGCTTTAACACACAATATTTGTCTTTTGTTATTCATTTTATAGTTTATAACTGTATGTAAATGACCAAAACAGTACATCTGATTGTAAGATAAGTAAGTTGAGTGCATTAAGATCAAAACATATGTTGATGTGTTTCCATATAGTAAAATATGATCATTTCATACCTCATGTCAGGTGAAACTCCTGAAGCCCCACATCCAGGCACAGACCTGCTGGCTGCGGCCGTGTCTCCCTCCTCTGATAGACGTCCTGGATCCAACGTCAAGCCCATCCTGCCTCCAATCCCTTCTGGACGCAAGACCCCTGCATCACCCAGCCCAGCGCCTTCACCCAGACCCAGCCCAAACACGGCAGTCGAAGAGGGAGGAGATGTCGACGGGGAGGCATAGCTTCAAAAGGCCTTGGAAATTAGATGAAGTCAATCAATCAGTAAAAGTATAAAAGTGCATTACTTGAAATATAAGGTTAGTCGGTTAAATTATAAGAACATCAAAAGCCTGTGCCTTCAAAAGTGAAATGTCAACCGCAAAACACACGTGTGTTGCTCTCTAACCACAAATTAATCAGTGTGACGTGATGAAGCCAAGCCAAACACTTGAGGTCGGACTTAACTGTCAGCACTCGTCTTTTCCTGTGAAATGTTGCTCGTGCCGCAGCACGCCTGGATCTTTTGCGCTTGCTATATGATTTATAAATGATAAGGGATGGTGTTAATGACCATATATACTCTATATAAGGAGACAACAGTATAATTATAGGCAAAGTTGTGTTTTTCCTCTTTGTAGAATTACTGGCGTACTGGCCTGAAGATATTGTGTTGACATATGTTTTTATTAAAGCTCCCACACAAATTGACGTCTTGATGTCTTTCAGTCATGAGGAATACAGTAGTGTGTTCAAGAAAATTGTTGTTTTTCTCTATTCATATTAATGTGTTCTTATTGACTAAAGGTAGTATCTGTTCATCTTGGAAAAGTTTATATCTACAAAATATGTGGCATCATATCATGTTTTATGAATGTGGCATTCATTTTCCTGACAGTGAAGTGGCATTATATTTCCTACTGTTCAGTAATCTCATCAAATAGGATTTGCCATTGACACCCAGATGCTGATCTTTTATATGCAGCACGGAGCTGTTGTCAATGGATGATAAATACATCATTAATCTTTATCTCTTCTGATGGGATTATTTATTCAGCTGGAAATGCATTCATTTGGAGGTTGTTGACAGGTATTAAACAGTGAGCCATCACAAACAACTTAGTGTGTTTTTTGTCAGTTTGTGTGTGTGTGTGTGTGTGTGTGTGTGTGTGGCTGCACATAGCCATGCACACAGTCATACTTACTTGTGCACCTGTGTGTGTCTGTGAATGTTTCATTCATTGTAAATGGAAATTGTCATCTGTCACAGATGTATGCATTGCTTATTTAACTGGTGCCTCAGCCAGCATGCTTGTGGGTGCATGTGAACGTGCACATACAGTGTGCGTGTCTATGCAGAGACTCTGCACACACGCTAAACACACCTGGCCATCCATCACTGTCTGTCTTCCTCTCAGGCAGCAGATGTTGCAACCCCGTCATAATTCTTTGGGAGTTTGAAACCAGACAGTGTCTTTAGGGCCCCTGGGGTGTAACCTACTTCCACTGCAGTCTGCACCACAGCTTATCATGGACTAACATGTTGTCTTCCTCCGCATTAGCATAAGTGGATGCAGCTATGTGCATGATAAAGTTTGCAAAAGCCTTCAAGCCAAAAGAGACGTACGACGTGAGGAGCAGATGAGTGAATGGGAAGTTTGCCTCTTGTCATTGTGGACGTGTGATCATATTTACCCTGCGAAGATCGACACTTAACGCATGCCTTTGCCTCTGCTTATATCTATTTTTCATGCATCTGCATCTGTTACTATCTCTCTGTCTCTCTTGTGCCTCCCTGTCTGCAGTGTTAGATTGCATGGCATCAGCTATAGCCTATTAGTTCACAACTGTTTAACAAGATAAAAACAAAATATCGTAAATCTCATCCGTATAATATTTTGTGGCTTCCGATAAGTCATGTAGCCTTTGCATGAAATGTGCAGTTAGGTTATCTGTAATAGCAGCAGCTGCATCTCTCTCTCTCTTTTTCTGCTGCTTTCTCTACATCATAAACCATAATGTAACTTAACACATCGTCCATACAGTAAGTTTAAACATCATACCGTATGCGTGTAAAACGCACCACTCGTCTTCCCCCGCTTCACCAGCTGTTGCAAAATAAACGTGTCACACACTTTCATCTTGTCATAACTCCTCAAGACAGCAACACTCCACCAAAGAGAAAAGGAGAGCACATTCTCAGGGAGAAACAAAGACTTGCTTGCTTCTCTGCCTGCAGGAAGGAGTTGTTATGGGAGAGATATGCAGAAGCACATTATCAGTTTTCACAAAGCTAAGGGGTGGCTGATGTTATGAATAATTTTTTCATGATATTTGCAAGACTTGAGCGACAGGAGGAAAGAGAATGAATCTGTATTTTCATTCCTGAGAGGATGTTGCACAAAATAACAGAAATGGTAAGAAATAACAGCAATCTAAAACATTACTAAATCAGTTTCTAGTAATGCACTCCGGTCTTGAGTAGTTATATTCCTGTGCGAATCATTAGACGTCAAAAATAACATTGCAAGACGCAGACACTTTTTTGCCCTTTAAGGAAATGTATGTCTTTAAAATGTATCCGACTCTTTGAACTGTCTCATAGTGTTTGATTTGACTAAACTAAAGTAAACCAAACCATACTACTGTATATGGTACTACTTTAAACTGCACTACTAACTATATGGTACAGTACTAAATTATACTATACTATACCTAATCGTATTTTGCTATACACTATGATGAACTGTTAATGTGCACGTCTTTCCAAGATAATCTCTGGAAATGTTCCTAGTTTGCACAGTAAGAAATGGCCTTCTTTCGACGGCTTAATGTATTCAGTCATGTTCAGCAGTCAGCTTCAGTTTAATAAAAATGATACTCTTACATTGCCAGAGCTATTTCCACACTCAATTTCACTGTGCTAACACAGGATAAAACTCTGGCTGAACCTGCTGTCATTCTGAGATAGTTGGGGGAAAAAACCTATCTGGGCTGTTTGAATTTATTTTTTAAACCAATCAGAATTTGACAACGGTGGATCCAAACTGTGTGCTATGGTCACAGGTACTCTGTCTAGACACAGGGGTGTTTTTGGAGGACAAACAGAGACTTACTTTGGCCAATTTCACAAGGATCCTTCTCACCTGTTCCTGCTCTCTTTTTCAGATCCCAGGCCTTCTGGCCAGGTGGATGTAAATATCGTGGAGCCTTATGAGCAGCCTTAAACAGCTTTAAATTATACCCCTGCTTTTACAGCGACCGTGATTTGTTATTAGATACAGGTTCAGCAGTTACTTCTAGTTCCCTTCACTGTGGGTTTACCTTTTAAAATGATGGGAGGAGAGAGGGAGGGTTATGAGGCTGAGAATTGACTGTGAAAATAGTCTGTGAAAGTACAATAATATGTTACAGGTGCTGCTGTAAACGTAGTAACTGGGCTTCGCACATGTGGAGTGGAGTTTGAGGGAGGAGCAGGGACATGCCTTCTCATTTCAAGCGCTAACATACACATCCTTCCTCCACAGATGAAATGATATTGTCTTCCATCTTTGATGATCCCTGGTGCTCTTAACAACAGTCTTTGGATGTCTCTGTGTCTTCATTTAAAATCCCTGTTTTCTCTATGTGTGGAAAGCAAAAACAACAGTGAATCAATACACATTGATGATTGGCGTTATTTCTAAGCTTGCATCAGTAACTCTGTATGCAGATGATGCCTTGGCGGTTGCTTGAACAGACGGATTGATTAGGTAGAGGACAAAAAGAGCAAAGAGGTCCCAGGTGATTTGGGTTTGTGCTGAACCTGCTGTTTTGATTACTGGACATTTGCTGGAAGTCTGTTGGAGCAGCATGGGTGACTAACTGTAGCACTGACCTTCGTGTCCTGGGCTCTCCACCTTGAACTTCATCCCTCTGCTGCATTCTTTCTGTGGCTCTCTGGTACATTTACTCAAATACTGTAAATGCATTTGTAAGCTGCTTTTACTTTACTTTAATATTTCCTATTTCTAATTCTGCATTTCATAATAAAACTGTATCCTTTGCTAAGACCGTCATACTCCATAACATATGGCTTTAGTTACTTGCATTAGAAGTGACCTTTTACATACAAACACATCAGTTTGTAAAATGTTTTCGGTTAGAATCAGCTCCCCCTCCAACGTGTATATGCTGATTACTTGTTAATTCATCAGTTATAATAAATAATAAGATATGTCTCATAACATTACACACAACAGCTGATCATTTTGCTGATGATATGTCTATACTTTAATTAAAACAAGCACACATAACAGCCAGTGTTCATGGCATAGTTATTAGCCCAATACAAATGAGATAATCAGGTTGTATATGTCCCCTTTTATAACCAACCAAAAGAACACTTTCTTTAGGCCTTGATTTGAAGTGTTTGTCTTTCCTTAAAAAAATATTTCCTTTCAGTATGTCTCATCCACCATAAACATAATTATGCTTCACCTCGAGGGTACCGATCGGAAGCTGTTGCCGAAGGCAAAGACTTCGCTACTTCCACAAAAACACTCTGGATTTATCTCTGCAACCTTTCTCCCTCCGTGCTTGTGTAGAGGATGTTGGAATAGGTCAGGGTGGTGATATAATGAAAGCTTAAATAAGACGCGCACACACAACACACACCTCTGCATTAACTCTGCCGCATGATGTGGCGCCACACTCAGTAACTATGGCAACGGCACACTGCACTGCACCTCCCTATATATATGTGTGTGTGTGTGTGTGTGTGTGTGTGTGTGTGTGTATAACTCCTCACTGTGTTCCCTGCGGAGAGATTAATTCCCTGCCAGATTCATTCCCTGTCAACTTGCTGAAACAAAAAGTTTCTGTTTTAATTAGTTCGGTGCAGTGTCTCGCTTCATCTATCTATCTGTATAGTGTCTCTCTCACTTTGACTGACTCTCTCGCACCTCCTTCACTCTTCCTCTTGCTCTCTAGTGTAATTAAAGACAGTCAGTGTGGATAATAGAACCGTAATAGTGTGTAATTGCAATAATCAATACACGGTGCATACTAAAGAACTTGCCATTCATCAATATACAGAGAGGAGGCAGGCGGCACAGAGCAAACGCATGCTTAGCCCTCATTCATTTATTTATGCTGTAATTGGTCATGTTGTGTTTGTCTTAAAACTTTTGGTTTTGGTACAGCATGCTGGGTAATTCCAATACAGGAGTGTCAGTATCTAACACAGCAGACTTCAAACAAAGGACAAAATTAACAGTATTTTAAGATAATACAAAGGTTGTAAGTGCAGGTCATCCTTCAGGGTTAGAAGCTATGTAGCTTAGCTTAGCATAAAGACAGGGGAAACTGCTAGCCTGGCTCTGTCCAACTGGATTTAACTAATTAGTTAATTAGTGAGCTTTAGAAGATTTAGTCACCGATGGATAGAGAACAGAGTAGCGGTTTCCACCAGTTTCCAGTGTGAACATCTCGTCAACATGGGAGATGCTAATACTTTATATAATCAAAATAAATCAAATATTTTTTTTTATTAACTTTAAACCACTGTATGTGTTGGATATTGCTTTTTTAAATATGTACTAACTATTTGTGATTCCTTATTTCCGGACTTTAACCAATAATTAATCTTTTAATGTACTTTAATTATTCTGATCATCTGACACCATGTCATGTCACAATTGCTGGTTGCTAATGAATTTACTCAGTGTTCTACTACATCAAATACACTGCGCACAGTTGGAAAAAAAACGTTCCAGACTGTTTCTTACATAATGACCCAAACTAAGTTGCACAATTGCATAACAGAGGATTTGTTTGACTGTTAGCGAGTTCATACATTAGAAGTGACAAGCAAGCACAGCAATAATGTCCAAAAAGTCAACGGAAAGAGGACTTAACTTGACAGCAAAAAAAAACCCACAAAGACACACATTTATATGCATTCGTCTTTCTCAGGCCTCTCATGCCACATCTGGCTTGGCCCCCTCAGGCTGTCGGTCAAGTGGTGGGAGATCTCAGTTGGTGGAGGAGGTGGACATGCCCAGACAAATACCCTTACTGGAACAATACTGCCCCCTCCAGGGTGGGCTGACCTCACATGAAGAGAATAGTCAAGCCAAGGGAATGGCAGCCTTAGGGGCGCAGGGCTACAGCTCGGCTCAGGAGGGGGAGGAAGAGGTGATACTTTGACTCATGGATTTCCAGTCGGGTGGGATTTCACAGTCTGTGTGTGAAAGTGTGTGTGGATGTGTACACTTTTTTGATCTTTCCTTTGATTTTTTTTTATGGGTCTTGACCTTTGAGCGTACTTTTAAACCTTTGCTTTAAGGTCGGCTCTCCAAAGCGTGACGACAGCAGTTTTCATATACCTCCACGCCCGTCGCCATCCCCACCCTTTCTCCCATCCGGTCATATTTCTGACTGTCTTAGCTCTTTTGTCTCCATCTCCATGTGTTTCTCTCTTTCTGCAGATGTTTTTCTCCTCAGTCTGCTGCTCCTTCTCCTCTTCATGTCTCCATCCCCTCGTCTCTCTGTTTCCCACTCTTTCATCTCCTGTGAGAAGTGCTGAATCATAAAGGCATAGCAAGAAAGGCTAGACCGTGCCACAGACTCACCATGTGTTAGCCATACACATTTTTCGGTCATTCTTTCTTTTCTTGCACCCTTTTCTCTCTTTTTAGGATCGTATTAGGGTTAGTATTTCATGCTGTCAATCATAAATCATTACTTTTCAGCTATTTTCCTCAGGCCCCCTCGAGTTGTTACTCCAGCCTCTCTGTGCTATTCTCATTACCCTCTCCTCCTCCTCTGTCATTGTATCTCCTGCTTTTACCGCCTCTTCCCAGCCGCTCATTTACCAAACGTTGTTGCCTTGTTACACCCACAGTCCACTTCCCATGAAATCGAGTGATCTACTGAATATTTTTTCTTCATAGGAGAGCCTCTGACTATGCAACAAATTACTGTCCCCCCCCCCCCCCCCCAACTGTGCCATGCATATGAAATCACACCAAAGAGGGACATTTCAAAGGGCACATGATGGGGGAGAAGAGTCTAAATAGACAGCAGAAGGAGGAGAGACGGAGGTGAATTATGAGGACAAAGGTTATGTGACAGTTGAGAAAACCCCAAGGTGTCTCCCTTTGAAATCCTTCCCCCCACCATATGCTCAAGCTCTAATATATTTGTCATATATTTGCTCCTGGACAGTCAGAGTTTGTGGAGTTCAGTGAGCAGGGTTTGATGTAGAAACAGCCTGCGTCGATGGATGAGAGAGGCATGGGTGCTTTTGTTTATCTTTATTTTGTTTTTGTTCCCATAAAATCTGAACATTGTAAAGGTCAGTAAATGGCAACCCTAGTGCAGTTAATGAAAACCCACGCCAGGTCGTAGATAATGTTAGGAATTATGCAACCTTTTTTTTTTTTCTACGTTGTTGAACCAAATTTACCTCTGCAGGTGTCTGTTGGCTGTCATGTTTATATGCTAAAAAAACTACTTTCCTGAATTTATCATATGAATACTTTTGTAAAATGTACATACCGTAGCTTTCATAGCGGCAGTCTCCCCCCTCAGGGCCATTTTCCATTCCATTGAGTACTGCCGCAGAGCTCCAATGACCTGCTCTCAGCAGACTTGTCTCTGCTTGTGTGTGTGTGTGTGTGTCATCTCTCAGCAATGGCCAACATGCAATATTGTAAAACACGTGAAGACGCATTCCACGGAGCCTGACTGATGGACGGAGTGCATTTATATACTTCAGATATGAGCTCATATCCTGGTTAGGTTCAAAGTCGGGACCGGCTGAAGGCATATTAAGCTCTCACCCATGAAGCAACATAGGATTCTGAATATCATATACTCATGTTTATCTTATTCAACAAATCCAATGAAAAGACAATAACAAATGGTGAATGTATCCTACCAATAAGTATTGCTTGTGTAGCCAGTGCAATATAATGGCAACAGTGACGAGGCAGACAGCGATCACCTTTGGGGAATGGGAGGTTGGGCATTACGCTTCCACGACGAAGACGTAGGACGGGACGGCATCATCAGCGGTAACCGCCTATGAGCGCAATGCATTAACCACCGATGGGAGACAGAGAGACTCACGTGTGACTTCATTCTCAGCTCAGGTAGACATTACTCTACTATGTATTTACATTGCAAATAGTTGTTTGCTGCTATATGAATGCTGGAAAGCCAAATGGCAGTGAAGACATGAGCACTAACCTGTCTTTTTATGGGATTCGTTGATAGTAACATTCATCCAAAGTTACATTTTGTCATTCATCGTAAAATTGTTCTATTGCAGGTCTAATGGGACTATACTGCATACCTGAGTAAACTCTGTTACTGTCCTTCACAGTCCTGCTCTGTGAACTCAGTTAAATCCAGTTCTGCTCTGCTCACCAAAGCTGGATTAGGTTTAGCAGAGCAGAAAAAGCACAGAATCATAAGTCTTGCAGCAAACTCCTTCAACAAGATAACCTTTATAACTGAACTGTCTTTGGTTTCAATAAATATTATGTGTTTTTTACAAAGGATCAGTACATATATTCAACCGCTGGATTAGCTGGGCGGCTCACAAGTGTACAGCAATATGTGAGTTGTTTAATAAACAGAACTAAATTTGTGCTTAACTGTGTTTTTCGGCATGAATGCTAAACTCAGACACTGAGTTTAATGACAGAAAAAGGTTTTCTGTCATTTTCTGCCAGATGTGTTGTACAGGGGTTGCCTATGTTAATATGCATGCACCTCGACACACTGTCAATTATGTCTACACTCTTTGAGATAGGTCAAGTTTAATTGGCAGAGTTTAGTCCAAATTCCCATGCATTTATTTCACAAAAAACACCTGGATTTGTAAATCAGGAGCTTTACCTCTCTGCTGTTTGTGCTTTGCAGCCAAACGCCAGGATTGCAGGTCTGTAGGATGGAGTGCAGCATGCAGGCACCCTGACTGATGTATCATGTAAAATGACTTAAATAAATGAAAGAACATTCACACACACACACACACACACACACACACACACACACACACACACACACACACACACACACACACACACACACACACACACACACACATTATTGAAGATTGTTGTTTCCCCCGAAGCAAAGCCTCATCATATATGCACACTTAAAATTCTCTTTAGACACTGCTTCAACAAGTTGAGTCAAATCCCTTTAGAACATTGTCTGCAGACAGAGAGGGATGCATGAAAGCTTGGCATGACTTCATGCAACTTGATTCTGGAAGATTCTTCCTCTGCTTTGAGCTGTGAAGGTGATTGCAGCATTGCCATCAACAATAAACCTTTTTTTTTTTCCTGCCTGAGTGACGGACACACAGTCATGCGAGCGGAAACATATGTCTAGCTCTGATGAATTCAAAAAGTTGCTCAGTCCCATATCTCCTCTTTTGACCTCATTCCCCAGCATTTCCTATCTCTGTCTCTGTGGTCCCTGAAAGGTTCAAAAGGCAATTGTGGACAGATGCTGCCCTTACACCTCCAGGGGTTGCCTAGTTCCTAACAATCCCACATGCATGTAAAGCATCTCTCCAGGCCAGACACACACTCACCACTCCTGAGATAGAAAGGGTTGTCTTTTGTTATCAACAGACATGATCTCTCTGAACTTCTGTTTATTCATGACATAGTCCATAAACTATTGCTCCATAATCTTTAGCATTTTATTTTCCCATTGACCTTTTAAATAATTCAGTAATATATACAGTACATATATATACACTCACCTAAAGGATTATTAGGAACACCATACTAATACTGTGTTTGACCCCCTTTCGCCTTCAGAACTGCCTTAATTCTACGTGGCATTGATTCAACAAGGTGCTGAAAGCATTCTTTAGAAATGTTGGCCCATATTGATAGGATAGCATCTTGCAGTTGATGGAGATTTGTGGGATGCACATCCAGGGCACGAAGCTCCCGTTCCACCACATCCCAAAGATGCTCTATTGGGTTGAGATCTGGTGACTGTGGGGGCCATTTTAGTACAGTGAACTCATTGTCATGTTCAAGAAACCAATTTGAAATGATTCGAGCTTTGTGACATGGTGCATTATCCTGCTGGAAGTAGCCATCAGAGGATGGGTACATGGTGGCCATAAAGGGATGGACATGGTCAGAAACAATGCTCAGGTAGGCCGTGGCATTTAAACGATGCCCAATTGGCACTAAGGGGCCTAAAGTGTGCCAAGAAAACATCCCCCACACCATTACACCACCACCACCAGCCAGTCTGGCACCAACAACCATGCCACGCTCAAAATTGCTTAAATCACCTTTCTTTCCCATTCTGACATTCAGTTTGGAGTTCAGGAGATTGTCTTGACCAGGACCACACCCCTAAATGCATTGAAGCAACTGCCATGTGATTGGTTGATTAGATAATTGCATTAATGAGAAATTGAACAGGTGTTCCTAATAATCCTTTAGGTGAGTGTGTGTATATATATATATATATATATATATATATATATATATATATAATTAACATCATTGCAGTATTGCATGTCAGTGCAATTTTTATATTCAAGACATTATTTACTGTATCTTAATAAGTACAAGTAATACAACATGTACACTCTGATGTCATACACAGATTTTAATCTCTTTTCTTGCAAACATGAACAAAAGCATTTGTAGTTATGTGTAGAAAAAAGTCTAAATTGTTGGTCAAAAATGTTTGTTTCTATGATATTATTGACTCATTTATACATGTGTATCTGTAGTTTTCTCTTTATGTTTAATATTGGATTTACTGTGACACTACATCTTCTTAAGCACAGTGAAGGGAGCTGGTTTTGTTCATTATTTTGACATCCTTTGTGGGATTCAGAGTGGTAATTGGACACACTCATGACTAATTCTTTCAGCCCAGACTTCTGCTGCATCTCAATTCCCTGCTCTGATGCAGCTTGTCCCAACAAACCAGCCCTCACGCTGAAACCGCTGTTTTCTTCTGTTGCCATGACAGCTCGTATCTCAGTCGGAGACGAGAAGTCGCGTTGTTTACGAAATGAATTTATCATGACAAAAACTGTCTGCCAGATGCAAGTACAGAGTCTGTATACAATGAGGGTTTGGATGTGTGTACTTTTGTCCGTTTCTGTCTTGTGCAGACCTTGGCTTGTCCTGTCTCTGTACATCTTTGCTCTGTGTGTGTGCATGGAACTGTATGTTTGTTTGTACTGCTAAAAGGCTTGGCACAGAGCAAACCTCTTTGTAGTTAGCAGCAGTGGGTACTCTGCCCAGCTTGTATGCTTTATGGATGCGAATCACAGTTACATTAGCCTCCGGCCAGAGACACTACCCATCTTCCTGGTGTGAAACTCCAACAAATGTGCCAACACTGACAGCAATAAACAGAAACTGATACAAACATCAAATACGTCTGACACACATCTCATGCTGTCAGTCTATCAATAGTTACATTACTGCCACACAAAAGGAGGCAGAGGCGCAAATGAACTGCCAGCGTGAGCAACCTTGCATCCAAGTCTGATTTCACGCTACAGCAGCAGGTGATATGTCTTGATTCTGAAAGTTTAATTGTAAAATGTTCCAAAGTGTAGGTGGTCAAAGTTCAGCTCGGAGTTACAAATACATTTCAGACAAAAACATTCTACCATCTCCCGTTTTTAGCTCGAGCTAATGATCTCACTGTAATATACCCACCAATTATACGGCACACACTGTATAAAGAAATAATCAATTCGCAATTTCAAACTGAAAGCCTCAACTTTACATAATTAAAGTGCCGTGTGAGAAATCGCACAATTAACGTAGTGCCTTACAACCAGCGGCTAAAGTAATGTTTGATTCTCATAACCTCTGTAATGGAACCAGTGGAGCAAAAAAAAAAAAGAAGGTGGAGAAATGAAGATTTCAGAAATGCATTAAATCTGTATTTCATTAAATTAGAAGTAGAAGCTCCTTGAAAAGTTGCCACCAGGCATGAATGGCGAATGACCATGGCTTCTCCAAACAGAATATTAATAGGTTATTATACTCACTTGTACCTCCATTTCGTACATCATCAGTGGCCTCAGCAGTAACACAGTAGTTATGGAATTGATATGGCTTTTAAAATAATGGAACTGTCCCAAAAAAAGATGTTTTTATAGTTCTTTTATTTTCAATCTGCATTTTGGAAGAAAAGTTTCAGTCCCTCTTAGAAGAAGCTCTAGTTAAAACCAAGGATGTGTAATTATCTGTGAAGGATATTTTTACTGGATTGTCAGTAAAGTCTTCCAGCCCATGGGATTCCTAATGAATGAGGACCACACACACACACACACACACACATTGAGACGTGCATACCCGTGTGCAGACATTTTTATTATTATTTTGCCTTCCATATGTTCTCCCACTCAGCCATAATAACCCCACTCGTACATCCTTCATTCTCATCTCTTGATGGGTTTGCTAATTTACTGTGCTTTCATTTTCATTCTCCCTCTTTCTCTTGACTCCCAATGCACATGATTGTGTTGTGGTTAGCCTAAAGCGTGACTTTAATCAAATCTCACTTTTGTGCTGGCACCTGACTACGGGGTATTTAAGCCCAGTTGGAGAAGGAGAGCAATTAGCGGAGACAAGGCTTGTTAATAGTCCCCATCTGAATACCCCCAACAGGTCCAAAACACCTTTTACGTCTAATAACACCTGCTGCTGAAAGACAGTTAGGCTTGTTCACCCATGATGTAACTGAGCCAGGGAAGCTGTCAAGACTAAAGTGGTGAATGTTTACAGTGTACGATGTTGATGTTGAAAGAGATGCCGTTCTTCTCTCTAAAGTGCAATCAGTATCGACACTGGTCGCTTATCTCCACACTGAGGCTCAGTATCAGAGGAGAGGCCCACAGAGAGATTTACGCACAGAGACACACTCACCTTTGACTGTCTGGTGAGAGTGGTCCTGATTGATGCCCCCTCCTGAACTTCCTTAACATATGCTGAGGGTCAGCGGCAGGGCAGCGCCTGACTCAGACGGCCCTGAGGCCAAACCAGAATATACCACATCAATTTTACAATTTGATCCCCTAAGATCGAGTGAACATTAAGAAAGGTAACGCACTTCAGTGGGGTTGTATTTAAAGCGTGTACCTCTTTTGCAGGAATTGAAACGGTTTCACTATGTGTGACATCTGGGAAGTATTCTGACATTAATTTCTTGTAGCTTTGAAGTTCAATCAGCCTGCTATATGTCTCATTGCAAGAGGAGGATGGAATTCTGGTCCATTTATAGCAGATGTATTTGAGGAAAGGCTGGATGGTCAAGTTTTGCAACTGATTTATTTGTTGCAATTTATTAGATCTGTATGTTCTGTATATACAAATACGTGCATGCTTTCCTGATCTGTTTTTCTTTTTACAGATGTAGCTACAGCAGACAAGTCATTATCTAGAGACGAATGGAGACGGTTTCCACGTGAGAAATAGATCCTATGTATTAGAGTATGTATTACAATAGCATCATTGCATATGTTCACATCTCTACACCATCTAAATCTACATCTCACTGTTGTCCCCATCTTAAGACGGTGTGTGCATGTGTTGAGTTATAGCATGTCAAGACTGACAGCTGGCTAAACCCAATTAAAGTAGTCACCACATTCCTGGAGTCCACCATTAAAGGTGACCCTATGCCCCTCAACACAGACAGAGAGAGGCTTGTAAAACATGACAGATTTATCATCTTGCCTCTCCTTTCTGTTTTGCTCTACAAGCTATTTTGGTTGGGTTTATGTGTGAGTATACACACTTTGACAACAGAGGAATGTGAGGGATACAAGAATTTATGGTCTGACATGACCGTGGCTGTGTTTGGTGCTCTTATCGTCTGATATTTTGCCTATTTGATGTTGGATAAATACATAATATTTTGTTTTGATTAATGGAATGTTGTGTAAGGGTAGTGTGCAAATATAGTTTGAATTACAGCCGTTTAAAAAAAATGATTGCCATATTAAACAGCCAGATGAAACAAGCAGTAAAAGACTGGGTTGGCAAGTGTCAAATAACTTGAATACTACTGTATATTTCCACCACTATTTGCAGAGGTCGTATCGGGGTTCTTTTCCGTCCGCAAGTATGTGTGGAGCCAAGACAGATTATGGGTGGATTTGCAAATTCTTTACTCAATGATTATTCAATTTACAGTATAATTGTGGGAAATGGCAAACTTAAAAGCCCTAAACATTGTTTTACTTAACTGCTTATTCTCCCTGAGGTGAACGCTTGGCTGTCTGTGTCTGCGCCTCCATTCACTAAATGCATTCACTGTAGAACAGTAGGATGTCAAAGCTCATAAGTAAACTCCCACTTCTCTCTCTATCTGTCTCTTTCTTGGTCTATCGCTCTCTTTCTCTCTCTCTCTCTCTGAGCCAACAGGTTGCAGCAGCTTCACCCCCACCCCTCTTCTCAAACTTTTCTGTGCAGAGCGCAGGAAAGAAAGTCTCTGTCATTCACCCGCTCTTACACACATTCAGACACACCCACCTCCTCATTCACGCAGACACAGACACAGACACACAGATACGCACATTGATTCCCATGTACCATTCAGTCGATTATCCCTGATAACGCTTTCTGCAGGAATCCAATATCAATTGCAGACTTTTTTTTACCCCCTGACTTGGATGAAACCTTTTTATGTATTTTAGAGGATATTTTCCCCCTTCGACCGTCAAGAGGTCACCTGGATTGGGAAGATAACAATGATTCACTTGTCTGCAGTGGTAAGTGAGATTGTGTGGGCCCACTTTAGGTCCGTAGTCAAAACCCATAACTTTAACTGCACTTTAATATGGTGCTTTACTGAGAGTTTTGAATTCGTAACTGCCCAGATACCCTTGTTAAAGCCTAAGTGTCTGGACTTGGGCCAACACCTTTAATACTGAGCCTTTACTGCTGCTCCATAAAGTACAATTTCTCCTTAAACAACATTAATGTCTGATATTAGTGTTTGCTGTTTGTCCATTTTCTTGTTCCCTGAATTGCCTTTATGTGATAAGGTACAGTAATTGCCTCAAATGTGCAATTCCACTCCTTCTAAGAACATGCACTTACAAATACACAGCCCATGTCCATGCAGTGCAGAAGTCCTGAATGCATGTGTGTGTGTGTGTGTGTGTGTGTGTGTGTGTGTGTGTGTGTGTGTGTGTGTGTGTGTGTGTGTGTGTGTGTGTGTGTGTGTGTGTGTGTTGGTCTTTAGCATGAGCTCTCCTGATTCTCTGCAGGAGTTAATGCAACTATTTTACACCTCCAAACGCAATAGGAGCATAAAAATGAGATATCATTCATTGTACAGTCATGTCAGCTCTAGTGTAGTCATGAATAACAAGAGAATGCCAGGATGTTTGTAAGAGCGTTGTCAGGAGATGAAACTATGTAGAATGAGTTGTGGATTTTTCCTTCCCATGCTTAGACTTGTCTGCGTTGGCTGACTGCAAATGCAAAGGAGCATTAAGACAGTATGATGTGTGTGTGTGTGTTTTTATTTGTTTGTGTGTTTTAGCTGTAGATCTGAATTTCACTGCATCAAAGACGTCAGCTATCATACATTGTAGACCTGAGCTGTGTGTGTGTGTGTGTGTGTGTGTGTGTGTGTGTGTGTGCCTTTGTGCCTTTTCACTGTTACCAGTTTCCCACCTACGGGGATAATCCATCCTGTGAAGTGGTGAGGTGGAAAATGCCATTATGTAGAAATAGCTGACATGCAGTTAGACTTGCAGGGTGTGTGATATGTGAGCGTGTGTGTGTGTGTGTGTGTGTGTGTGTGTGTGTGTGTGTGTGTGTGTGTGTGTGTGTGTGTGTGTGTGTGTGTGTGTGTGTGTGTATGTGTGTGTGTGTGTGTCTGCGTGCAAGAAAAGGAGATAGGGAACAGTGAGGGACTATCAGGGCCAGAGACAGTAAACTTCATTTTGCAACATTATTTAATCCTCCCGGGGCAGTGATAAACTAAAGGTCTCGGACACACAATACTCTGGACGAAGTACTTGTGATCCCAGCGTGGTGTGAGTGATGGATGCAGTGTTGTGCACGTGCTTTTTGATGCCGGATCATTGCAGGCGTGTTGTCTGACTATCTGCCTTGGGCTTATGATCACAGGGCATATTGAGGTGTTTGTTGGAATGAGCTGGGATTTGTAGTATGACTTTATGAATGGCAATGTCTTTCTGTCAGTTGGGAAGTCCATTACTTCCAGACAGAAATACCTCAACAACTATCATTGTGCAATAACTGTGGCTATCCCTCCACTTTTCCTGTAGAATTGTGCCATTATGATGGTGCCATAATGCAACATTTTTGCCCAATGATTTGGTGTTTGACAAAATACCTGCGAAACTAACTTCCATCATCCTCAGTCGTTCTGTCTTCTTAGTGCTAACTGGCAAATGTTAGCATGCTAACAAGCACAACTAAGACAGTGAACATGGTAAACATAATACCTGTGGACTAGCATGTTCGGATACTGACATTAGCATTTAACTCAAAACACAGCTGTGTCGCAGAGCTGCTGGCATGGCAGCAGACTCATAGTCCTGTTGCAATGTCTGTAGGGGTGGGTCATGTTTTACTTCATTGAATCTTTTCAAAATCGTTTGAATGAACTCAGAAATACATTTTGGTCAAGTGACCTCTTATTTTCTGCAGTATCTTTGCACATTGCTCAACACCAGGCTCTGCTGCATGCCTCAGCAAACTTCTGCCACCTTTGGCCTATGACGACATGAGAAGAAAATGCTTTTCAAAAATAATCTCATCAAATTTAAGCCATTTGCCTGCTCCTTTGATGAACATCCATGCAAACCTATTTTAATAATCCCGCTGTTGGATAGCTACAAGAAAGTAACTGTGTACTTCTGCACTCGCTGTCATTCATCAAACGACGCATTTATCCTCTCTCTGCACTTCACTAATAATAAGATACATGCTGAGACAGATCTTAGCTCTGCATTGGTATGTGAGGGAGGGGAGTGTAGTTTTTTGGCTGTGATACATTAGAGTTCAAGCAGTCAGCACTCACTTCTATCTGCAGAGGTCGTAAACTAGTCAGCCTTAAGCCATTCTGGCTTTGTCAGACTCATAACAGGTGGTCAAATCCCACTGGGGAATCTTATGGAATTCTGATTGTTTCACACTAATCAGATTTTTTTTTTTTATGGCTCAATAATAATAATTTATGGTGGAAATATGCTCTCATGAAGAAAACATTTGAAGTGATGTATTGCGGGATACGATGTGAATATTGTCATCTTGTGTATAGTGAAGCCAGATCTCTCTTTGATGTTTAGTTTACAAATTTGCAAAAACACATGCCCATACAGCACAGACACATGCGCACTTATGTGGGTGTGGGACTTACCAAGCTAATGTAAAACACCCCAGCACAAACTATTTCTGAGAATAGTTAATGCATTGAATGTGTTGCTCTCTGATTACTGTTATTGCTGCATGAGTTCTTCGATTTAAGTGTTGGATTTACTCTACTTAGGCATTGATTATGCTCACTTAACTGAATGTTGTTTTAGCCTTTTCTATTGATACATTTCTGTGGCCCTCAATATTCATTTAACACTCAACACATTCTGTCTGCCGGATTCCTAAGATGAATTGAAGTGGACTATTGAGCAGCACAAATGCTGTAAAGACACTGCAATATGCTAGTATTATGCAGTATATGTCAATACTTGGTTTTAAAGCTCACCTTCCAAGGTGCCCATCTCCAGGACAATATGCTGGTAAAGCAGCTACAACGTTTCAATAGGACTGAATTGCATTCACTCACTATATGTGTTTTATGCCAAGTCATACGTCGTAGCCTTGGGGCTAATATCATTCATGCGAACCTGAAGTTTCCTCTGTCTGTCAAGAAATAAAAAGAGGATTTTGGATTTCTGTATTCCAGAGTGTTACTGGACCTCCATTTACTCTGGGACAGCTAATACTCTCTTTTCATCTACAGTAGATTGCTGTGATTTACTGTGCTGTCACCAGTGAGACTCATTCGTCTAAATGTACCTTTCTTTGAAAAACTGCCAAAGATCATTTCCATTCATCCCACACATACAAACAAATCTTCAAAAACATTATCATATATACAGTATAAGCAGAAAAACAACACTGTTACATTTCGGATTGCAGCTAATTCACATGGTTCCTATTTACCACAAATTCACTTTGGCGTCACACAAAACATAACAGAGATACTTGGTGTCCGTTACAGATTTGCCATGGGGCTCCATTTTTTTTGACCAAGTGCAATGTAGAAAGCGCACTCACACATCGGAAGCGATTAGCCATGCTGCCGCGGCCTTAGCTGTAGATAATCACCTCTGCATTGTGTGTTCCAGGGCATTGCAGACCCTCAGGGAGTTTAGCTAATCCTCAGTCCTGGACAGGTGCACATCGTCCAGAGGTTTGGTTGACCAGGCCAAATATCTTTTGCACCTGTAGACTCATACAAGAGCTTCTTTGAACCTGTCACACCGCTTGAATTTACTGATGAGGACTGTGTATCTCTCCCCTTCTAGTTACTTTAACTGGAAGCTGTCCAGTAGCTACGTTTTGTCTTCAGTCCAAATGGTATATTCACCAACAGCACAAGTTTCACTCTAAATTTGCCGAAATCAAAGGATTGCAGCTTCTTTGAATGATAATGTATTATTATTAATATTTTTTGTTTTTATTAAGTGGTCTGCTCTGCAGTCATATATGATGTATGATGAGACACTTCATCTTTAAGAACATGTCCATAATCAAAACTTTAGCTATTCACATGTATTGTACAATCACAGAAGTTAGTTTGTTACCATTATGTCTTAGTACAGAACCAACTAAATACATTTCACTAATGAACAGTATGGACAGTGGCATCCATCCAGGTCAACCTGCAGGTTGAGTTGAGCCATGTAAAACAGTCATAACGGATTATCGGTTTAATAACTTTTAACGTTCCTGTATGTTCATGTTTACAGTTCTCAATAACTGCTTTTAATAACAGGGCTGTGAACAGTTTAAAATAATTGTTGACGCTTTTATTTCCATAGCGTCATCGGAATCTGCATGTTGTAAAACTGTTAATAGGGAATGTACACATAATGAGTGCTAACCTTGTGTTTATTAGCCTAAATGATTACAATAATCATAATTAAAAAATAAAATAATTGTATTTATCTTTAATAGCATGGATAATTCCATATCATTGTAAATTATCAGTTGCATACGGCCAAGTTTCATGAAAAGGTTTTATTGACCTGACATGTAAAGTTTATTTATCAGCGTGTCTGGAAGTCTTCCCTCCGTGTACATACATTTACACATTGACACTTTGTTACTGCAGCTATGCAAGAAACTCTTCAGAAAATACATCAGTCCTTTACAAATACAAAATGGCAGATTGCATTTTATCTTTTCGTGCCTCTAATGACTATTTTTCCACTCTCTATTCATCTGTGTGCTTTCAGATAACAGGAGAGAAGAGCTGGAATTGATGATTGTGGAGTGGAATTTAAGAAGGGGATTTGAGAAGAGAAGAACTGGGAGGAGGAGCAGGTGATCGAAGGAGGAAGAGTATGGGCCGCTCTTCTGTGTGGATCTTTCTACTGTCCCTTTCTCTCTCTCATCAAAGCGTCACAGCACAAGCTGAAGGTAACGGTTGACAATTCTACATCCAAAGGATACACTCAAACACACGATTCCTGAATTTGCCTCAAATGACTCTCTTCTATATTCTTTTCATACACCCATATAGCATATATCAAGCTTTTTTTTTCTTCTTTTTTCTCTTCATTTCGTTCTATGTTTTCTTTTTTTGTGATACTGTCCTATAGCACCATAAGTCTGCCACTTTCAGTTGCTTAATTCTGAGTCAACACCATATGTCTGATTGTCAGAAATGTGCACAGATCTATGAATACGATTACTTGAATGCTCAGGCCAAAGAAAGGGCAGGTGCTCAATGAACACAGTCTGACCGAGTGCGCCATCATTAAATCTCCACACATGGATTGATACACGGGGCAGACACTAACCCAGCTCCACTTTCTCTCCAGACTGTTAAACATCTGCTCGCCTCATGTCCAGTACAGCACTCTGCCTGCCAGCCTGTCAAACCCATCTCCTCGATACAGAACCTTATAGCCTCAGGTGCTTTTGGATGTCGCCAAAAGGTCAATCAGCCAATCAAAAGTTAGATTTCCACTTCATGGTATGTGGTTGGCAGAAAGTGATAGGTAAAGTTGTTGGGCAGAATTATGGAAGGATATAAATAGCCCACGGCCACATTTTAAGCTACTGTTACCATTTAACTGTAACCATTGTTTATTCTTGACAGCTTTAATTCACATGACATCATATATCATCATATGACTGTCTGGCAACCCTGAGGGCCGAGTGTTTCATATTCCACACACAAGTAGGGGCATGTGGTCGATTTTAAATTAATGAGCCGACTGACAACTTAAAGTTCCATTCATTATTTATGTTTTAATATCAACAATGAATTAAATGCCTGTGTGCAATGTGAAGAACCTTCAGGGAATTACCCTGAATCACCCAACTCTACAGCTCTATGGAGCTTTCTAACCTCTTTTAGGTCAGTGAGTTTGCTTTACCGCCCACAAATTGAATGTCAGATGACCATAAACACGACTGCAAATGAATTACTCCATGTCTGATGGATGTGTAAATATAATAGACATTTAGCATGTGAGCCATAACGACCTGATAACTTGATTTGGTGTTAGTGGCAGAGCCGGCCTATACTATTACAATACGATTATTTAAAACTAAGCAGTTTCTGTGTGCGTGTATAAACATAATGATTGTTGGTGGAATTGGCTGCTGGAATCTTGCCTAGAAAACCAAATCAGGGTCAATTCTGTGTTCAAATAGAACCACCGCTCAGAAGGACCTACCAACACAATGTGCACACGTGCAGTGCGTTAAAAACTGCACTGGGCAGCAGTATCACACTTTAAACATCACACTTACTAATCACCTAATCACGCATCAACTTATGATTCGTTGTGGCGAACGTCTTATCAAACTGTTACTGTATTTACACATGCATCAGTCATAGAGCAACATTAGCATTCACTTGGAGTCATGTTCCTGGTCACCCAACAAGCCAATATTCATTCTCCTCTAATCTTTTCTCTCTTCCACCAACTCCTTAGGGAAATATCTGCACCACTGGGTTTGCCATCTAGTTGTTAACTTTCTTATTCGGCCATTTGGTGCTGGGCGGGTAGTCTAGAAAAAATGCAAAAATGCTCAGTATAGCGGAGGTGAAGTTCAGATTCCATCAACATGCTATTTTATGTATTATAGGGAGTAATAATGCAAAACACACAGCGAGTCAACCAAATTATAATTTTAGTTCAGAATCAAGTTGAATCAAATCAGAAAGAAACAACCTATATTTGTGAAAAAAGACATAATTCCTGATATGTGATAAGGTGATGAGTAGCGTAGACTCAAACAGTTCACAAGACGTTCAGAAACAGCAATCAATGCAGAATTGTTCTCTCTCATTGATCCAACTTATTGTCAGCCAGCTTGTTAGTGGCTATATGGTTCTCTCCATAATCTTTCAACTACATACTGGACTGCATTACAGTCAAATTAGAACCACAACATAAAGAGGAGAGTAGTAGATTGACTTCCTTGTTTAAACCCCCTGACTGTCCAACAGGGCCGATACATGTCACTGGAAACACATCTTGGAGGAATGACTGCACATTTGTCACATTTCATTAACATTTCTGTCCTACGCTTTGTAGCTTCTCTGCTCCTATTACTTTCTTTCTTCTTCTTCTTAGATGAACTTTTACATCTATTTATCTGGATAAAATCGGAACCTGTCGGCCCTTTGAGTTGTGCTCTCTGATGGTTTGCAGTAGTGCATCATTATTTTGTGGGCATTTTTTTTCCTGCCAGATTTTCTGCAGCATATGCTGTATCCAGTGAGCTACATCTAAGGCGTAAATCAATGGTCTAACAGGTGTACACAACCTTTGAGATATCAGCATAGATAACCTTCAAGAAAACCATTCCTAATCCCTTAGCATGTGATGTCTTTTTATCCTTGCCTTGTGGTCTCACCTGCCTGCCCAGACAGACAAACCTCTGGATAATTTATCTTGTTTTCCACCTCAGTCTGTCTCTCTGACAGGGACCAGCCTCCGTTTGCTCCAAGTCTTTGCAATGTTTTGAGGATTTTTCAGTAGAAAATGTATCCCGGTATATGGAAAAGGCACATGTATATGCAAGGATTGTTGGCGGCCAACACAGGATGAAGCAGACTAACATTGTTAAATCATGAATCAGTGGTTTTAATTGTGTTTTTACATCAGTGATGAATCCACTTTTGCTAAATATATGACAATAAAGCTTCAATGTAGTCCGAAATAGTAGCTCAGCACCAGACAAGGCTCCAGAATGGTATTCACGACGATATTTTGTTTCCTTGGTGTGTGGCCAGAGATGTATAGTTGTGTGAGGGAGAACATAATGTTAGGTCGCCATGGGCTGGAGACATATGTCTCCCCCAGTGAATCCTGGGATTGCAGCCAAAGGAAGAAGGGCGAGATAATAGAGGCGGGAAAAGCTCTGGAATGAAATAGAGGACACCAGAGAAGCTGAGTTATCACTTACAGAACAATCAGTGGTGCCTAGCTCTTATTCATGAGCCTAATCAATGCTGTCGTCACTGTGGTTTATTGTGTATGTAATGCCAGAATATTGACTCATAGGGCGTTTGCACATACAGCAGGTTTCTGTGAGGAGTGTGTGTGTTTGCTGGTACCGTACTGTATATCTATGTGGGAATATGTGCAGAGGTGTGCATCTGAGACAGAGTTGCAAGAGCTAATGTATGTGTGTGAGTGTGTGAGTGTAGTCAATGCATCAGCATACCCTTTTTTTGTGCATCTGGCTTTTTAACTACACATAACGCATCTGAATCCTGCCAAACGCAGCAGATCCTTATGTTAAAAACGTTTGTTTGCTCGAGCGAGGGGACTGACCCTGATTTTTGGGTGTGTTTACCTTATTATTCTAAGCGTTCCTCTTCGCTGTACTAAAGTTGTATTGCTGGAGTGCTCAGAATATTGATAGTCTCTTTGGCTCACTTGTGTCTCATTAAACATTCATGGGGATTTGTGCGGTGCTCTGGCTGCATGACAGAAGCAAGTAAAAGGAAAAATCTCATCATGATGGAACAAGACTGCCATCTGGTGGTCATTTTAGGAATATATTGGAATTACCCACCGTAAAAAATAATTCATTTGAATTGTCCTAACATGTTTGATTGTAAACGGTTAGGGAAAGCGCATTCACAGCTCTCTGGATGTTTCAAACATGCACTCCCTTACACCTCACTCCTTGGTACTTGTGCGCACACTAATTCCCGCATTCTTCTTCCCTCAGCATGCCGGACGGTGGGGCAGGCAGACATAGTGTTTCTGGTGGATGAGTCATGGAGTGTGGGACTGACCAGCTTCACCAGGGTCAAAGACTTCATCTCAACCATCGTCTCCTCCTTCCAGGATAATGTGATGGGCAATGAGGGGGTCCGCTTTGGAGTCACTGTCTTTGGCGATGTGCCAAGGTAAAACTCAAACATAAACATGGGCACAACATCTCAATGAGTTACACACAGTACAGACCTATTAACCAGTTGCCATCACGTCTGAGTTATTTACATCAGAAAGACTCTTTTCTCAAACAAAATGTTTTGTTGACTTTTTTTTAAATTTATTATACCATGCATTTAATTGCTTAGAGGCTAAGGAACTTTATTCAGAGAAACTGAACAAGATATACACATAAAACAATGTTTGTATTAGCTATTCCATTATTTCTACTTGATCCAGTTTGGCTTTTGCTGTAATTTGTTCCTTGTAGGATGGAGATTGCTTTGACAGACTACAGCTCACTGGAGGAGGTTCTCAGAGCCATCAAAGACCTCCCCTATGAGGGTGGATCCAGGAGGATTGGTGATGCCCTCAAATTTCTGGTTGACCCCGTGTTCAGCCCCGTCATGAGTCGAGACAATGCCCCAAAGGTACGATGCTTCAACCAGGGAGATGTGAAAACCAATCTAGGGTGACTGCGTATATGCATTGCATCCTCTATCCTTTAAACATGATCACAAACTGACTACGCCTAATGTTACGCAAGCAAGAGCAAAGGCAAAAGAGGTACTTTGACTTCTTTCATGCATGTTAATAACTGAAAGGCTCAAATGTTGTTAAATGTTTGACAAAGTGTGAACACCCAAGCAAACTGGGAAATGATTCAGGATTACAACCCACACTACTTCTTCCAGCTGGCCACTGACGTGCATATGTAGTATGTTATGGCCCTGTGTGAAAGGAAATGACGAGTCAGAAGTCTGTACGTGTACTCCAAAGAACATTGTGGAAAATACTATTTTCACACCACTGTGAATCTGATTAAACGGCCTTGCTTTTCACTTGGGATACAAACTGAGTGTGTCTGGCAGAAAGTTACAACTGGCATGATTCTTCGCTTGGCTTTGGTTTGTTGTTTTGCTCGCAGAAGAAGAAAAAGAAAAGGTGGAGGCAATTCGTTTCGCGTCTGCCATAAATTCAACATGCTCAATCGACTGAATGGCTGTCAATATAGGGACGACTAGTGCCCACAGTGCCAGGCACTCCGCAACAAGACCTATTGATGGTCTGAGATTAACCTGCTTTGGATCCTAAAATATTATGCACCAAACTGGTCTTAACTTTGGGCCCCAACCCATATGCCATAGTCATCAACTTAATTAAACGTGTCTCATAAGTGTGTCGTCAAATATCCAATTGCTCTTCCAACAGCTCTCCATTTCTGTCAGCTAAATGTCTCTGAAAGTCGAACACTGTAGCGTAGTCTCAGTATAAAACAGCTGGTTAGCATTCCAATCACCTCTCTATCTCTGAGTGTGCGTGTGAATCATCTTGCAGCAGCACACTTGACGTGGGAAGGCAGAGAATTGAGGATTAGGCTGATATATTGAATTGTACAGCCAGAATACAAGCAGATAGGTAGCTACATTTTCATATCGATCATATCTTCTTCCTTGACGGAGGGATGAACTTTGGATGAACTGGGTCAATTTTCCTTGATGGGCAAATTATCAGTTTCAGTTGCAAACCAGCATCATTGAATTCCACTTTGTCTTTGGGTTTGATTTATTTAATTACCTATTCAATTATGAGTTAAACCATCTCAAATACCTGTGGGGGCTTTAGGAGCATAGCTCTGTTTGCAAGGATATGTTCTTTTTAAGGAAATTGTGTGTGGAAGGAGGATAAACCTTGCATAGATTTAGCAAAACACAACACAGTTTCACAAAATTAAAGGTAGAAACCAAGCTACTTAAACTAACCATGCTGGTATTGTTATGCAAATCATGAATGCATTTTTTTTTATATAGTTCATTGCGTGAGAAAGATGTTGTTATGTTACCTTTAATGATTTTGCATCAGTATTTTTTGTTTCTATCTCTATTGTGCAGATTGCTGTTATGATCACAAACGGTCGTTCAGATGACCAGGTCGATGCCGCAGCCACAGCTGTAGCCAACAATGGGATTTCTCTCTTTGCAGTGGGTGAGTGGGGAAGTTGGTATATTGTGAATTCCTTCGACACCCTCACTGCAGCGGCCTCTCACATTTTATCCAAGCTTTGCTGGCTTATCTGCAGTGTTTGCAGTCAGAAATTCATGTCATACATTTGAATTCATTGGATTCAGTGTGGGTATTTGTGAACGTGTGATAGATTATTGTGTGTTAGTGTCTGAGTGCATCCATGCAGGTATATGCACTGTATCTGTAAGCGCAAACACAACAACATCTTCTAAATATGTATTCAGCTCCTATACTGCGTATGTAAAAGTTCACTTTCTGATACTATGTGTTGCATCAGCAAAGCTTCTTTATCCTACAGTACGCCTTTCCCCCACTCATGAATACCGCTATTCACCCACAAGTGTACTTACACATATCTTTCCCTCTTTCTCCTACACACACACACATGCATGAGCACACAAGCCAACAACTTACTCTCCTCAGCTGGGAGCGGTGCAATAATTACTGCTCATTAGCCGATGGTGTGGTAATCGCAGCCATTATTCATTAGACGATTCAGTGTCCTCCATCTGCACCTCTGACACTGCGGCTTGCTCCTCTCGTTCATCACTCCTGCAGGGAAGCTCCAAGTGCACTACTAGTGCAAAACCAATATGCCTATGGAGCCTGTATAGCACTGATAACACATTTGTTTTCTTACTAGCTGTTTACAACATGTATCTGTACATGCAAACAGCTAGTAAGAAAACAAATGCACATCTTGTTCAGGTACAGATTGTGAATTAACTCTCCCAGAAGAGTCTTTATCGGGTGCCATAACTTGACATAAGTGCCAAAAAGCGCTTGAAAAGGCTGCGTTTGTCGACAGTATGTGTGCGTATGTGTTTGTAAATTTGTTTTGTCCGTGCTGTGACCAGGTGTTACGGGAGCTGATGAGTCAGAGCTGAGGAGGATTGTGTCAGAGCCACATGAGGAGCACATATTAATGGGGACTGACTACGCTCTCCTTCAAACCATCCTTCCCAAGCTGTCACGCAGAGTGTGTTTCACTGCCTCTGAACCACCACTTCCTGTGAAAACATCCCCGCCTGGTGAGTCAATACACACGCAGTATGAGAGCAAAGTCTATCATAACACGCTTAGATATCCTTTCAAAGCTGCCCTCATACTGACAGCTGTTTGCATATTTATGTTGATGGTTCATAGCTTGAAGAGTAAACTGTTTAATAGTTTCTCTTATTTCACTCTGCCGGGCACCCATCGCCAAAATTATTTATGAAATTAAAAATAATAAATAAATAAAAAACACAGTAGGATATTTTCAACTTATATATTTATTTTTGTTAACAAACTACTGAATAAATAAATGAATAACAGGTAACTGTCCGTGTCCTCTCCTGACCAGGCACAACAGTAGGTAAAGGAATGTTGAGAGCCTCTGTCTTCTCTGACGCACCTTGAAATATCTCGGCAAACTTCTCCTCAGACCTCAATGCTTGTATTGTGTGAATTACACTATCAGTTAGCTTGTAGGCTGTGGAGTGGTCCAGGCTTTCTTCTTGCAGCGCGTTTGATGCAAGAGCAGTGACTTCAAATGCTGGGGGGTGGTGATTTCCATGCAGAGGATGAATGCGAAGTTAATCGCATTTTTGTAAATTTTTTCTAGCTGTGAATTCTCGTGACATTTATAAACATAAATTCAACATACTTTCGAAATTGTCTAAATGGCATTCATACAACAACACAAAGAAGATGCCTGCCTGTATATCTCTCCCTCTCTCTCTTCATTAAACATGACGTCAGTAAACAGCTGGACAAGACTTTTTTGTTTGTTTATTTTTTTAGGAAACGTCGGACCAGTTGCGACGTAATGTTTTCAGCGGCGCTAATGATGTGGTTAATTTACAAGAACTCAAATAAATTCCCCGTCAGATATCAAAACACATTTGGGGGGAATTGATGACAGAGAGAGTAATTTTTCTTCTTAAATACTGATGAATGAAGAAAAAATTGGGGCTCCAGCAGAAGGGGCACTTTTCTCATCCAGGGCAAAAGGGCAGGTGCTTGAGCACCACTAGGGGTCTATCTGTGCACGTGCCTGCTAAGATGTATTTGTCTTGCTGACAAATTTTACATCCAGACCAACATATATATTTTCTTCCCATGCCTCTTCCTGTACCTTCTTCCAATCCTAGTTGAAAAACGTGTGGTGGGTCCCAGAGACATGCAAGTTAGCGAGTTGGCCCACAGTTCCCTCAGACTGACATGGAGCCAGGCCACAGGAGATGTCACCGGATATCGTCTCCTGGTCTACCCTCTCAGCTCCAGTGGACACCTCCCCCTACAACAGAGACAAGTGAGGGATTTTGCATATGCATGACAATAATTGAGCTGGACTGTAACAGAGCATAGTCTCATTTTCCGACCCAAAAACATCCAATACAGTACATCCTTCAATTCTTCATCCTGCTAATGACCAAAACTGCATGTCACCTTTTGTCATTGAGAGTCATCTCTCAATGCAGCCTGAGTGATTTGTGAAATTCCCATCTGTGTGGCTCTCCACAGCTCGCAACAACGATGCATTAATGGGACCAGTATGATATCCACTTCTCCAACAACATCAGTGCTTCTGTGTTTATGCTTGTGTCTACTGTTGTGTCTAATATTTTGTACAACATGCCACCTAATTTGAATAAAATGGAGATGATGGTATTGGACAGAAGTGGTTTACTGAGGTAGAATGGGTAGAAGAGATTTTTTTTAAGACAACATTTATTCTAGTGCACATTTCAGAGAAGTGTTTCTCGCATTGCATTGTATCCTTCACTTCACTCTCTCATGCTCTGTCTTTTTCTCTCTCTCTCTCTTTCTTTATCACACACACACATGCACACACTAAGCTCCTTTCATTCTGCTGTCTTCCCTGTATGTGGCAGGTTGATCTGAAGGCAGATGTAAGCACGACAGTAGTGACGGAGCTGAGTCCTAAAACAGACTATTCCCTGACTGTCTACGCCATCTACCCCAGCCTCATAGGAGACTCAGCAACAATCGCCATCCAGACAAGTGGGTGTCACACACCATTACATGCTCATGCACCTTTTAGAAAATACACAAATACTTCTGCACATTTGTTCAGGATTTACCTTGCTTCACTGATCAACAATTGATCCTTGTCTTGTAGCCCCTTTGCCTCAGGTGTCAAACTTCCGTGTTATTGAGGAGGGCCTGTTCTCGCTGCGCTTGGGCTGGACGCACCCTCTAGGGAAGCTCAACGGCTTCAAGATCTTCATCCCAAGATGTATGCTAACATTACACCATTACATTATTAGAATTTGACCACAGACACATCGCAGAAAAAGTATTAAAATGTATTTTGCAGTATTTATAATCAGACTTGTATTTTTTTAAGTATTGGTAACGGTGAATCATTTAAAGTTGTTTGAATGTATATTTCATGTATTATTATGGATTTCTTTCCTCTGCAGCCGACAGACCAGGATTTACTTATGAGAACTTGCTTCCCGGAGACATCTCTTCTCACGTGATTGACAGCCTGGAGGAGGATAAGAAGTATACCGTCAGTATTTATGCTGTTTACCCCCAAGGACAAAGTGAAACAGTTTCAGTAGTGGGAAAGACATGTAAGTTTATCAGCTTGAAAACACCATAATTATACGGCATGATTATATATGTTTACTTTCCAACTTTCTCACACTCAAGTTCATTTTATTTACCATATATATACGTCTCTGCACTGACTAAACACTGACAGGAAAAGAGCTTTGATAGCTGTCACTCATCAACAATGACAGGAAAAGTCATGTAATATTGTATAAGACAAGCTAATATAAAAGGAAGCAAATGCCAAGGTGTAGTACTACAATATATCCACAGCATGGTGCTGTTATTGTAGAAAAAAAGATACCAGCATTATGTTTATTACATACAGTAAGACTCTCTTTTAATTTGATTTGAATTCATTGAGATTTGTATGCTTTTTTAATTTCATTACATTCCTCAAAATTAACCTTTTTTGCCACAAATCTGAATAAATATCTTTAGTTTCGGGCATTACTATGATTATATAACACTATATAAATAAAAGTGAAATATTGGATTTTCGTGTGTGACTCTGTGTATATGTGCGTGTTTGTTTGGATATGGGGGTGTTTCACAGTAAAGCTGGTCCAAGTTCGGAAGTTCCTGGTCCAAAACGCCACCACAGACACCGTCCAGGCGAGGTGGGCATCAGTTAAGGGTGCCACAGGATATCGTCTGACGTGGGAATCCCAAGGTACTGTTCACTCTTTGCTACATCATTTAATTCAAGGGTGTAGCAAAGAAGAAATAACCTTGGTTTGTGAAATACAGCCCAAAAGTGTGACATCAGAGCCTGTGTGCTTCTGTGTGTCTTTCAGACGGCCACATAGAGAACATAAACCTTGGGGACAACTTTAACTTCTACATGATCCAGGGTCTCCACTCAGCCTCTGAGTACACCATCACCATCAACCCCATCTTTGGAGACATTGAGGGGCCCATCTCCTCCACCAAAATCAAGACATGTAACTTGGATGCTTTCTAGGAAGAACAGCAATTCATGCATGTGTTGAAAATATTATAGACATAGACTAGATTATTGAAGATGCCCTCTTTGTCTCTCTCTGTGTCAGTGGACAGCAGCGCAGTACAAACTTTGAAAGTGTCTGCTGTGAGCACCAGTACTGCTGTCGTCATATGGAACAGTGTCCCAGGAGCCACAGGATACCGACTGGCCTGGGGACCCACACCAGGTGATTTATTCTGCCACTTTCTCTCATTTTCAGTCTGCCTGATTTGTTTACGTCCTGATTTTTCTTCTTGTGATACCTCTCAGGACTCTTGTACACTCTTTTATAAATAATGTCAATGGTGCCCTTTGGGTAAAAGGTGTTTTTATATGTGTATGCTGCATGTCCAGGATTGGTTCTAATGTTTCCTTTCCCCAGTGACCGTCTCACTCTGACAAGAGCTTTTGAAATGCCACTTACATTACATTGGACACCTCCCCCCTGCTAGTCTGCCACAGGGACGTGACAGGTGGCATGGCGACTCACTTTGATGAAATACAAATGTTGGGGGAAAAGGAGGAGGATGTTGTTTCCAGAGAAGGGGGCTCTGGTGCTGAGCCAGAGTTAAGAGGGAGGCCAGAAGATTGAGGAATAACGAGTGACATGACTGTTAATATTATTTTCAGAGTTTGTTGGTCGGGACCGTCCCAGGCAGTTGGCTCTGAATGGCAGCACCACAGAGTACCAGCTGAGGAACGTAGCGCATGACACTGAGTATGTCCTGTCTCTCTATGTGCTGTTTGGACCTGTGGTGGGACCCGGTATCAGTGCCACCTTCAGAACTTGTGAGTAACAGTATTCAATACGTCTCCCTCCCACCTGAAGTGCACTGAGGTTTAGGAGTGATTATAATGGACTACCATAATTGGCACAGTCGTGTGGAATGTCCCAATACTTCTGTCACTGCAGGAGGTTAAGAAGTTAAACCACTGGAGGTCAGCAAATAGTTAAAGATTTTTTTCGCTGCTTTTAAGCTCCTCTTAAAGAAGAAATATATATTTAAGAGGAACATAAACACAGCCACAGAAGAAACTTCAATAAACAATGGTGGCTTGTTTTATTGAAGAGCTCTTAGGCCAACATGTGTGTCATCATGTGTTGAAAACAAAAACGCTGCTAAATGACAGGAACTCAGTTAGAGAAACGCAACCAAGAAGAAAATCAATCTGTTTCATTTGTCATGAATCTTTCTGTTGCATGTCATAGATGGAATTATGTAATTAACCTTGCTTTTATACAAGAATAACTGCAGGTTATTCATGTTTTATTTTCCTTTGTCTCAGCTCCGTTGGGCTATGTGTCCAACTTCAAGGTGTCGTCGTATACCAGTACCTCCATAGATGTAGAGTGGAGTCCGATCGTTGGAGCTACTGAGTACAAACTCACTTGGAACACAGGTGATTACATTTACTCAAGTTTGTCTGCTCCAGCACAATATGCGGACTATTAATATGTTTTCACAAGTCAATCAAACAAACTTGTCAGAAAACCTGTCAGCCCTTTTAAAGCTTGTATATACAATTTGTGTCTAAAATAATGAACACAATTGTGTGCGTGTGACACAGATCTCTACTCTGTACGTAATATTGTGTTGTGTGTATGTACTTGCATGCTTGCAGGTGATAGCAGCCCCCAGTCCCATTACCTGGATCGCAGTGTTCTTTCCCATCGTATCAAAGACCTGAACCCACAGTCCTCCTACACAATCACCATCTATGCAGTTTATGGCAACTCAGAGGGACCAGAAATCTCCCTAACTCAGCTCACAGGTACAGGAAGTGAGGTCTCCCAGTTTGTTTTAATTGATCATGATTCGTCTTTAAATCAAAATAGCTCTGTGCAGCAGCTGTGCCCCCCCATTGTAATTAAATGGGAGAACAAAGTTCCTCATCCCATACCACAGCACCCTTGTGCTGTCTTGGTTTGATTGACAAGTCATGTACTTTGGTCTTCCCATTTTAACCACAGTTCCTGTCGTTGTCACTTGTAGCATGTATCACTGTGTCAAAGTCAGCAGAGCTGCTATCACTTTATCACTGTCAAAGTTAGGGTGTTTCACCAAGCCCCAAGTGCTACGTTTACTACAACGACAAATGATAGGGTGTGTGAACACCAGCTCATCCAGAACAGAGATTTTATATTTGGATTTGCCCTAAATGGCTATATGAGTGTTGTGCTTCTTTTTAAAACATATTTGAATGGTGTAAAATCACCTAACATGGTTATATGGTGTTATTTTTTAGCTGCTGTCTCAGACTCACAGCCAATCCAGGCAGTGAGGGAAGTGAAGGTTGTGGACATCGGAGTCAACTCCTTCACCCTGTCGTGGAGGAAAACACCAAGGGTTTCTGGGTACAAAATCTCATGGATCCCCTTCCTTGGTAAGGGACCACATGAACAGTCAACCATGTGTGCTTACACCCTGATACTTACATACTTTACATGCATACTCATATGCACCCATGTGTACACGTATATCTACCTATGTTTGCACAGATTGATGTGCACTTACACAATGGTAACTATGTATTGTCCCCACACTTTCAATTTAATTTACTAAATATATTAAATATTTCTTGGATATTTACATAAGTTTTTTTTTAAATTACAACAACTTGTTACTACCATTGTGCATATTTGGTCATTATTCATAGCTCCTATTAGATCCCTCTTTGGACTTTTAACTATAACTAAGCACACAGCAGTATTGTTTCACACTCCCATTATCTCTTGTATTATTATTCCCTGCTCCAGGGGGTGATGAGAAGTCCCAGGAGGTATCTGCTGCTTCCACCACGTACACCATCAACAAGCTGCGGGAGAGCTCAGCTTATAAGATCCAGGTGTCCTCCATTGTGGGCAAAAGGGAGGGAAGCCCAGTCCTGCTCACTGCACGCACCTGTGAGTCCTGCCTGCCCAGAACAGTGAGCAACAGTATGAGATGGGCTCTCAATCAGAGGTTTCAGGGAGATATTTATACAATCATACGCAAAGCAAACAGATAGTATAGATATGTCTGTAGTTTTTTAGTATACAGCCAGACAAATCGGATCCACATCAAAAACAGCTTGTCAAATTATCAAATTCATTGTTTCGCTTATTTATTCATTGGGTCACAAAGAGCTGCAGAGGATTCGTTTGCATCACAACAATCTCTCACCTCTTTTTACCTGACACAAACATTATTATCAGTTCAACATACTGTATGACTGACTTTTACTTTTGTTATTTATTTCATCATCCATGTGTTTCTTTCTGTTTTAGTGGATCTTCCAAAAGTAAATGGCTTTGCAGCTCTGAACACCACAGCCAGCAGCACTGTTTTGAACTGGACACGTGTGGCTGCTGTTTCTGGATACCTTCTCTCCTGGAGGCACATCTCAGGTCTGACAAAGCTTCACCTTTAATTAATCATCATGTTACCATTAACTAAGACATTCTCAAAATTAATAAATGATGACATTTGGCAAATGACATTTCTCAATAAATTCTCTTTTATTAGATTATTTGTATCACAGACCATTGTATAATGACATATAGATCTTCTTACTTGATTTGACAATCACTGTTTCCATTCATTATTAGGACTAACATTTATTTCAGGAGGTTATTATTCCTATTTCTGAAAACTGAATCATTTACATGATTGCTCTGCAACAATAACTTCTTCTTTGTTTATCTTTTCAGTGTTAGAGACTAAAACAGAGACCCTGGGCCCTGGTTTCAGCTCCTATAAGATCAGTGATTTGCTGTATGGAAGAACCTATATTTTTACCATCAGACCTTTGTATGGAGAAGTGGAGGGCCCTATAAGCACCGTGTATCAGAGAATATGTAAGACACTACTTAAATGGTTTGATTAGCTCTGTGAAACATTGATGGACCTTATCTGTTATCAATTATACAGTATGTAAGAACAAAAACTATTTCTAATCATGAATCTATCATTCTAATTGCCGGAAACAATGAACACCACCTGTTTCTTTGCTGAAACCAAGAAACTACTGGAGTTTGATTTAGTTTCTTTTAATCACTTATGTTATGTCTCTGTGCAACTCAGTGGGACAGGAGCCCCCGGTGGTAACAGTCCAGTCTGTGCCAGCCACAGTCGCTCCTCGTATCACGACTGCCTCCACCACCAACACCATCACTCACACAGTCACAAGGACCACCCGGCACCCCATCGCCCCGCCACCAACTAAATCCATAACCACCAAGAAACCTCCAGGTCAGCCAAGTGATCTTGGAGCAAAAGCAGCAGAAGTCCCCTCTCTTCGATTGACCACACGCCGTGCAGAGACAACAGCTCCACCAAGACAAGGTATTGTTTATTCATTCATGGATATTGCTTGAGCTCTATGATCTACTGGTAGAATATTCTATTAAAAAAATAAAGGGTGTGTACAGTTTCCACATTATGCAAACGTATTATAGACATTAAATGGTGAATATGTATTTCAGGTATGTGTGTTTTTGTGTTTTGTCAGTGTGTGGTAAGACCAAAGCAGACATAGTATTCCTTGTGGATGAGTCCTCCAGCATCGGTGCCAACAACTTTATCAAGATGAAAGACTTCATATTCCGGGTGGCCACTTACTTCCCTATCATTGGTCCTCAGGGCACACAGGTTAGTTTCTCAGTACAACTTTCTTGGTTTTATATTGTTCCAGCTTGAGATTCTGGTCATTACGTGGCTCTTTGGCCCTAAGTTTGTTTCGAGTGGTAGGACAATAACAATTAAAAACTGGATTTTAAATGGTAATAGCTGCTACAAGTATAGGAAACTGCTTCAGTGAGACTCCTGTGAAAGCCAGTGATTTTAACAGGAGCATAATGTGCCATTATTTCACCTGCCCACAAGTGGGCATGAACAGACTTAAACAGGATAAACAGTTTTTAATATGGATTGTAATCGTAAAGATAAACAGTACCACATGGATTGTAATCGTAAATAGTGGCAGCCAAGGAAGAGGCACATACAGCAAATATTTTTCTCAATATATATTAGGGTTAGTGTGATGAGGAGGATGATTAAAATGCAATTTAGAACAAGAGCTCAAAGTCGCAACGCATGCAATTTAGACGTGATGATGCTGTGTATTTTCTCTCAGATAGCAGTGGTTCATTACAGTGATGAGCCTCGAATTGAATTCAATCTACGTGACTTTAAAGACAGAAACTCAGTGCTCAAGGCGCTCAGAGCACTACGTTATGGAGGAGGCAACACCAAAACAGGTTAGTGACACGTAATATTCATGGTTTGAAGGTGTAGATTGCTTACACTCTATATGATTAATCACTGCAGTACCTCACAACAGTGCTGTTCAGACAAGTACATTTAGTCTACCAAAAGTTGAATACTTCTGTGTACCGTCAGGAAAAGGCATCAGCTACGTTCTGCAGGAACTGTTCCAGGAGTCTCTGGGGATGAGGCAGGATGTGGCCCATGTTCTGGTTCTGATTACGGATGGCAGGGCCCAGGATGATGTGATGCCAGCTTCCAGAATTGCACGTGCATTGGGTCAGTAAAATCATTGGCAAACAATCATTGGAAACACTCTAAAATGGTGTTTCCAATTCATTTTACTGTAGAAAAAAAGTCAACGTGCAAACATTTACAAATGAATATTTGACTTGAGTCTGTTTCTCTCTAGGTGTCAGTGTCCTGGCAGTTGGAGTTTCTAATGCAGACATTGAGGAGCTGAATAAGATAGCAGCACCCACCAGCTACAAAAACATCTTCTACTCGCCAACCTTTGATGACTTCCCTTCCATAGAAAGAGAATTTATCAATACCATCTGTAGTGATGAGGTCCTCACCGAGTTCACACTTAATGATGAGGCAAGACAAAGCAAAACTTTTTTCTTTCTTTGTTATTACACCAAGATATGTAATACTTCAATCACACTTGTTGAGATGAAATTTTCGAACAACATAATGTATTCATGTGATTAAAGCCAACAAATGCATATAGAAAACGTGTTGGAGAGGTCGCCCAAAGCACCTCTGGAGATGGTTATACATGAACGGTGACCACGTTTTGCATAAAAGGGAATTTAATTGACTCACAAAGACTGGAAGGGGCACTGCAGCTGATTGTTCTTTATTTTGACATCAGAGCGGTGGAGGGTTTGACTCCAGGGCCATTACACAGCCATCTCTGCCATCTCTATTCTATATTATGTCAGTTAACCACAATGTCTTCAACCAGTTCATAATTTATTTATTTTTCCTCGTGCCAATTTGCAGTCCGCTCAGTTGGACACCCCGACTGAGGACCCAGAGGAGTTACTAAAGCCTCAGGGTCCCTGCTCATCCCAGTGTGTGAAGGTTGGTAGAAACACAATCCCCCTTCTCCTCCTCCCGTCACATTCATCATCATTGTCGACGTCATCTCTATCATTATCATATTATCATATCAGTCACACTGCAACCAAATATGAAAGATGATACAAATCATGACAATACGAGCATATTCAATGTGAATACACATAGATATGTTTATTGCCTTTTGTTCTCAAACAGGGATTCAACAGCATCACAATGTGTCTTTTCTGTGTTTGCATCCTGGTTTAAAGATCACAGATTTCGCACATAAACAATAGTTTGATTAATGAATTCTTCTCTTGATTAATCATCCACTGTTAATCACATCATTTGTTTGTTTATCAGGGTCAGAAAGGCGAAAGGGTGAGTGTGAAATGTGTTAAAGTTTATAACAAATTTGGAATATACACAAAAGCAGTGTTATTCATATTATGTATTCTTGCTCTTATTTGTTCAGGGAGATGGTTCTGGTCTCGGTGGTCTGGTAAGTTTGCTCAAGTGTTCTTCTCAACATTAAGACACCTGTTAAGTGATAATACTATGTTGCCTCTACGACTTATAACCTGTAGTCTTTGTTTTGTTTATGTAGAGATTTCGGCAGAGCCCTGGACAGTATGATCCTTTCACTTCTTCCAAAGGAGAGAGGGGAGAAAGAGTAAGAATCAACATCCACGAAACAGAAACACACACATACAAAACACACCACCACCATTGTCATCTATGTCTACCTTCTTTTTTATCTTCATATATTATACATTATATCATATCCAGTATGCAGCAGTGACAAGCATGGAAACAAGCATGAATGTAAAAGTGTCGCTTTACCTCCAGTGAAAAGTAAATGTAATTTTTGGTTCCCCGATTTGTGCATTGTGCACTGCAGCTGCTACCTACTACAAAGCAAGGGAGAGTTAGCCAGAACAAAAGCATTAGTCACAGTCAGTGACAGGGATATTGTATATCGCAGAAGAAATAAAGAAAAGAAAATAAGATGGAGACGCAGCGGAGTCAATTTCATAAATTAGTCCAGTGATTTTTAAACCAGTCCATCTAGAGCTGCATTTCAGTGTTGTTATGTCTGTTTACTGTTATTTGTTCTTTGACTCAGTTACAGTGAATGTTAACACAACGGCTCTGTCTCCATTGGTCGAGTATATCAAATTATTGTTGTAATTACTTTTTCATTTGAACTGTATACAATATGATAGCTGTGACTGTGTGAGTGTGGTTTTGCTGTGCACATTTATTATTCTACTTTCCAGCACAGACCATAATATTTTAATACGACAGGGGCCTCCTGCAACAGATGGCATACCTGGCTTGCCAGGGCGACCAGGGAGAGCTGGACCCCCGGGTTCTGCCGGCCAACGGGTAACTTAATTTAAAAAAAATAAAAAACTCACACTGACCTGGTTAAAGTTCTTTTAAGTTAGGTCTGACGCTGAAAATGTTATTTGTTATTTTTCAGGGCGCTCAAGGCATACGAGGTGATATGGTAAGACCGACATGACAAATACATTTAGGGGACAAAACCTTTTTTATGTGCATCAAATTGCGACCTTAAATTCAGATTATGTAAATTAGATGTTCTGTTATTGAATGTGGTCCCATACATTTGCTGCACATTTTATCAGTTTCCTTTGCCTTTCCACAGTAGACTCAATAAAGTATAAAAACTTCAGCTTAAAAAAAAGGCTAACAGAAGATAGTCATGTAATATACGGTATTAAGTGTTATTAATCTGCGTTGAGCAACTTGTTTCTCTCCTTCAATGTCTGACAAAAGGTTCAGTTTTATATTCACCATTTTTGGGCATTTTTGCCTTTACGAGATTGGAGACAGTAGAGCAACACAGATCACCAGAACTGAAACCCCCTCAACCACCAACAAGCCTCACCATTAAACAATCTAATTGTCTACACATCTATCAGATTAATGACTCGTTCAATAATGTTTATACAAATGAATCTAATTATGACTCTTCCCGTGTCTCTCCATGGTAGGGTCTACCCGGACTCACTGGTTCAAAGGGACAGAGAGGAGAGAGAGTAAGTCTAACATGTGTAATTACTTCAGAATGATGCTTCCTGCTAAGATTAGAGCTCGTTGCCTTGTTGCCTGCTGGATTGATCTACTTCTGTGAAAGGGATTTGAGTGCTACAACAACAACAACAACAACAACAACAACAACAACAACAATGAAAAGGATGTACATGATCTGTTGTGAATCCAGATTCATGCTTTTTTTTTATTTATTTTTACCACTCAGGGAGAGCCTGGATATGTAATAGCTGGCGCAGATTCAAATTTTGTTCCTGGTCGAAAAGGAGAGCCAGGATCTTCAGTGAGTCCTGAAAATAATCTCTTCTGGAGCTTTCCAACAGTTAACTTCAGGACAATACAAATATGAATCACTGCATGTTACAGGGTCCCCAAGGGCCTCCTGGCGTATCGGGGGTCAATGGCGCTCCAGGCCTACCTGGCCAGTCAGGACCACCAGGCTCACCAGGAATATCTGTTAAGGTAACTTGGATCAGATTTAAAATTCAAAGTAAAGATCTGCTCAGTGTGCAAGCTGTGATTGTTTGTGGGCCTTAGCTGACATTGCAATGATGATCTTGTGATGTTTCATGGTATCATATTGCATAAAGTAAAGTCTGCAACCTACAGTAAGCAGTATGAAGTGTGACAGAATGTACCAAACCCAAATTGAAGAGTTGTTTTTACTCTTTGCACTCTGTAGGGAGATCCTGGGGAGCTGGGAGCAAAAGTAAGTATCTATTTATTTGTCTTTTTAAAAGGTTGACTGGAAAATTGAAGTTAGCACATAAATACCATGCATCATACATTGTGTCTACTTGCATAATGGGCCTATTTGAATCAGATGTTACCAGCTATGAAATATTCATTGTTTCGTTTTTACCTGATAATACTTCTGTTTTTGAAAGGGCTTACGTGGGAAGCAAGGTGTGGAAGGAGACAAAGGAGAGCCGGGAAGAGATGTAAGCACATAATATAAACACATGATAAAATCATTAGAAGTGGCAAAAGACACTGCGTAACACAATTGAAAGATAAATCAGAGTTGCTTCCTGAAAGTGTTTTTCTCTCGTCTTTGTTTCTTTTTTGCTGTCGTTTTGCTCTCTCTCTCTCTCTCTCTCTCTCTCTCTCTCTCTCTCTCTCTCTCTCTCTCTCTCTCTCTCATATGCAAACTACTGTAGGGTATTGCAGGTTTACCAGGTCCCATTGGCATTGATGGGGTGCCAGGATTTCCAGGCCAAAAAGGAGAGAAGGTAAAAGTGTTAATGATTAAAACATTTTTTTAATTTTGAACTACTCCATAAAATGTACTTGAATAGTAAAGTAATGAGTAGGTAACTGGCCTGATGCGTTTTCTTTTTTTGCAGGGTGAAGAGGGAATTGGTATACAAGGTATTCAAGGTCCTCGTGGAGAACTGGGAGAGAAGGTACATTGTAATGAACTTCATTGTTTTTTATGGGGAAGATTTTTAAGGTGGGTTAGGATCACACTGGATGCATTAATGTAAAATCCCATTTTTGTTTCAGTGTTTGAAATATTGTTTTGCAGGGAACTATTGGGTTGTCGGGATCAGTTGGCCCAAAGGTAAAAAAATATATAAAAAAAAACACTTTTTTTAATACTGATTGTGACATCTTATGGTTAAACCCCCAAACCTCTTTGTAAAATAACATTTGTAATTCATCTTTTAAGGGTGATCGTGGAGATCAAGGCATCCAAGGAATCGTCGGACCTCGGGTGTGCATTTCATCATTATTTTCTGTTCAATAGCTAGCAATGAGTTCATGCATATTTTGCCCTCAAATGCATATTTTACATTTTAGTCTAATAAGAGCAAACCTTTTTAAGGGTGAATGTTGTGTAAGAATCGATGATTTATTGTTACTTGCAGGGAAAGAAGGGATTCAATGGGGAGCAAGGGGACAAGGTGAGTTCATCTGACACACATGTCCACTCTCTCTTCATTAGTCTGAAAATATTTACTTTAAAAGTAAAAGAATCAGCCAAGAGTCTGTACTTGTTTTACTAACCGGACAACATTTTGGTGTATGTGAATGTGTGCAGTTTTCAGTCTTACATACTTATTTATGTTGTCTATTTAGGGAGAACGAGGAGAGATGGGAGCAATAGGACCACAAGGACTCAACGTAAGAGAGTATTACATCAAGAGAGTATTACATCTTGACGATACACATAAATGCGCATTTTGAAGCGCAGAAACAAAATGTTCCTTCCAATATCTTACAACTTGCATATTGCCTGCACACTGAAACATGTCATAATGGCCCACTAAACCAACATAATCATAATTGCCACTGACTCACCTGAGCATATTTAAATCCACTTTTTAATTCATTTTTGATTAAGAATAATGCCTGAGGCAGAAGCAATATATATATTCAACTGGGACCAAATGACTGGAAATGCTGTCGATACACGATATATTTAGTGTTTTCTGATGTCTCAAAACAGACATTTAGATTATGATATATGAACAAATAAAGAAGCCTTTTTGTTCTGGTGTTTCAAGACTAGGCGATATCAAAGATGGTTATGATTACAATCATGCGCCAAATTGTCATACCTCAGTGGGTCTTTCTATCAAAGGGGCCATTTTCCCTGCATCGCTGATTTTTAATTTGATGCAGTTCATCATTTGGAAGTGACTATCACAAAAAAATTGACGTCATGAGGACCATGTTCCTGTCATTTTGTATTACAGCTTTGAACAGGACAGCTACTAATGTGCTGGCTAACAGAAGACAGGAGGGAGTGATAGTTTATGTGTATATGGTATTTTAGAATTTAAGAGAGCTGAAAGTAGACAAGAGATTTGATCTGTCGATTGGCACAAAATATAAAGTAATAATCCTAATAAAAAACGGCAATGTAGAATTCAGAAATATTTTTTACTTTCCAGGGACTGACGGGGCCATTGGGGTTAAAAGGAGATGAGGGTCCAAGGGGAACCCCTGGAGATCCTGCCAAGGGCGTAAGAAAACTACTTTACTCATCTAAACTTTAGAAAAAGAAGAGACTTGAGACTCACAATCAGTCTTCCTTTTTCCATCAAAACAGGTCATTGGCCCAACTGGTAAAAAGGGTGTCAGGGTAAGTAATCAAATTCAACTTTTGAAACTATTATTAATCCAGGAAAATATGTTTCTGTGGTAGCATGCATCACTGTGGCACTCTTTATTTTTTAAACACCTCTGAGCTGTGGAGCACCTCTACATTGCAGGTTGCAATATTGTTTTCCACACAATTATTTGCTGCTACTAAGGTAAAAAGAGACGGAAGCTTCAGTATTTCTCTATCACATCGAATATGTATGACATAATAGGCATCAAATAAAGTAATTATTTAATAAGAGATTTACACTCAAACTCTGCTAATTTGATCCATCAGAACTGTGTGTGTTTGATTTGATTGACAGTCGCCTGTTAACATAAATAAACAACCCCAAAACTGTCATTGCATTTTAATTCAGATGTTGCTAAACTCTGATTGGTGCATAGAAATATGTGATATCTTGCTCCACCTGCTGAGGTTTCACTCAACAAACAAGATTACCCTTGGCTCCAGTGCAATGGTCTCCATCTGTTGGCCACTGAGCTGCATTGACTACAGATGTGGGGTTTGAGGAGTTGTCAGTAAGTGTTGCTTGCTGGTTAGGTTTTCCCAATTAGTGACATAATCTAACCTTTTTAAATTTTGTCACAACCTCACTTGTTTGCCTGTATTTATCTTAACTGGTTTGAAATAAGTCATTCAGCCGGAGGGAAGTGATTCTGTTAATGTTTTATTCTGTCGAGACATTGTTAATTAATTGGTCAGGGTATTTCTTGCACACTCAGACTCAGTCCTTGGGGTTTGCTTATCAAACACAATGAAGATTTTCTCTCATTAACTTTTGAAGTGGGACTGAATGCTCCACTGAATGGGACCCCTTTAATCTCTCAGTCTGCCGGGTGCTATTTAAAGTGAAAAGTTTGTGTTGAAACCGTTTGTTCTGGTGACAAGAGTGTATTTCTTTTCTGTCAGGGGGACATTGGTCCAGACGGCCCCACAGGCCCCCAGGGAATAAAGGGTGAACAAGGAGACAAAGGAGACAAGGTTAATTATGAGAAATAATTATCATAATTTTCATTTCTGCATGTTGTCATTTTTCAGATTTACTAAGAAAAGAATGAATTAGTTAGAGTAGAATAACTGTCTATATCACAATATAGGTATGGTTTGTTTTGATGTGTGCAGGGAAGTCCTGGTTTTGGGATTCCAGGACAGCGGGGACCAAAGGGAGAAAATGGCGAGAGGGTGAGTCATCTGAAAAAGTGAAATCACATCATATAACAGTCAAACCTTGGTCTCATCATATAACACTAAAGCAGAAAACAGCAGTTTATTGTATTCATGTTTTATCCTTTTACATTTCATTTACAGGGAAATGTTGGTTTGTCTGGAAAACCAGGACCAAAAGTAAGAGAAAAGTACTTCCTTCTTAAAGCTGCTCTAATCAATATTTTTCCTATAACAAATTAGTCAAATGCGAAATGAATGTGATAGCAGTCGCTAGTACTGAACCTACCACGAGTAGGTTCAGTACTAGCGACTGCTATCACATTCATTCATCGCTAGTACTGAACCTACTCGTGACCCTAAACTCTACCTTTCATGTGATTGCTAAGATGTTGGTGTTTTGATTCACTTTGACCACTCTCATCAATCACATTTCCCATCACAGCAGCTGTTTTCAACAAAAAAAGCTGTAGAAGCCTAAATGTACATAACTAGCTCAGCACTAAAGAACAGACAGACAGAAGTTGAAGGCTAGCTGGTGAACACAGTGGAGCATTTAGCAGCTAAAGAACCAGATTGTTTCCCCTCAGTGGTTGGAAGGGACCAAACCCTATCTAAAATAAGATTATATATTATATTTTGTCAAGTGGTCAGACACATGACTCTAAATTAATGCTATGTTGCTCCATGGCTGCTCGAGGTATACATATTGTGGGAAACTCATGATGGTTTAACCCCCAGTGGCAATTTTGTTTCTTTTTCTAATTTTGTTTTTAACTTTTGGTATAAAAAGGATTTGGGGTATTTTGTTGAAAGTCCTTTACAAGCTTTATTTCACGCTTGTTAATGCTACTAAAACACAAGTTGTGTGTTTGTCCAGGGGCGTGATGCCTCCAAAGGTGAGAAAGGCGCCATTGGGTTATCTGGCATTCCTGGAGAACCAGGATTAAGAGGTAAAGATGTAAGTAAATCCTGAGTGGCAATTACAGCACATTTCATATGTATTACCCTTATGAGGTTTTATTTAGTAAACACTACATTAGGAGAAAGCTCATAGTATTTATTAAAATATGAGACAAACACACAATGTGTGATATGTACAGATGAAAACTGGAAAATGAATTGAAATTAACCTTACCATAATGACAACAATGACTGTTGACTTTGTGTTTAGGGTGCAGCTGGAGCTAATGGACAAGGAACTAAGGTACAGTCAGGGTGTTTAATTGATGCTTCAGTTTGTTTTGTAGGTCAGTAATGTTGCTCAGGAGGTTAGCTTGTTCCATGATTATTCATTATTAATATTATATATTTACTTACTTTAAGTGATTATGTTGTTTTGTCTTTCACAGGGAGAGCAAGGATCACCTGGAGAGCCTGGTGACAGAGGAATTAGGGTATGCATTTTGGATTAAAGATTAAAAGCAGAAAACACATAAACATACATATAATGCCCCTAAAAAATAACAACAAAGACAAAAGCTGTGTTCTAAAAAAAATGTTTAAAGAAGTTACAAAAGTCGAGTGATTGCAGGTCTGACTAATAACCTTTCTACTCACCATCTGTGCCTTGAAAGAAGGGTCTCATCAACAGACTATAGCATTCAATCTGGCACATACTAATACAGCAATAATATGGTTGGGAGTCTGCACATTGCATACACCAGATGTTCAGTTTGGTCAAAGACATCGGATTTGATTCAATATGTTCACTGCCACTCAATATACCAACTGTGTCACTTTATGAGTTAACTTTGTATGTACTGTAATGCACACTGGCTATCTGTTTGATTTGCTCTGTGTATATTGCATTTATATTCATTTGTAGGATGCCACTGTCATTAATAGATCCAAAATGTACACACTCCACTCACTGTCTGCCAGGACTCCTGCTGAACAAACATCCCAATGCAGCAATTATACACACATTTGCTCACAGTGGCCCGTATTTTACATGTCTGATTTTGTATCCACTAAGGCTTTTTATGTAAACAGCAATACATTTTTAATTGCTGCTGATCAGGGTCCACTGGGGCTACCAGGGCGACCAGGGGACTCAGGAGACAAAGGAGATACTGGGACGCCTGGCCTGTCTGTAAGAATTTCATTAAGATGAATACACCATGAAATAAATAGTCTTGAACTCATCATTTCACTTCTTTTTCACAGTTATGTCTCTGTTGAACCAAATCCTTAGTTGTTGTTGTTTCTCCCGTAGAGTGAATTTCATCACAAATAACTGGAAAAAATCAGCTTAAACAGCAATTTTTCAAGATAACTTGTTAATTTATGTTTTTGTAGGGTACTGGTGGAAAGAAAGGCGACAAAGGGGAGCAGGTATGTTTGTATTCATCACCTTTCTCTCTCATTAATCAGCATGTTTATTGTCGTCAGCATCAGCATCTTCAAAACCAGCTATCCCTCTGTGACTTGATGATTTCTATTTTGATATGTCTACTAATTAAGTTGGGCTTTTTGTGTGTGCCACCCTTCAGTGCACCTACTAGTTTTCCTTTGTGTTGCAAATATGGACTGTGTTTAGCAGTGTGACATGTTAGATTTTTAACTCTGTGTTATTGTGCTCTTCTTTTGATCGTGCTGTCGTTGTCACAAAGGGAAAACCTGGACCTCCGGGAGGACAAGTAAACAAACCTCTATTATCTTTTTTGACAGCCTCTCATCAGTTCAGCCATGTTTGACAAGTGCATTTGTTGTAACGAAGCCATTCAAGACCAAAAGAAAAAACACCAATCTCCCATGAGACCTTGCTAAATTAATTTCTGTTCTCGAGCTGCAGAAATTGTCCATCAATTAGGAAGTTAACTTTTTATTTATGATCTGGTATTTTCCTACCAGAATGTTGCAGAGAACAACATACTGACCAGAGCTATTAAGGTAGCTTGAAAAATAACATGCAACATGCTTTATTCTATTTAATATAGATATTTTACAATTAATTGAACACCTCTCCTCTTCTCTTATCTTTCCTTCAGGGTGAAGCAGGAAAGCCTGGTCAGCCTGGTTTGAATGGAGAAACAGGTCTGCCTGGACCAAGAGTGAGTACCCTATCACATATCACAAACATATACTGTTGATCACGACTACCTTAGATAGCAGTGAAATCTCTTAAAGTATCAGATAGTACTGAAACAACCGGTCCATGATTAATTAATTGGCAGACAATGAATCTGCAACCTTTTCATTTTCAAATAATTGTTATTCATGAATAAAAATGCCCTTTTTTTCTGGTTCCGGCAGTTTGCTCGTTTTCTCTGATTTATATCGTAATTTAAATGTTTTTGAGAAGTTATAGTTGGTATTTTTTGCATTTGGTAGGAGACAATTATAATTAATTATCCCAATATTGATCTCTCTCCACAGGGTCCAGAGGGGAAACCTGGACCACCAGGACCAACTCTGGTCCGTTTATAACTTGCATGTGTTGTGGTACTGTTTGTGTCATCGATGAAGTGTTTGTCTTGATGTAAGAAACTCTTTGTTTTGCAGGGTGACTCTGGAAGAGCTGGACTTGATGGTTTATCAGGGAAACCTGGAATGACGGTAATACCAATTTGTGCTTACAGGTTTACTTGTATTATTCAAATATGCCCATGATAATTCCATTGAGCTTTGTGCATTAACATGTATGCGTTTACTCACAAGACATTTCATTATAACTGCAGGGAGACCAGGGGAAAAAAGGAGAGCCTGGCCTGGTGAGTTATTCCAATGTTTTTCTGTCACTTTATATTGTTAATACATAGTTAAGTATGACGAAAAATGTTTTCCTCAAATCAGAAATCAAGTCTTTATTTCGACGGATGTGTGTATAGACGTGCCATTTGTGAGTGTGTTTTTTTTTTCCACCAGTACATAATATTATTTAATACTGATGAAAATGCTTGTTTTTGTATGTGTGCATGTGAACAGAAGGGAGATAGAGGAGACCAAGGACGGCTTGGGATTGCTGGAATACCTGGTTTACCGGGAACTCCAGTGAGTATCGCTCTGAATCACAGTGCCTGTGGCTGAAACAATAAATATTCATCCTTTATACATTTCCTATGGTGACATTAAAGCCAATTTAACATAATATATTGTTGTTTCAGGTGTGTAATTAGCACGAACCTTCTGCTTTTCCACCATAATAATCCATCTCGATAGTATCTCCAGAGGTTGTTATTGCTTTATTTCATCTGCTCTACAGGGGAGAGCTGGCATTGACGGGAAGAGAGGCCTGCCGGGAAAAGATGTGAGAGACATTTTCATCAAACAATTACAGCACTGGGCTGAATGTTACCCACTGGATTATTTGAATGCTTAATGTCTGTAATATTTTGACTCTTCAGATTTTTGAAGTGTTACTAAATTAATTATTCAAATTGAAAATGTATGTTCTTTTCACAGGGAGAGCGAGCACCGAAAGGAGATGACGGCAAAAAGGTTCCTGAAATTCATTGCAACCGGCTTAAACACTTATGACGCAATTTTTTGTAATACAATTGTAAACTTTCCTTTCATTCCAGGGGGACAGGGGAGACACGGGTGCAAATGTAAGCGGTTTTGAGATAAGACAAATTGACATAATGTTTGTGAGAAAACGGATCAACTGACTTTGTTTTTATTCCTTCTCAGGGTAAAGATGGCAGTAAGGGGGAATCAGGACCTCCAGGCCTGCCTGGTAGGCAGGTGCTTGTCACATCAGAGGTAAAGATTACCACCTGCATTGATTTATTGAAGAGGGATGCTGCTTTCTTATTATTTAAACTGTGAATTCAGGGTTGTACCCATAATCATTGCCATCGTGGCTCATTTTTTAAACATAAATTAGGACCACCTAGACCAGACAGCTTAAACTTTACACATTTTTACATGGATCCGTTTTTAGGGCCCCACTGTTGATGAGATCCGAGAAGCATTTCCAATCCCAATGGGTCCTCCGGGAGTGACTGTGAGTTTGATGAGAACACAGAACACATTTCTAGATATGTATAGCTCATGAATAATGGCACATTAATTAATTCAACTGTTACAAGGCATAATTCATATTTTGCCTGCATGGCATCTGAGTCATCATTCAGCGATGACTTTAGTGCTTTTATTGTGGGTTGCAATGAATCGTGCCTTTATGTGATATGGCAAGCCTGATGACATGCATTGTAGATGCATGTTCCCATGTCTCGCTCCTCTGTTTCTGTGTGTTTTCAGGGTTCACCAGGAATGAAGGTAAGATGGTGATGTGACTCATATTGAAACTGAATTATGAAAAAACAGAAGTGTTGCCTCTGTAGCTCAATTGTCTTTTTTTTTTCTTCCTTCTTTCTTTGTAGGGTGATCAGGGAGAAAGTGGCCTGAAAGGAGACAAGGTAGTGTTTCATTGTTATCACATAAAAAAATATATATATTATATAGAATGAAAACTACATTATGATAATTTGATTTTATGTCTCCATAGGGTGATGCTGGAGCTCCTGGAAAACCTATTGAGATGAAGGTGAACACAGGGCGTAGTAATCCCTCCTCTGGGCTATATGTTCTTGTTTTGCACTTTGAACATATGTTTTTCCTCTTATTTAGGACATTGAAGGGATGTTTGAAGCCTATGGTATAAGGGTGAGCTCTCAGTATGACATTGTTTACATTTTTTGTTTGATAGAATGTGTAACCGTATGGTACATCCCTTGTCACAGTACAGTTTGACCTTCTCAATGAAAACTTTTTTTCTCAGCTGCCTTTGCTGAAGGCTTTGATTGACAGGCTGCTGCAGGATGGAATAGAGGAGCTCCTTCATGTGCTCCGCAATGCCAAGAAAACAAAAGAAAACACAGAAACTCACACCTCCAACGTCATCACTGAGTACACGGTACGTAAGCTCCATGGAAGAAGTGTGAGAGTTCTTCAAAAAATGTCATGCATCTCCCGTCTGATGGGATTATAAAACACTTCCACAAAACATCAATGTTTTCAGAACAACGTTGAAAGACGCTAGCTGTGCTGGTTTACAATCAGTCGGAATGATTTCTTCCTGAACTCTGATGCGTTCACTGACTAACTTTCAATTCATCCAACTCTCAATAGTCAGTTCCATGGACTCTTTTTCAAATAACCGTTTCAATACAGTCAACTCACTACTTTTATTTAATTAAACAGAACAAAATAAACATTTAAAACAAAGAGCAGTAAGAACAAATGATTGTTTTTTTGGTCTATTTGTTTCAACAGAGTTTAGTGAAGTTTGACCTCACCAGCCAGCCACTGAAAGAGTTGGACACCGTTGAGGGCCCTGCTTTAGATGGGCCGCTTCCAGAGGCTTTGACAGTTGTAAGTAACTTCAAAATCTACGCCTTGAATCTTTAAAGCTTAAAAAATCTTTCTGTAGGATGAGATTATTAATCCTGTTTCCAAGACAAATCAACTGGTATCCCGGATTTTAAGTTTTTGAATGCAAGAGTACATTGTTATTTTTGAGTAATGTGCTACATCGTCTAATGTTCTACATCGTCCAATGTCCCTGTAGAGCTCAGGTAGACTCTACTAGTCTAAAACAGTCTGTCTTTTGGTTTGAAGGACCCTTTAAGTGAAACTGCAGAGAGCGTCACCACCCTGAACGGAGAGCAGGAGCTCGACAGGATTGAGTCCAAGTTAAAGGGCTCCAGAGGCAAGGAGGTGGTCGATGGGGGCAGTGGAGGCGTATCTTCCCTAAAAATGAATCTGACAGTAGTCAACTCGACATTCAATTATACTACGACACAGGAGGTGAGGACATTTTACAACAAAGTATGCCAACTTTAAATGTACGATTTTACTAAACTGTTGAAAACATGCTGAGTACATTCAACATGTTAATATTTGTTTGTTTCGACAGAGGTAGTTTAAGATAGTGTTTAAGCAACATGGGATTAATCCGATTTCTGCATATAAATATGAGCGCAGTGGGATCTCAGTGTTTTACATGACTGATAACATTGAAATAAAATAATTATCATTATTAGTATCCTTGAAACCAAAAATGTGATTATCATGGCAGGTCTCTGCCTGTGTCTAGCTTTTACATGCTTTGCCACGTTTTTTGATTTTTGAAGTACTGAAAACCTGACAAAACTCAGGTGTCAGATACAGTTTAAGTTGCCTGACATTTATGTTCTGCTGGTTACAAAAGGATAAAAACAAAAATGTGCGTGTTAGACGGTTTCAGGATTACCAGAAACTGTGTCGGAGATTGTTGTCCTCACTCAGGAAGACTCCCTGAAGAAGAACTCAGGACAAAAGAAGAAGAACAGGGAGCGTGGGAAGGTAGAGCTGACATGGACATCTTATTGGCACTGCGTTTGACACTGACTGATCAAAAACACGCATGAGTATTGTTTGATCTATTTTATTTAACATAAAACATAGAATACTCCTTTGATAGCTGTTTTAACAAGTTATAATTATGTTTCTTGATTGATAACTTTAATTTATAGTATTTAAGGAGCATACTAGTATTGCATGTTTTAGCTCACCCTTCCTACTTCACTAGTCAATGCCACTAAAGGATGACAATCAACTCAGAGTATAGTTCAACAATTTCATAAAACAGACAAATACTGTCGCTGAAAATACTGTAGGCAAGGCATTTATATTCATACAGCACATTTCATTACAGGTTAACTAAATGTGCTTGACATGAAAGCGCATACAGCAACAAGTGACATTAGAATATATTAAAAAGTAATGAGATAATCTAATCAATTTATGGAATGCCTCCAAGTATATTTGATTTGTAATAAATGGGTAGAAACATGCAAAACCGCCAGTATGGTCCTATACAAATAGGTCTCAACCATTTGATAACTTTAACAAGAAGGCCTCCAAAATGTATTTATGTAAAGGTGTTGCAATTTTTGACATTCATTAACTACCTATTCCCCTTTTGAATATCGCCCTCAACTGACAATATCAACCTCATAATTTCATGCTTGATAAAAACGTCTGAAGCATGAGAAACCTTTCATTTTTGTTCTCTCTGACTGTGAACTTCTTAACCAGGGCAAAGGAAATAAAGGACGACATAAGAGGCAGAGACACCGCCTGGTAAATGTCCTTGAAGGGGTCCAAACTAAACCTGAAAACTTAAACCAACTAACACAACCATCTCATACTGCAAAATGTTAACTGACACTGGCTCTAACATAACATGACATTATTTGTGTGTAAATAACAACTTTAGTACTAAAATTGTTTTTTTAAATCATAATAAACTAACATTTTTAAGATATAACAAGCAGAATATTCATTTCATTGTGTAGGTGGTGTGGCTAATAAAACTAAAAGCATGCATTTGTCTTAATGTCCTTGTGCTTCTCGTTATATTAATAACATATTTGATAATAGTTTTCTTTTGTAATTGCTTGGCATTGTCGTCATCCAGCCATCGCCACAACATACATGTGTAACAGTATCTTCCTGTAATCACGTCTCCTTTATCTAAAGACAAGTGATGAGGACACGCAAGAAGAAGAAGAGGAAGAGGAGTTTTATAACAGCGAAGACTACAGTTATGAATACGAGGTAGGCAGCTGCTGCGATGAATGACTAATTCATGGCCTGTGGGGAACTTCAGTTTAAAGTGTTGATTGAGGACGAGGGGTTGTTACAGATTTGGAGCGTTGTCGTGGTGGGTGGCTTCTTGCTAACAGACCTGTCATAATTAAATATTTTTTTTATAGCAGCACCCTATTTGTGCCCACACTAAACACTGGAGAGAGTTGATTAATGACACACCCACTACCTGAATTAATCATTAAGAATAAATTAGTTTGTCGTTACACCTTACTGCATCTGCTCTGCACATCATCCACTCCTCTGTAGGTTGTGAAAGTTTCAAAGTTATATTGATTTTCTTTTTTTTTTTAAACAGGAAGCACTTTCCCCAAGTGACTCTTCAGCTTCTCAGGAGAGGAAAGATAACAGACAGGTGCATTTGCTTCATACAGCATGTTTTAATCTGTTTCAGCTGGATTGGGAATAAAATGTTTGGCAGCTCACCAAACGGATGAATAATCTGTAGCCCAGATGATAACGAAACGTAATTCACTGTTGCGAGACTGCACTCTGATAGAAGGGAAGCAGAGACAGCTGAGCTCAGTCGTGAGAAATAATAACATATTTATGCTGTTTTTTATCTTTTGTAGGAGGAACAATTACACAGTCCTCCTCCGTTAGAAACATTGGCTGGAGCCTCCAGTCATCCTCTAACATTCTCCACTGACAGACAAATAGATGCACAGGTGAAACTACACTCAATGTCTGATTTATTTCTTATACGCAAACATTTTTCTTACATATTTTATATATAATAGACATATATTTAACGCAACCAAGTACTGACAAAACAGGTCAAAATCCCTGATCCCAATATACACGGAATAAAGAATACTTGTCCATGAATGCCAAGAACAATGAGTATGATTTAGACTGGAATATTTCCCCTAAATAAAGACAGGACACTATATCATTGATCCACTTTTTAAAACAAAGAGTGAAGGTTGATTTATTCTCTCAAAATAAACCTTTTAGCTACAACCATACAACACTTTAAGGAGATAATTATGTCACATATGATCACCAAAACTAAATAAACCTTTTAGAAGTGTTTTAACAGCAATCTGCGGTTATTTTTGCAATGATGGATAGGTTGAAATAAGACAAACATATGCACACACTTATATGTGTTTGTATATATATATATATATATATATATATATATATATATATATATATATATATATATATATACACATTGTATTTCTTTATAACTCTTCCTTTTGAATTTTTTTTATCTTCTAGGTTTTCTTGACAACCATAAAGCCCCTATCTCACACCACGGTTGATATAGAAAAGGTAGGGGGGCGGGGCAGCTGGCCTTGTTGGTCTCACATATAGAATGTTTAATCAATGCCGCGCTTCACTTTTGAGACGCTATTTTCACTGCCACGATCTTATCTATCCTTTGTTGTTATGACCAGGATGAAGTGTCACTTCCTACACCTCCCATCTCAACAGAAGAACCAGACAAGGTAGAGCTTTGATTTGATTTGAAAGGCTTGAATCTTAACTGAAGACCCTTGCATGTCTTGGAATGCAAATGTATTGTATTTACACTTAACACAAGACACCTGAAAATGATGGACAAGTGCTTTCACAAAATTGAAGATGGGCTTCACTAGCTCTGTCATAATATATAGAAATACATGAATAAACCATGATTTAAGTAATAAGCACTTGCCATCATATTTCAAGACTTTTTCTTCTTTCTACTTCCTTTGAAAATTTCACCAGTGCAAAAAAAAGTGCACGTTTGTATAAGGCTAATATTAATACAGTGGGAATGGAAATATACCATCTTAGATATTACCAAAGCATGAGACATGAGAGCATTTCTTTTAGCATGATTTCTCTATCTTGCCTGAATGGGAATGAGCAGAAATAGTGGCCTAGTCCGATTCTTCGGGAATGATTTACTGGCAAAGAAACAACTCCAGAGAGTTATACCTTTAATACTTTCTCTGTCTCGTTTTTTTTAAACAGGATGTCTCTTAAGTCCCAAGACACTGTGACTATAGGGTGTTAAGCATTCATAAGAACGCACACACTACATGGAGCGTGTGAATAAACTGTGAACTGTTTTGCTGGTGAGGAGCCCTGAACCTGACCAACGTTTCATGAGGAAGGACTTCTTTCCACACAGAGACGATGTCACTCACCCAAACCTATGGCCATAGCAAAGTTCATCTTAGAAAATCAGGCACTGTTAAAATATATGAATTGTTTCCCCATGTCCAGTTTATTTTTTTATTCTTCACTTCAGTATAAATGCCAGTGTAGCCTAAATGTTGTCTACAACTCCTAATTTATTTATTTAGACAAATATTTCTATGTAACTAATAACACATCAGATAAAACACAAAAGTTTTGCCAACAATTTAAATATATATATACTATATCTACTTTTGATATCTCTCCAAATTGTACTGACATTTTATTTATTGAAACTTTGAAATATGTTATGTTTTTACTTCACCAAACATCTTTGACCGCCAATGATGTTATTCAGAATGTAGTAGCACTATAATCATATCTGTAGCCAGGTCAAACACTCTTTTCACTGGTGACATTTTTCTCTGTATATTACATTGTTTTGTCTGTGTTTAACCTCCCGGTGCATGTATCCTTCAGTAAAAAATATTGAAATAACTTTCTAAGCAAATGTGTGTCTTCCTTTCTTACATTTGAGCCATGAGCACACACATATTACTACAGCTGGTTGAGAGGAAACATCAACATGATTGCGCTTTATTTGCTCATGAGAAGCTTTGGGGGATTTGACAGGTGCCTCGATTCCAAATCAGGGTGAAGAAAAGCGCCCCTTGGCCCGACACCATGGTAAGTGTCCCTTGATTTAGTAGAAAACAGATTGATATGTAATAGAAAATGGCAGTAAAAATCTTTTATTTTATTTTAGGTGTTCATGCCAGGTGCCCCTGGTGGAAGAAGTCATTTCAAGGAGCCACAAAAAGTATGTTTTTCCAGTCTTCAAAATTCAAATGTCCTACATGTTCGTCCGATTTCATCAAATAAAGTATGAAAATACAATTTCATGGTAACCATCTGTGGACCATATGTGATTGCCCCTTCATTTTAATTTCAGCATCTGTCCTCTGGAGCTCAAGGTTACAACAGCTGGAATGTAAGTCTGTCATCAACCATTCAAAAATAAAAAATAAAAAAAGTATTAATTCAAGTTAAGATGGTACGGCTTATAATACACTGGCTTGTGTTAAAACATGTGTTTCTCTAGCAAATGAAGCAAGAAAACTCTGACCTTCAAACACATTACATGAGGCAGAGGCAAGAGCGGAGGGAGAAGCACCGATACAGTGACACTGAAAGAGAGATTCATACAGAAACACAAGGAGGAGAGGAACCGACTGAAGTCGACGAAGTGGAGGAGTGGGAAATGGAACAAGAGAAAGGAGTAGAGACGGATGAGAATGCAGAAACAGCCCCTGACCCTGTCTACGGGGAGGAGGAGAGGAGTGGAGACTACGTCTGGGAGACAGAGGAGGACGTCGATCGAGAGAGAGGAGAGGAGGAGGACGTGGAGAGGGAGAGAGAGAGGGCAAGGATGGAAATGGAGAGAGAGGAGCTGGAGAAAGAGAGGGAGGCCGAGTTGGAGCTGGAGAGAAAAGAAACGGAGAGGGAGAAAGAGGAGCAGGAGGGTGAGAGAGACTTAGAGAGGGAGAGGGAGGAGTGGGAGAGGAGGAGGGTGGAGATGGAGAGGGGGAGAGGGGGAGGTTATGATGAAGAAACTGGACAGCCATACCCATACCATCCAGAGTATCTTTACCTCAAGGTAAAGGCACAACGTTTTCTAAACACTCATCATTATAAAATACTCAACTTGTGTTTTGCACATTCAAAAGTAGGCAATATAAATGTCATTTGTACAAATATGCAATGCTTCTAATGTGCTCTACATTTCTTATGCAACAGGGACATCCAGGTGAGAATGGAACACCGGGACGAAAGGTGACTTAAGATATTTTAGCTAAAACTTTATCAAACATACAATCAGAACTGTTACATTATGAAGAATTGAACATTACGTTGATTTTAGGTACTCTAACATCACAGTACTTGAATGATAAAAATTGTAAGTATTAAAATGTTGGCAGCATTGATTTAAAGCCAGGATTTACTGAGTCACTGGTATCATCTCACGTATTATACTAATTTAAAGCATCATTATCATCATCATCTTAAGATCACAGAGCAAGAATGACAGTCGCCACACGAAATGTGTCACCGGTCTATAAAAATACCCTCGCTGCTCTCCCCACCTACCCGCCGCGCATCAGTAAATGACATCAGAGCTGAGGGAGAACTTCTCTCCCGTCTCGCCTGTCAGTGAAGCCATTTGAGTCCGGGCCTTTGATGTCACCCTCTGCTCTATTTCTGTGTGACTGGGAGACATAGATTAAAGCAGACATTAATAATTCCCCTTGTTAAACATGCTGACAATTCTCCTTTTTTTTTATTATTTATTTTTGCTGAGATGCACTTTCTCACCGACATGCACTCTTTTTGTCCACACTTTTCAGGGGGAAATTGGTGAAGAAGGACAAAAGGTAAATTCTGGTAAACTGTAATTTAACATATTCATTTACGTTTTTAACAGGGAAATTTGGTTGTTGTGCTTTTACGTCAAATGAATGCCAGTTAAATGTGTTATAGACATGTTGTTTTGTGTTTTTAGGGAGAGCCAGGTATCGGCCACCGAGGTCCAGAAGGCCAGGCTGGTCCTCCAGGACGGAAGGTTCAAGAAAAAGAAATACAAGCAATCTCTTAAACATAACATCCCTTCGAAATCAATTAATCCCTGCAGTCTTTTCCATCACATTATCATTGATTGACTTTGCTTCTCATTGCTGTTTTAATTTAGCAAATGTAATTGGCTCAGTGACTCCGCTCACTCATTTAAAATTGTGTTTGAGTAAATTGTAAATTGATGTAAATTGATAACGGAAAAAATTGACTTTATTCAAAAACAATTATTCAAAAATAATAGAAGAGCTAAATTATTGCATAACATGAAACGAGTGAACTTCAACTGTGGTTTTGTCTCCCAAACATTTCATTTGTCTCAATCTTTCTCTCCCATTTCCTCTTCCTCTTTATTCCTCAGGGTGAACCAGGTGAGCCAGGGCCTCCAGGTGCTCAGGGCATCCAGGGTATCCGTGGTAACACAGGCATGCAGGGCAACTCTGGACTTAGTGGTACCCCGGGGGACCCAGGAGAGCCGGGCAGGGAGGTACATCATCATATATCAACTAACAAGTTGCCATTTAGCTCGGTTTGGTGTGTAACAAATGAAGACAGTGAAATGTGAATGAATGCAGAAATGGAGAGAGAAGGTTGTGCTCTTGGTGTTTAAAATAGAGACGTATTTGTATTTTGTATTTTGTATTTATTTTGCACAATTCAAACAATAAAACAAAACAAAAATCATAACAGAAACAAAAAATGAATATCACAGTGCAGGAAGAGACAAAAAGCCAACTGGGCCTATTTGAAGCCTCCACCTATAATATTTAAAATTTTACAAAATTACAAACATAAACATACATACGTAAGAGGTGTTGTGTGTTGATGACGCAGGGTGACCGAGGAAAAAGGGGGAAAAATGGATCCCCTGGATCTCCTGGACCTCGAGGAGCAGCGGGAGCTCATGTAAGAAAATACAAATAGCTAAATGAGCTTTGCAAGCGTTTCTGATTTCAGTTATTTTTCCTAGGGCTGTTTACTCAGTTGAAAATTAACCTTATAATGTAACACACTTAGCATCATATATAGTAAAACAAAAACAACAACAAATAGTTTGACTCTTTTTGATCATTTTTTGATATTAGGGACGTTTCATCTGATTGTATGTCAACTGGAAAAGATGTGTAATGATATTTTCTTTTTCTTTCATAAAGGGTCCTCCTGGTCTGTCTGGAGTAAAAGGAGAAAAGGTGCAAATACTGCATATACTGTATATTTTGATTGGCCCACAAATTAAAACGTGGTTTTATGTTTGAAGCAACAGCATATGTTAATGACATTTTCATGTGTGCAGTGTTAAACAACGTTGATCCTTACTATTGTGTGTCTTCACCAGGGTCACAGTGCTCCTGGAGAGCCTGGTGCCAGAGGGTTGTCTGGCTTCCCAGGCAGAAGGGTGAGTTGACCTTATTCATCACAGACAAACCCTGTGACAGTGAACAACAGTTTAAACATGTTTATTTTTAATCTATGTTTAGCTTTGTTTATGTCTTGTTAAATATCACACACTCACTTTGTTCGTCAGTGTGACAGCTTACCGGTTTGTACCTTTTAAGGCTTTTGACATACGGTGTTCAGCAGACTTCTTTCTTTTCTTTTCCTTTCCTTCCAGGGTGAAAAAGGCCCTTTAGGTATTAAAGGAGCTCTTGGACATTTCGTAAGCAACTTTTCAAAACCATACAACTGAGTTTATGATTTAATTTAAGACTATTTGAGTTTCACTTTTGTCCAAAATCCTTCTATTTGATCCTTTTTCACCAGGGTCCAAAAGGCTGGCATGGCAGCAAAGGAGAAAAGGTGAGCTGTTATTTGAGATCATTTGTCAAAATTTAGTTTGACACACTTTAAAAAAAAGAAAATCTTTCCTTCACTTCATTCACCAACTTAATTAAAAATAGACTGGCAATTATAATACTGGAATACTGTGATGTTTGTAGACTGATTAAACAGAAAATACTGCTGAAAAAGAGGACCCAACACATGCAAACCACCTGTTACACCTCATCCTGAAGATAAATTGAAATGTAAAAATTGCATTGGATTGTGAGAACGCCACAGAACTTTAGAATTCAATTACATTTCTGCATGCATCTGGTCATCAGCAATGTTTTGGTAAATTATGCTCTTTCTACCAACTTGAAACATTAACTATTGCATCACCAGTGCAAAGCCGCACGGTTGGCAACAGGGAAGATAGTAGATTGATTTTTGGATGAAGCAGGCAACATACATAGTTTGATACATTCATGCAGTTTTCTGACCCTTTTCAGTGTATTCTTCCAAAGGACTGCTATTAGTAACTTGATGTTTCTTCTATTTATATAGTGCAGCTTCTGTATTAAAAAATCGATACACTTTGGTGTACACAATGATGCTGCAATTTCTGAGACGCTAGATGATCAATGTACTTCTTGTACTTAATATTCACACGTGACTGGCTGTTGTGGTTGTTTGCATCGGCAGTGAAGAGGCCATGTTTGACTAACATTTGAATATCTAGATCCTCGTTCAGACTGCATTTTATTTCTAAGGTAATAGTAGTAGATTGATTTGCTTGTTCCTTCTCTACTGAAGTGTCACAACTGAGTGACTCATTCCTGTCAAATGGCACTAAATTCACACCATTCACAACATGTTGTCAAAGGTGGATTACATTGGACTGGATTCTATTATATTGTGAAGGGATTTAAGAAAGTGCTGTGTGGGCTCAGCATTTTTCCTGTTACAACAGCATAGCAGCAAAAGCTATGAAGTAATATATGTACTTTTGTTGACACTTTAAATATAAATAGTCATGCTTGGGAAGTTGTTCTAAAAGCATCTTTCTTTGCAGGGTATTCATGGATTACCTGGAGTCAGAGGAGAAAGGGTAAGAGGATTCCCATGGTGCTTTGCATGTAGTTTGTTTGCTGCCTAGACATTGTGTATCATATGAGCTCAAAAAAGAAGTATACAGTATTCATGGCTCCATGTATATCCATGGGAATTCACATAGCTTGCTTTGTCATTTATTTGCAGCTGGTACTCACAATTTGATCCTTTTCTACAGGGGAGTACGCTTCAAATCCAAGGACCCCGTGGATTTAAGGGTTCCAAAGGAGAGGCTGTGAGAACATCTATTATATTAACACGTTTCAATGCAACTTTATTTGTTCTTACGAGGGCAGTTGTACTCCTTTTGCAGTTGTACTCCAGGTCGACAAATATACACACAATAAATAAGAGAAGAAGAAAAAAAAACGTCCTTAATGGCAAAGCTAAAACAATCAACTGCACACTTGAAGGAAATGCTTTAATATATTTGCAAACATAACAAACGCACTCATAAAGTAAACATATAAATAGACCTATGAAGAATTGAGTAGATGTTTTGTTTTAGGGTGAGCGAGGCCCACCAGGTTTTGATGGCGATAAAGGAGAAAAGGGCGAGGATGGTCCTCCTGGCGTCAAGGTAATACATCCTGATGTAAACATTTGAAAATGGCTAAGAAGTCATTTAGAACAGTTATGTTATACTGGTCATCATCAAGTCTCTGATAGACAATTATCAATTTGCTTGACACTTTGATTTGTAATAAATGGCACCGCAAAAAAAGTATTTGAAATGTTTTTTGAAAGGGCATAAAGGGTGATGCAGGCACAAAGGGGGCATTGGGGCGCTTTGGAGCTCGAGGACGAGGAGGCCAGAAGGTAAACGATTTTTCATATTAATATATTGACACAGCTACAACACTAGTTCAACCATTTAACACTTTTACTAGCACTGTGTGAGACACGTTCTTCTTCTCTCCTACAGGGAGATCCAGGAGAGCCAGGAATTGATGGAGTGATGGTAGAGCTACAATACAAACAGGAGCAAACACACATTCAGTGTTTGTAAATTGAGCCAAAATTCAGTTTTAACTTCATGAACTTACACACATAAAACATATAATGTGATTTAAGGGTCGCAATGGGGATCACGGAGGTAATGGGGCCACGGGGGACAAAGGAGACAAAGGACTGCTGGGCCAGAAGGGCAATCAGGTACATTGAAAATCAATATATAACCAATTGTGATCCTTTAGATTAAAGATTAAACTTCTTCTTTTTTTTCACAGGGTGATCTAGGAGAACCAGGCTTACCAGGAGACAATGGGGATAAGGGAGAAAAGGTAGAAGCAGTTATTATTTGCCACAGTTGTCCCACACATTTTTTTTCCCACCTTATTATTGAGTTTCAGGTTCTCTATGCGCATGATACCGCTATATTTTCATAAATTTTACCTGCTAATAAAGGGTTTCAGAGGTTTACCTGGACGCACTGGAGGTCTAGGCTTGGATGGAGAAAAGGTTAGGCCTAAATTAGCATCTTAGACTAAAGGTACACGTTATACATTAATGTCATGTGGATAAATTCTGCCAGTAATCTCGATAACTTTGTCTTTGCAGGGAGATATGGGGTTACACGGTACCCCTGGTATACCTGGGCTGAATGGACTCATAGGGCGCAAGGTAAACAGTCAAGTGTGCACACTTATCTTTATCTTTTCCCCAAATGTATACAAACTCGCTATGCTCATCTTGTGATATCATTTTAGGGCGATAAGGGACAGGGAGGCATCAATGGCGTTGATGGTGCTCCGGGAGGGAAAGGATACAAGGTTAGTATTTTAACATCAATATCATCACTCATTATCAAACTAATATTACTGATTATATGTGGTTGTCACAGTTGTATTTTGTTGAATTCCCAGGAAAAAGAATGATGCGTTTTTATCTTCCCCTGTGCACAAAAGATGTCTTAATGTGTACATTAACTTCTTTACTCCATGTAGGGTGAAGCAGGCTTCGCAGGATTTCCAGGGTTTAAGGGGTCACCAGGGAATCCAGGAAGGGATGGAGATGAGGGACCACCAGGACCTCCAGGACTCCGAGGGGCCACAGGACCTAAGGTACCGTATTCCTACGCCCTCAGTGTATTGAGGAAATATAATACTGACTTGTATATTTTAAACTCCATTAATAATGATTTATTCTGCTGATAAATTGCAAGAAATAGGGAAGAAAAAGATGGGCTCGTTACCAACATCATAGATTAATTGCCTCATTATATCAGGTGCTCAAGCTGTTCTCTTGATCACGACTTCACTACGTAATTTTATGAAGATAACACATTGATAACAGTTTAGCTGTTCTACTACTAAGGACTTATTTGAATGTTATTTCTCCCATCGACCGTTCATCTATGCCTGTGTCAGATCACTTTTTTTTATATAATGGCGTACTTAATTAAGTTATGATTTAATTTATGAAATCACAGTTTAATATGACAAGATAATAACTTCTTCTTTCTTGTGATCAAAGAGATAGGGTAAAAGATAAATATACCAAAATATAATTTTAAAGTAATTTTCTTGAAATACAGTAATTCAACATGAACACAAAGTTGCTACCACACAACACTACGCCCCAACACATTATTATCAACCATGACCACGCAGGTAAACCCAGTATATGCGTCCAAAAACAAGCCTAACTACCACTGCCTTAAACTGCTTAATGGTCACAAAATAGCCACTTCTTTGAAATATGGCAGCTCTGAAAAGCCGAATCAGAGGGTTTTATGAACATGTGTACAGTAAAGTATTCCTCCGGAGAGAAAGATGTATCTATACATTTTATGAGGATTTAGGGTTTTAATTGAATCTGCTTTTAGGGTACAATAAAATCAGTTTGGATGCCAGTTCAATGCCCTCGTATTAACTTCGTCTTTACATCTGTGAGAATAAATGTATTAGTATCTATACAGTACATGCTTAAAGTACAATAATCCTGTACTTATGTGTTAATCCTTGAATGGGCGCAGATATGGGAGCAGGTACTTATGCACAAACACAGTCATCTGTCAGTCTTTAAAAAGATTTAGATTTCTGTAAGTCCAAGTTACAAGAGGAGACTGAGAATGTGACAGACCACAGTGAGCAGGATGATGAGGTGAGCTTGATTACAGTCATCACCATGTCTGTCTTGTTCAGAGAGACTAGCAGCATGTGCTCTGTTTAATGCAGCAGTGGATACAGCACAGACATGTCCTTAATTAACACACATACATACACGTAAGCAGAGGTCTATTTCTGTCTGCAGCTATCAAGTAATATCTTACTCAATTAGCTCCTTTCAGCTACAATTAGCAGACTTTCAGTGTTGGCAGAGAGTGGCTGGAAACTTATAATGAGGACATACAGAGGCTGTAGCTAATTGGTCTATCTTTCATGATGCTCAGCAGGTTTAGTTTTAGAATTTTAAAACGCACAACGTGTTTTCTCTTCACTTTCACTTTGATTTTTGCCAAACAGGGGGACAAGGGCAGAAGGGGCAAATCGAAGCCATGTGAGAAGGGAGGATACGGGACTACAGGACTAAGAGGAGAGAGTGTGAGAATCTTACACACACACACACACACACACACACACACACACACACACACACACACACACACACACATACACTTTTTGTGTGTGAAAGGGAAATTGGTTGATTCTGCCTTTCTATCTGTCATTAATTAAGGTAATATAAAATAGGCTATGTAGATTGTTTTGAGTGTTGTTGTTCAAGTGTTAGTATCTGAATTGATCAATATACCGGTCCTTCAGCACCACGTTTGTACCAGTTTGATGACGTGTGGTGTTTCTGCTGAGTGCATGTGTTACACACGGCACCAGAGTCTTCAGTTAGTGTGTTCCATATTTATTTATTGTGCTCATTTCTTCTTGTCTTCTCTGTAAACACACAACAATAGAGTCCAAATCAATATATACAAGTATCTGGACGATCTTTCACTGCTCTAACTTGTTGGTTTTTGAGACCAGAGTTACATTAACTGTGAACACATAACCTCAAAAAAATATATATAGCCTAACAAAGTGCTGTGGTATATCTGTCACGGGATTGGGAATGACGCTGAACTGACACTACACTGGCGCGAAAACTACTAGCGCGCGATTAGCATCCGTGGCTAATCGTAGTTAGCTTTCTCCCGTTTCAATACTAAACCACTAAAACAACTACTAAACATCAAACCATGGCACTGCAAAAGTGACCGAACTCAACACACATATACATGGCGCTTGTGGACCTTGTCTCACCTGTAAACACACAACAATAGAGTCCAAATCAATATATACAAGTATCTGGACGATCTTTCACTGCTCTAACTTGTTGGTTTTAGAGACCAGAGTTACAGCGCAGTCATGACAAACACCCGCTACTGCCACCTATTGGTGAAAACGAGTATCGTCCTGCAGCCACTGCAGATGAGAACAGGCGAGTCCACAAGTCACACAAACCATTTTAAATTATAATAACGAGAAATTAATGCTGTTGGGGGGCAAGGTAACACAATATAATACAATAACACTTCTGAAACAATATTAGCCCTTAAAATGTCCAGGGTGCCACACATGCGTGAATGCTTTCTCACTCGGCTGTTTGTATTTACGCTACAATATGACTTGAATGTGGTATTAATCTTGGTAACATATGCTGGTTGTTAGAATAGTGGGACTCTATACTCTTTTTCGTGGTTTTGTTCAAATTAAAATGCTTTGTACAAACAGCTATTGCTTTAAATATAATTAAGCTCATACATTTGTAAATGTTTTTTTTTCTGTAGGGCATAATGGGTATTGAAGGAGGAAAAGGGGAGAAGGGGCAGCCTGGACTCTCAGTACGTATTTATCACAATCACAAACGTTTAAAATATATACTGTACAGATACAGAGTTAGCTCAATGGATTAACTTACTTTGAATCTTGTCATTCTCTGTGTCAAGGCTGAAGATGTGATGGAGATAGTCACCCAGGAGGTGGTAGAAAAGTGTGGTAAGATGTTTATGTGTGTCATATTATTCTCTTGTACATTTTGAACCCTCCATATGTGTGCTTGTACTTTTCTGTACATTTGTCCAAGTGTGAATATCCGCGTGGTTCTAGTCAGACTACATAGTGTGTGTGTGTGTGTGTGTGTGTGTGTGTGTGTGTGTGTGTGTGTGTGTGTGTGTGTGTGTGTGTGTGTGTGTGTGTGTGGTTGTGTGTGTGTGTGGTTGTTTGTTGTGGAGCTCCCGTGGCAGCAGCATGGCACCCGTGTGTGTTTTGCCATCTGTTATGTTCTCTCAGAGGAACACACACCATGGTGCCAGCAACAGTACAGCCATTCACAAACACAAGACTGCCATTAAGAATCCACTACACACTTTCAAGACACTTAAAGGACAATTAGGTGTATTGTCAACTTGTTTCACTGAAGACATTTTGACATCGTAGATACATGCGTTTCCCTGTTTGCTTTTCAAATACTTATTATTTGCAGAAAATAAACATGATTTCGGCACAGAATATCCCAGCAATAACTAATCCACCTGTTAGCTATTTGTTGCTTGTTAAACTCACATGTCTAATACCACAATATGTTTGGTGAAAAGATGTTTTTTAACCACTTCACTGGTTGTTTATTATAAAGCAGCAACGCTTCCAGCACACAGCAATAGGAAGAGTGAAGTAAAGTATAAAATACAAAATAAAGTTGTCTGAATGGATAAACTAAGACCGAGGTATAAAATACCTGAAAGGATAATCTCATTATCAAAGACTCAGAGAAATTGCTGATTTATGGACCCACACTTTGCCACTGAATACTCCATTATTTCAAAAGAATGTTGACGTATAGTGCAAGATAGAAAATGTTTAAAAAAACAGCATTCACATATGGTTTTCATGATTGTATCGTGTTTGTATCAATACAGGGTTGGAATACAAATTCATGGTAAAGTCTGTGGATCCAGATGCAACAACAGCAGTGATTAAGAATAAAAAAGAACCAGGTGATGGAGTGATATCCCTCACCCGTGACCTCCATAAAGGAGGAATGGATGAAGAAGAAGAAGTGGAAGAATATGAAGATACACTGGGAGAAAGGACCGGTCCTGACCCTGCGATCCTACCAAACCGCACTGGTAATAACAATCATTTCCATGTTACACATCACAAAAAGTAACTGTCCAAGCCCATGGGCCAAACACCCAGATGCCTGCTGTCCTCATCTTCTAATGTACTCAGTTGTCCACAGCAGATTTATAGAGTATGACCGAGTGTGTGTCACAGCTAAATGATTATGTATGTCATACTTATGTGTAACAGCTGTGGTTTTCTACTGTGTTAGTGGGAACCTTGCATCAGTAATAATGTACTCCTATACGGTAATTGCCAATATTAGAGATGTGGTTTGATCAAATCAGATGAAAAGAGATCAATACAGCAAACAACGTACTAGAAACTAGTGCCTGTACATTGGTTTCATCCAGATCTTTCAATTACTTTGTAGCCCTTTATCGTGCAAGTAACCATATATGGTCATTTCCCTCACAAAGTATTTCAATGAGTGCCCTATAAAGGGTTTTACAGTATTTTTATTCTCCTTTTGTCCCTAGTTATATGACTTGTGATCTGTAATTCCTTCAAACTAAGTCTGTATTGTTACAGATGTACAGAAATATTTCACAAAGACATCAAAAAGACTAACAATGAACGCTCCACGTAGCGCAACAACTTGTTGATCATTCTCATTTAAGATGAGTCAAAAGACAACTGGCATTCATTAAATGTTGATCCAGTCAAACTGGTTCCTGATGATTGAACCCGCCAACCTGTAAAATGTGTCATTGATGTTCAGATTCTCTTGAGGGAGGAACTGCAGAGTGGAGACAGAGGAAGAAAAGAGGAGTGTTTGGAACAGACACTGCTGGTGAGTGGCCAAGACAACTGATTTTCTTCTTTTCTTTCCCCTCTTTTTAAATCTCATTTACTTGCTCTGTGTCTGTTTCACAGTCTATGATTAATGAGCTGCTGGAAATCATTAAATGCACAAGGTTTAAGAGAAAAAGAGTAAAACTTCCATGAATGTTTGACAGCCGGTGCTGGGTTTCATGAGGTGCTTCTTTTGCAGTGAAATGGTTCTTTTTAAATTCACTGAAGAATGTGTTTTCCCACTTAACCTTGTGTGAAAATATAGCAATAAACTGATGGCATCCAGCAAGTCAGATAGCAGTTATTTATTCATATTAAAGGCATGTTCTGATTTGTTGGTCTGATTTATGTATTCACTGCCTCTTGAGAGTTAAATGAGAAGATTAATATCAGTGTAGTCTCTGAGTTCACAACAGAGATGTTGGAGATGATGGGTGCTAGTCCTACCTTAGCACAAATACTGGAATCACAGCATACCAGTAGATCCAAAAGAAATCAGCTGGGTGTGACTGGACAACAACATCAGGAAGCATTACTTTTACACAAACACTTGTCTCAACAGTACTGCAAGTGTTTATCATCAAATTTGTATTTCCCCCTTTAGTCATTTTGCACACTAGTGGCCCCAAGTGGTCTCTATACATATTTTTTTCAGAGCGTGAAAGACTTCATCATGCAGGAATAATGCAGTCAGTGATCCCACTCCTCAAACACACTAAAACATTGTTCCTACATGTTTTCAGCTTATCCAACATCTGACATAAGGGGGAAAATAGTGAATGTACAGCATCTCAGTTTGTAGGGTATTGTTAACCCTTTCATCTTTCACCTCCCATGCAATGTCTGCAGCAGACCGCTGCCTGGAGCCGATGTCAGAGGGGACCTGTTCAGAATATGTTCTGCTCTGGTACTTCCACCCTCGTTCCGGTGATTGCAGGCCGTTTGTGTACGGGGGCTGTGGTGGCAACCGAAACCAATTCTCCTCAAGACAAGAGTGCCAGAGTTGGTGTGGGATGGAGAGGAGAGGTAGGGGGAACCAGTCAGATGAAATATATCCTACATTGTAACACTGTCAGATAAGTACAAACACATTTAAAAAAAAAAAGAAGGGTTTTGTTGTACAGTATGAATGAGAGGGTGCTGTACAATACAAGTGTCCATCACAACAATACACAATTCTGAACTCCTTTTAATCCTAGTAATACAAATATATTTAAACATCCACAGGTACCGCACTCTGGAGAGGGAACTAGCAAGAAGATCATTGTTGTACATAACTGTGTAAAATGTTATAATTTTGTGTTTTTTGTATTGGATTTATTTATATATTTCAACAGATCTTGATTTGTTTTATGGACAAATTGTGTTGAAATTCAAAATGTGAATTTTGTAATTTTTATACATGTTTCTGAAATAGACTGACATAAGACTGTGTCAAAAGTGATCAATTGTTTAACACTACTGAAATATTAAATCTATCTTGTTATGTGTGTCTGTGTCGTGCTCGTCTAGTCTCTCTATGTGACACTCAGTCACCTTTCTTCTGTTTTGACAATTGCCCCGCATCCTAGCTGATGGCCTGCTGCCACTTTCATCACTACATATGTTCCTTTGGCAGGGGGTGTTATGGGTCAGGCTGGGAGCCAGATGAGCGACCAACAGGAGCCCAGTGAGGGAGATCACATAGAGACTGTTTAACGGACTTTCTCATCAGACAAACGCAGCGGTAGCAGGGGATTCCTGCGTGGGTGTGTTTGTGGGGGCAGCACACATTCATTTTTTTTTCTGGCAGTGTGACATGTGAAAATACACGACACAACTTGGATTATCAGGGTGTCATTGGTTGATGTTTAAAGAGGATATTGGTGTTAGGCATATATGTGCAACATGCTGCACCAGCTCCATCACCAGGTCTCTTAAACTGAAGTAAATTCCTCAAAAGGTAGCTCACTGAAAATAGACTAGTATTTCAAAACCGAAATTCCATTCGCCTCAAAGTGGCAGATTCTTGACAAAGTCTTTCAACAACAAGCGGCTTGCTGTATATTAGTCACGATTCTGCACTGTAGTATACTCCCACATGCAAAGATGCTTCATTGATCTGCAATATGTGGTTACGCAGTCCACAGTGACAGGCTGTTCTTGCTAAGCCACACCCCCTACCAGCCACAACTAGTCAAAACCAAAGACAGAAAAACTTTCAGATCATTTGCAAATACCTTTATATACTTTTTAAATGTAAAATATATATATATATATATATATATATATATATATATATATATATATATATATATATATATACCTCTGCTTAAAATCTCACTTGGTTCCAAAGAAAATAGATATTAACTAATTTGCTTAAGGATTACTTACTGTTTGATTCAAATTGTACATTTGACAGCAGTAAAAATACCCTAAATGTCATTCTTTTAGCTGAAAATGTGATGACTTTTCCTGAAGTGACCCACAATACACAAAAATGTAAATACTTTAAAATGTTATACTTTCAGCTGCTACAAATTGTTGTACACTGAGGCTGTTTGGGGTCAAATTTGACCCGTATCTAGATGGATATTAGATCTACCAGTGTGGGTCTAATCAAGGAAAATGGTTTTAGAGAATTTTGAAACTGGGAAACTATACAGGCCCATGTTTGCGTGTATTTTTTAATGGGACAGTGGTGACAAAGTTCAAGGGGGACCTCGGCACTGTCACGACAACTGTCTGTGTTCCCACAACATTTGCCCAGGTTCCCGCAGAGACTGCTAGTCTTTGAAGGGATATGGGGGAATCTCGAAACGGTGAAATAGTAAAACAGCATAGGAGTGATCATATAGGGTGCACCAAGGGAATATAAGTCATCCAGAGGTCAGAGGGTGCCTTGTCACAGACACAAGATCTGCACCTACAAGCACCTGCAATGTAATAAAATAATCTACAAAGTAACACATTTTAATCAATTTGGGTTGGGAGATTGTAACTCGTCTGAGTTTTGAACATTTCATATTCATGAAGGGACCAATGCTCAAAGTAACAATTCCATTCAGTAAAAGGTTCAGACAACTTTAGCTCCACCAAGAAAGACTTATCCTACTTGTTAGAAATAAGACGTAATACCAAACTAAACAATGGGGGGTCAATACCCCTTCACACTTAAGCTGAGCAAAATTCTTAACATATCCTAAATCAAGTGACTAACAAGAAAACAATCCAGCAAAGTAATGAAAGTGGAATTTTTCCACTGAAGTTGAAGAGGAGCAATTAATTCCGTTTCAAAGATCAATTGCAGAGTGCAAGCAAGAGTGGGAGGACATCTTATCACACAGTGTGTCACAGACTGTGATTACTCCTGCTGTGGAGACTTGCAGTCATATTTATCCTACAATGAAGTTGCTCATTAGAGCTTGACCCAACACAGTTTGATCCTCTGCCACATTGGTTCTGACATGCATGTGATCACTGCAGGTGGTTCCCATGACGTGTGTGAACTCAAAAGTTTTAATTAAAACACAATGTTCTCTGGATTTCAGGTTTCACTCTTCTTTTGAAATTCATTATATAATGTATTTTATCAGTCAGTAATAGAGACACTGGTGGGTTGTTCCTGGTTATGAAAGAGATCATTGACTGTGCTTTATTCTCCTCTAGCATGACACGTTGTCTTTTTTAGCTAATTCTTCAGTGCATCACTATAACGGTGCTATACAAGTGTAAGCCTTGATGGTCCATGTCGATGTGTCCTTGAGCAAGACACTTAACCCCTAATTGCTCCCCGTTGCAGTCTCAAATGTTTTGCCAAATTGGGCTGCAAGTAATATTTATTTAAATTGTTGATTCATCTGCTGACTACTGCCTTGACTGATTGTTTTTTGATGAATTGTCAGGAAATATTGAAAAAGGTACATTGTATAATCTCACAGCCAAAGATGATTTATTCAAATAGCTTGTTTTGTCCAACCATCATGGAAACATTCAAATATATTACATGTATTATCATATATGAGAAGGAAAAGTTGAAGGTGGGAAACAGAACATTGTTGACATTATATTTTAAAATGTCTAAAAACAATGTATTGCTTATCAGAATAGTAGCTCTCCATGGTTCTGAATAGGAGCAGTCTGTGGTTCTTAACAATGAAACTGTCTGCGATTTTGAACAATGGAACTGTCCGTGGTTCTAAATTAGAACTTTCGATGATTCTGAATTGGACCTCTCCATGGTGCTGAACAATGTACCTGTCCTTGGTTCTGAATAGGAGCTGTCTGTGGTTCTTAATAATGAAACGGTCTGCGATTTTGACCAATGGAGCTGTCCATGGACCTGGACGGGAGCTGTCCACTGTTATGGACAATGGCGCTGTCAAGCCATTGCGGAAAATGTCTTAATACTTGCATTCTCTCTACTGACCAGCAGGGGCTGACTACTCCGATTGCAAATAGAAGTCCGATTGTATGGAAGTCTATAGAAAATGATCCTACTTCTCACATGATTTATTCAAGGTTCAAGGTTCAAGGTTTTGCCTAGACCAACAGTCCATTTGTGCCTAGACCAACAGTCCAGACTCAGTAAACATTTTAAACATGAGTGTATTGTCTCAATCACTTTAGTTTACAGTCTTCTTCAATACAGCATGATGTTCGTTTTGTAAACTATGTTCCATTTTAGAGTCAAATAGACCATAAAGCAGACTATGCTGATTGACAGGTATACTGTATGGCATCTCCTCCGCCTTCCGAATATAAATATATATAATTTATATATATATATATATATATATATATATATATATATATATATATATAAAAAAAATTTATATATATTTATATATATATATATATATTTTTATTATATAAATTATATATATTTATATATATATAAATATATATTCCGTTATATAAATATAACTCTTGCAAAAGCAATCTTATAGAACTGCCAAACATGTCTTTTTGTATGTCTTTATTTGGTCAGCAAAGTGTGAATATGAGGTGTACTGCTGTAAAACCCATGACGTGTGAAGGGTAAAACAGACACCCCAAAAGACTCATGACTGCATGAATAAAACCCAGTTTGTCTTCGTATCTGTGGTCGTGACATCTGACCGAGGGGAGGTCATACTAACTTTTCAAATGTAATTTACCACTACATCACTGCATCACAACCAATGGGATACTCCAGAGCAAACTCAAAATGTCATCGGGATGACGTTGTTGCTGGCGTAGGGCTGCAGTTTGATGGCTCCTACTAAATGAAGCAGTGGGAATGGACGAGCAAGACACACTGCTGGTCAGACAGAGCGCACTGCTGACCTCCGGACACATTATCTGTTCATTAGGAGTTCTTATCACATTTTAGCTTCAGAGGATTTCTGCCTGTTTGTTGTTTTTTCTTTCCTTTTGCGTGTTGGGTGACCATTGTTACTGTATTCTTTATTGTAGGACACGATTGGTAAGTTTTACGAAAATGATTGCTTCCATGTTTGTGCCTTTTAAACCATTGTGTTGTGGTTCAAAATAGACATTAAATGTTCTTGTGCAAAGGCTTAAACACTTTTTTTAAAGACACAAGCTGAACTATCGATCTTGAAACTGAATATCACCCTATTTGTATCCTGTTTTTCCTCAAACCCTCTTTTTAATGAGAGGACGGAGATATACAAGTGTTATTGTGTTAAGTGTAAGTGGTTATTGGGAGAGCAGTGTGAAGACTTGTGATTACTTCTTATTTTGAGAACTACTTTATTCTCAGCCCGTTTATATCACTTGCTTTTAGATTAATCCGCATAAGGACTGTAAACATTAAATAGCTCGTGGATACTGAGATGTTGTAAAGATGTGAAACCAAATTGCAGTAAGGTGAACATGTTTCTTCCCGCTCCCTCTTCCCCTGTGTTGGTCCCAGAGGACGCAGCATGCTCTCGTCCCTGAAGACTGTGCTGCTGCTCTCGGTCCTGTGCACGCCGACCTCCAGTCTGTGCCTGCGCTTCTACCGCAACAACCTCGTGTGCGACGACCAGATGGCAGTCGGGGTCCGGAGCGACGTGGACGGCTGGGGGTCCCTCCTGCAGTCCGCGGAGTATCTCTCCTCCTCCTCCTCCTCCTCCTCTTCCTCCTCCACTTCTTCTTCTTCTTCTGCCGAATCCAGCCGGGAAAAAAGGACTTCAAGTCCCGCAAACTACCGCTTCGTGAGCCGGACGAAGCTCAGAGGGCAGATGCTCCGCAACAGCAGCAAAGGGGACCGCAGGAGCAGGCTGACCCTGTCTCTTGACGTGCCGACCAACATCATGAACGTCCTCTTTGATGTCGCTAAGGCCAAAAACCTGCGAGCCAAGGCGGCCGAGAACGCGCGCCTGCTGGCTCATATCGGACGGAGAAAGTGAACATGGAGAACTTATTGAACAGCCATGACCAGTGTTGGCCTCCTCGTTACTCAAATGTAATGAATGACTTCCTAATCACTTTTACATTGGTATTAATTTGTTTCTCCAGGGGGAGATTACTTTATTTCCACTCACACATTGCAGGTAAAAGAAGCATTTCAAATATATTTGAGTCGCTCTCATGTTAAAGGTGCTTCGAAAGTCTTCTTTATTTATTTTTAACACTGGGGAAACATTCTGGACAATAAATAATGTGAGCTAATGAAACTCTGTGACTAAAAGTTGGATGATGATATCTGGATTTGTGTTTATGTTGTTGCACAATTTAGGATTACACTAAGAAATTATACAATATTTGGCTGCAAACATATAGTAAAAATGTAAAATTTAGAAAGTTCTTTACTCTTAATTTGACTATTTTAAGTTGTATTTATAGTCTACAGTTTTGTAGAAACCATCTTTGTGGTGGGGATATTCATATCACTATCAGTAATGCTGGAGCAACAAATTAACTATTTTGAATCAAGAAATAAGGTCAAGAACAATGAGGAGTTATTTTACTTGTATCAAGACAGCATTTCCGGCAAGAAAACATGAAACATGATTTGCATTAACAGCTGAAATTGTCTCACCCTTTGGCATATTCCTTTCAAATCTGAAAAGAAGGTTTTAAAGTTCATGGACTTTTACATTTTCACTGTCAAGATGAACATGCAGCAAAGCATGACTGCTCTCAGTAAAGACAAGCCCTTAGAATTTTAAATTTTAAATGTTGGACTAAACAAGAAGATCAAAGCTGCTTAATTGATTTACCTATTAAGAGGTTTGCTGTTCAGAGGTTCACATGGGAGCCTATAATGATTCCAGATTCTAGTGGGAAACATCAGCAGTGGCAAAAACATCACACTGAACACTGACTCAAATACTGTACAAACCAACTGCAAGATCCAGAAATACATGAAAATGCAAGTGCATGAGAATATATGTGTTCATCAGATGTCTGTTATTTTTATACTCAAAATAAAGGATTATTTTTCCGCAAATAAAGCAGATGTAACTAATGACAGCATTGACCTTTTTTATATGCATCATTTTGAACAACGGGATCCATAAAATATTCCTATAAATTAGAATTCCTTTAATTAGAGTCTGAGTGATACATCACCATGTCCAGTGTTATTGGCCAAGTTAAGCTTATCATTTATGTGATGTGTGTGTGTGTGTGTATATATATATATATATATATATATATATATATATATATATATATATATATATATATATATATATAGTCGTAATTGAACATTACAGAACAGAAAAGTCCATGTTATTTGTTTGTGATGATTAAAATATTCTATACGACTTAAATATCTCAAATATCAACACCAACAACTGTCAGTCGATGAGAAGTTTGTTTATTGCTGCCTCTAAACCTCTGCTCATGTAGTTCCTCTGTCTGAGATGAGACACATGCCATGTCGACATCTTGTGGCCATTTGACCTAAAAACACACCAGGTTGTGAGTCAGCTCTGCAGATGTACATCCTACAGGTCACTCTGATATGGTGAATACATTTAAGTGTATGTTATGTATTCATAATAACATGTCAATAATGTCCTCCTCAAAAGTGGGCAACAGCTCTGGGACCCCAAACAATCAGGGGTCCGAATGCTCCAAGTTCACTATGGCTGTTAGATTACTTGCAAATTAGTTTGGCAACAATCAAACATAAATCAAAATAAACAATAAAAGTCATGCATTTCTTTCATTTTTACACGGTGCTTATTCCAAAATACATTTTTATTTGGCCCCATCACTGCAAACAAAACAAAGTAAACCTGGGACAGGTATGTATTGCAGCATAGCAGTGCAGAGTGTTTAAACACTTTTTGTTTTATCAATGAACCTGCCATAGTCCAATATGAGCTCTGTACCTGGTTGGTACTTATTATGCAACAAGACCCATACATAACGCACAGAGAGTTGGACATTCAGTGGGAAAGAAAAACTAAAGTATGTTTTTATTAAATCCTGATAAAATATTTCCTGATTCATTTAATGTTGGTTTGCTTTTCACGTCATTTAAATTGAGCAACATAGCGGATCGTGTTTGTACTGCATTATGTTTCTTGGTTTCTTGTCAGCACCGCCCCCTGCTGGACGTGGCGCGGAACGGAACGGTTTTGACGTTTGTTCCGTTGACGTGGACGTTCTAACCGGAAGTGAGTTTTCATTTTGGCTACGTGGAAGTAGCTTCTCTTATGATCAAGGCTGAGAGCAGAAGTTGTCCTCAACCGTCTGCTTCCCACCGACATAATGATTAAAAAGTTCGACAAGAAGGACGAGGAGTCTGGTAAGATTGGATATTTATGATTTTAAAACATTGACAGCTTTGAAAAAATGGAAATAATGTCTGGAATTACAAGCTATTGGACGCTTTGGAAGCTAGTTAGCTGACTAGCTAAAGTTACGTTACTACCGGTTCGTTAATCGTGGCTTGCAGGCTAATTTACATTTATTTAACCGGTCATGCAGGTCAAATGTAACCCGGTTTACAGTTGCATTGGAATTTGTTACCGGTCATGTTTAATGTCACGATAATATCAGCTAACACCTTGCTCAAGCGAAGCTCAGCGTTAGCATCGGAAGCTAGCCAGCTGGATGTTGTGATGTTCGTTTTGCTCGATAATAAGACTAGTCCTCTCCGAACAGGAGCTCAACGTACAGATGGATGAATCGTTCTGCAGTGGTGCTTTGCTTTAGATGAGATCTGTCTTCAAGTTTACAAGTGTTGCTTAGCCTTTTGAATATCGTTCAGTAAAGTAACACAAGGGTTTAAGCGTTAACTGCACAGACGTCTGACTCTACTGTTTTGACATTTAGGAAGTGGGTCGAACCCTTTCCAACATCTGGAGAAGAGTGCTGTGTTGCAGGAGGTAAAGTCTGCACTTGATATATTGTTTTAAAACACGCTCTGCACATATAGAAAACAACAAGTAGCAGCAAAAGAAACAATGTCCTAACCACTGACATGATGTGTCCCTTCTTGTTCACAGGCGCGCATCTTCAATGAGACCCCTATCAACCCAAGACGATGCCTCCACATTCTCACCAAGATCATCTACCTCCTCAACCAGGTACAATGTTGTTAGACCAAAAATGTGAAGTAGCTTTTTAATGGCATGATTGTGTCCGTCCACCAATCTTAAGTCCCCCTCACTCACATGTCTTTGTTTATTTAGGGAGAGCATTTTGGGACCACAGAGGCCACGGAGGCCTTCTTTGCGATGACCAGGCTCTTTCAGTCCAATGATGTAAGCTAATGAGTTAGATACTTCATGTTTTTTTTAAAGGTTTAGATTACATTTTAGCTCAAGTCGCATATCATCAATTTGTGTAATCAACTATAACTTCAGTAAATGTATACTCTTTCTTTTTCACTCAGCAAACCCTGAGAAGGATGTGTTACCTGACCATCAAAGAGATGGCCAACATCTCTGAGGATGTTATTATTGTCACTAGCAGGTTTGTACCATGACGTTAAATTGCTTTGATTATCACCTGTATGCAAAGACTAAAACTAACTAAAGGTGTCTATTCTTAGTTGAGCGGAATGACCTCAGGAACAGTTTGCAAACAGTAGTTTATTTGTTGTAATGCAGCTGCTATTATCCAGTATATACAACATTTAGATGTCTCTCATGGTGTTATGCAATTTCACTGTCTTCTTTTTTTTAAGTGGAGAACAACTCTTTTTAAATGTGGTTTTATAACTGTGTAAATGTCTTTAACAAGTCTTTAACTCCTTGTGTGGTATTTTACAGCTTGACCAAAGACATGACCGGGAAGGAAGATGTTTACCGAGGACCTGCTATCAGAGCCCTCTGCAGGATTACAGATGTGAGTGCCCCTTCACCTTATTTTCTTCCTTGTCCTGTCTCCCCATCTCTTCCTTCACTATGTCATCTCATGCAAGAAAGACAATATCCTGAGTGTATTATTTCATTATAATTATTTGTTTGTTATGTTGTCCTTGTCTTTTCCACAGACAACAATGCTGCAAGCCATTGAGAGATACATGAAACAGGCTATTGTTGACAAGGTGCCAAGTGTCTCCAGCTCAGCCCTTGTCTCCTCACTGGTAAAAACATTTTACAGTTTCATATTTTACTTACTAAGCTAAAAGTATGTGTTATTGTATGTCGAAAAAAGTCATTCACAAGGCACAGTATAGTGTATATATATTTTTTTTAAGTAATCATGTAACATGCTGAAAAATGCTATACAAAAGTAATATTATAGTATTTCCAAAACATAACAATTCCATGAAAGAGTGATGTAAAGTAAACTTTCTTACTGCATCTGGATGACCGATTCTTGCTCCTGTGTACTTGATATAAAGTTGTGTGATTGTATATCACATCATTTTTGGTGGGTAATCCTTTGTTCCTTGTGCGTGTTCAGCACATGGTGAAGATGAGCTACGATGTGGTGAAGCGTTGGGTGAATGAAGCCCAAGAGGCGGCTTCCAGTGACAACATCATGGTCCAGGTGGGTAATATAGATATGCACAAGGATTCATGGTATTTTGAATCATCTATTGTGATTGTGTAGAGGAAAAAAAAATATGTCCGTTCGTTCAGATTATACTGAAGTGTTTAATACTTTGAGGAGTTAAATTTCATTGCTGTTTCTTGTGTGTGTCCTGTATTCCAGTACCACGCCCTGGGCCTGTTGTATCACCTCAGGAAGAACGACCGTCTTGCGGTCACCAAGATGCTCAACAAGTTCACCAAGTCTGGTCTCAAATCTCCCTTTGCCTACTGCATGCTCATCAGGATCGCCAGCAAACTGCTGGACGAGACGGAGGGAGGGTGAGTAGACCTTCCGATGCTTGAGTAGAAACACGCAAGGACATCTGGGTACTTGCATTGTAGAGCCGATTCCCCACTGATTAATTATCTGTTGTCATCTAAGATAGTGCTTAAGACAGGGGCGTTAATATGGGAAAACTGCATGGATTAGTGTCGTTTAAAAAAAATAATAATGTTACATAGTCGTTTCCTGTCCATGTTCTCAGTCACGACAGCCCCTTGTTCGACTTCATTGAGAGCTGCCTGAGGAACAAGAACGAGATGGTGGTGTATGAGGCGGCCTCTGCCATTGTCCATATGCCCAACTGTACGGCTCGGGAGCTGGCTCCTGCTGTGTCTGGTCAGTAGATTACACTCGCCTCATTAAAAATTTTTTTTTTCATTTCTAACTGTGTAGTTGACTGAGAATAGAAGGATGTGTTGGTGAGTCTCATTGTGAATGTATTCGTCTTCCTGCAGTGCTGCAGCTCTTCTGCAGCTCTCCCAAAGCAGCCTTGAGATACGCTGCAGTCAGGACCCTCAACAAGGTACAGCTTCACTCTCCATCCCTCCTTTGTCTTTTTATCATGGTCATAAATCACTTTAATTAGTCCAAAAAAAAATGATATCAAAATTGCACATGTATGAAGGCAGTATAAACGTGGTTGTAGGTCCTTTTTGACTTCTTAGGTAGATGCATAAGACATGACTGAAAGTGCTTTGCACTACTTTATTATTCATCTGTCTTGACAAAACTCTGTTAGATAAAAACAGACTTACACTGAATGAACTACTCTGACATGTACTTTGTGTCCACTAGGTGGCCATGAAGCATCCATCAGCCGTGACTGCATGCAACTTGGACCTGGAAAACCTGATCACCGACTCCAACCGCAGCATCGCCACACTGGCCATCACCACTCTGCTCAAGACCGGCAGTGAGAGCAGCGTGGACCGACTCATGAAACAGATCTCCTCGTTTGTCTCCGAGATCTCTGACGAGTTCAAGGTCAGACACTGAACCAGGCAGCACTTAAAGTTAAGAGTGTTCTTGTCCTGCGTCTGGATGTTGTTTTGGCTTTGTAACGCAATACTTGTTGAGACTGTGTCATGATGATTTATTTATTTTTTTATCATTCAGGATTCCAGATTCTGTGACCTCAAAATATCAATTTCCAATATGAGATTCACCGTTCAAATCCCTTTTTTAATCCCTTTATTTTTGTTCTATTTCCGGTGTCCTAAATCTGTCGCTGATGCTTGTTTATTCCAGGTGGTGGTGGTGCAGGCCATCAGCGCTCTGTGCCAGAAATATCCCAGGAAGCACAGCGTCATGATGAACTTCTTGTCCAACATGCTCAGAGATGACGTAAGTCGATCATTAACAGACCACCGACCTTCACACTTTGGTCTTCGGAGCCTCTTTTATCAGTGATATCCTTATCTATAAAGACAAATGCTGTAAACACAGTTGGCCTTTTGGGAGCTTTCATGCTTTTCTATATGTTTTACAAAATATTTAGTATTCAAAAGACTTAAATCTGGTTTATAAGTGCTGACATGTTAGAAGAAGGAAACCCATTTGACGAATGTGTTTTATAACAACAGATGATAAAGTGTTGAAGAGTTGTCACAAACTTTATAGTCTGACAAAAATAGTTTTTAGCAAAATATAAATAAGACTCAAATCTGAAAATATTTCCACCATCCTACTGTGTGGACTAGAAAGGTTCAGTCCACAGCTTGTGTGGGTGAAGCCTATATGTAGCGTGTTTACTATTAGTCATGTAAGGCCTACAGTGAATGTTGCAGTTGTGTTTGGGACTCGCAGTGAACTCGTCTCCACTTCCTGCAGGGTGGTTTCGAGTACAAGCGGGCCATCGTGGACTGCATCATCAGCATCATTGAGGAGAACCCAGAGAGCAAAGAGACGGGCTTGGCCCACTTGTGCGAGTTCATCGAGGACTGCGAGCACACGGTGCTCGCCACAAAGATCCTGCACCTACTGGGCAAGGAGGGCCCACGCACCCCGCAGCCCTCCAAGTACATCCGCTTCATCTTCAACCGAGTGGTGCTGGAGAGCGAGGCCGTTCGTGCAGGTGAGACGAAGCAGAGTTTAATTGTGACGACTCCAGCAGCTGATTTTTAATGTCCAAGGCAGCACATTTGTGACATTTTGTTGATTTTAATATTCACATTATTTTCCTGGCATTTTATAACCAGTTGAAACGTTTGTTTCTTCTTCCGCCCTCAGCCGCAGTCAGTGCTTTGGCTAAATTTGGAGCTCAGAATGACGATCTGCTGCCGAGCGTCCTTGTTCTCATGCAGAGGTACTCATTTACTTCCACTTGTTCTTGTGTGACTCTGTACCCTGACATTTCATCTTTAGAATATATAAAATACAAAGAAAACATTGGTCAAATTATTGCATGGTGATAGACTCCTTAAATGTGATATAGTCTGACTTTAACACACACGTGTTTGTTCTCACAGGTGCATGATGGACAGTGATGATGAAGTGCGCGACAGAGCTACTTTCTACATGAACGTGCTACAGCAGAAGCAGAAGGCTCTGAATGCTGCCTATATCTTCAACGGTAAACTCACACTCTCACACTCTCTAACTGTGTGTACGTGGTTCATAGTGGCTGCTGGTCAGAATGTACTAACCATGCGTACTAAGAGAGCAGCTCACAGTGCAACACTCAGCAGGTCTGCAATGTTAACGTCTCCTCTTTTTTGTGTGTTGCTCTCAGGTTTGTCTGTTTCTATCCCCGGACTGGAGAAGTCCCTCCACCAGTATACTTTGGAGCCCACAGAGAAACCTTTCGACATGAAGAGTGTCCCTCTGGCCACCACTTCTAACACAGAACACAAAACAGGTACAACTACATATCTATTAACTAATCTGTACAGGGTTTATACTCCACTGAGAAACTATTACAGGCAGAAATCTAATTGTTAATGTGTTTTTCCCAGATATCACCCCTGTTTCCAGCAGCAAACTGCCAGATAAGTTGACCCCATCACGCCAGGAAATTTATCAGGGTAAGATTGTGAACTGTCTGTCCGGCATCAGATTCAAGATGATGCTGTTGGACACTGATGCTCACCTTCATACTCGATTAAACAGAATATAATTACAGTCTTGTCCGTCCTCTGTCTTCTGTTTTAATCGGTCTCTACATTTCGTCCATTTTACAGAACAACTGGCTGCCATCCCAGAGTTCCAGGGTCTCGGGCCGCTCTTCAAGTCCTCCGAGCAGGTGCAGTTGACGGAAGCAGAGACGGAATACGTGGTGCGCTGCGTCAAACACACCTTCGCCACGCACATGGTGTTCCAGTTCGACTGCACAAACACCCTGAATGACCAGCTCCTGCAGAAGGTACTTTTCTAATATTCTGTATTTTATTTATTTGGACTATTGATCAGTTTTTGCTGTCTACACAATATTTAGTAATGTATTTAGTAACGACATGGTTTCAGGATTTCAGACAGTAGTCTGTGAATTAAAACATGTGAATGTTTGTGTCAGGTCGTAGTGCAGATGGAGCCATCGGAGTCCTACGAGGTGATGAACTACATCCCAGCTACCAGCCTCCCCTACAGTCAGCCTGGCTCCTGCTACACTTTGGTCCGCCTGCCGGAAGACGACCCCACCGCTGGTAGGAACCCTGGGACGTTATTGGGCTAGCGGGAGCGGCGACGGATTGTCAAAGAAGCTCATACTATGACTTCTTTTCTTACAAGTTACAAAATATTTTAAATAAATACTGAAAAGGTATCAATTTATTATAAGGAGATTTAAGAAAATTGTGTTTAGGTGTGTCCTTTCTGTCCCCAGTGTCTTGTACGTTTAGTTGTACTATGAAGTACTTGGTCAAAGACTGCGACCCCAACACAGGAGAGCCTGACGATGACGGTTATGATGATGAATATGTGGTACGTAATCAAAGCACATGCACACACTTTCAAAACAAGGACAATGAGTGTTATTCTGTGCATTTTCATCAATGTAAATTGTCTTATCCTTTTGTTTCTTTTTTCAACTGCTCTCCTCCTTGTCCGTCTTTCTTGTCTTCCTCTTCTTTAGCTGGAGGATCTGGAGGTGACGGTTGCAGACCACATCCAGAAAGTTTTGAAAGCGAACTTTGGAGCAGCGTGGGAAGAAGTAGGAGATGAATTTGAGAAGGAAGAGACTTTTGCCCTGGCGTCTGTACGAACTCTAGACGGTAAGTAATTCATGCACATATTTAAAAAGTCAACGGTTTATTTCTTCAAATAGATGCAACTTTATTTTTTGCAAATAACTGCTTCCAGAGATTTACAAAACATGTTCAGAATATATCAAGGGTTCAGAATATATCAAGGGTTAGAGGACTTATGTCTCAACAGGATTTGGAGAAACTTGTCCATGCATTTATCTTCAGTAGACTGGACTACTGTAACGGTGTGTTCACAGGCCTCTGTAAAAAGTCAATCAGAAAGCTGCAGCTGATTCAGAACGCTGCAGCTCGAGTCCTCACTAAGACCAGGAAAGTGGATCACATCACACCAGTTCTGAGGTCTTTGCACTGGCTTCCTGTCAAACAAAGAATTGACTTTAAAATCCTGCTGCTGGTTTATAAAGCACTTTCTGTTCCAAGAGTCAGAACTAAACATGGAGAAGCAGCGTTCAGCTTTTCTGCTCCACATATCTGGAACAAGGTCCCTGAAAGCTGCAGGTCTGCTGAGACCCTCAGCTCCTTTAAATCCAGATTGAAGACTTTTCTGTTTGCTGTTGCCTTTAATTGATCCAGATGCAATTGCTGCATCTCACTACTGCATTTTATTTCTTAAACTGCACTGCAACTTTTATTCAATTTTTATTTTTTATTTAGCTTTTTGACTGTTTTAATGTTTTCTTAACTGTTTTAAATCCTGTTTTCTCTGCATTATGTTTTGATGCTCTTAATGGTTTTATGTGAAGCACTTTGAATCGCCTTGTTGTTGAAATGTGCTATACAAATAACCTTGCCTTGCCTTCAGCAGTCTGCAGTAACTGAGGCCGTGTGTTTCGTGACTCATCTGTGCTCTTCTTAAACAGAGGCGGTGGGTAACATCATCAGCTTCCTGGGAATGCAGCCATGCGAGCGCTCCGACAAAGTCCCCGAAAACAAGAACTCACATGTCCTCTTCCTCGCTGGTGGGTGTCGGCTGTCAGGATAGTTTTGGTCACCACATGGTCTTTAAAAAAAAAAAAAAAAGCCTTTTTTTCTGTTTTTCAAGTTGTCTCTCATGCAACTCCGAGGTTTTTGGACATTGAATGCCAGAACTAAGTAGCAGATTGAAGTGAATTTCAAATTTTATGGATTATTATTATCTGAAGTTAAATTAACAATACTGCAATAAGGACAATTAACCTCAGGAATTGCACACAAATCATTTCCTTGAATTTACAAACCTTTTCTATAAAACAATCTCAATTTTATATAAAAATCCCTAAATTGACATGTAGGTGAATCAAGGTTCTGACAGGTGTGATCTGATTGGCTTCTGACAGCTCTCTCTCTCTCCCCAGGCGTGTTCCGGGGCGGTCACGATGTGTTGGTTCGTGCTCGCCTGGCGCTGGCTGACGGCGTCACCATGCAGGTGACGGTCCGCAGTGGGGAGGAGACGGTCGTCGACGTGATCCTGGCGTCGGTGGGCTGAAGACTTTCATCTCTGCACTACAAACTCTCTTGAGATCACTTCCTTCTTTCACACAGCTCTAAAAGTAAAATGTATAATGATATTGTGTTTTATTATGCTGACACCATCCAACCTGGACAACAACGTAAATGTTGTATTACTCCTAGAAAAGTGTTTCTTCACTCTTTCTTCATGCTGTTTGCTGGTCCTCATGTTTTCTTTGTAAAGTCTTCAATAAATTCTGACTGTCAAAGTACATAAAGTTTCACTCGGACACTTATTTTACAAAACTAGTTTTATTTAAAGAAAGGTTGATATGTTAGGCTTTTCAATGACATCAAGAAAAATGTAGAAAATCATTCAGAAATAATTCCACTCCGAATGCAGCTGTGCAGGACGGAAAATGGAGGGAATCAAAGCGATGTCTCACAGATGTGTTCAATAATCGCACAACCCAACATAACTTTCAGTATCACGCTGAAAGATGATCCGTTAATTAACACTGCCATCAGATTAGTCATCCATTTGCATTAAGTACAATTCATGTTTCTAACTCGCATTGGATGACTTCCATGGTATTAATTGACAATTTAGGAATTGATGCTGGTAATTACTGGCGATTGATGCATAAGCTGCAGCATCATCAGGAAAGGTCTCTGAATCACATGTGACCTTTTATCACTTTGAATAAGTGCTGCAAAAGCTCCAAACAGCGTGTTAAGATTCTGAATTAATTCACGAACACGGGGCGTCGCATTCGGTAACCTCTCAGAAAGAGTGAATAAAATTGAAATATGCATTGAGGAAGCCGGTGGGATCTTCCAGCTGAGGGTAGTGACTGATGTGTTCATCCAAAATGGTGACCGTCGACCTCTGGACCAGCTTCCTGCAGGAACAAGATACAGATGTAAGATGTAACGAGATTACTGCAAACAAAAGCCCCGCTGACTGTTTGACAAGCTGTAAGTTCAGCATGTGAAGCGGTTCAGTATTAATATCTGACGTCGTCTTCCCCGATGATTTAGTTGCCGAGTGCTTTATGATGCCGACCATGAACCACAACATTATAGGTTCAAGTCAGTCTGGGGACCTTTGTTGTATGTTCATTTTTAATTGTCTGTTATCTCACTACTACAATGCCACCATTTATTTGTGGCGGATACAAACTAGAGGAAAACTATTTTTAATACAAACTTGCATCATTATTTTCATTCCAACAATTAGTAGAAAACACAAGATTTAAACCAAGTAGTTTACATTTCTGACTGATTCTATGTGACAAAGATAGGTACATGAGAGCTCTACGTTTCCACCATGGTCTAGTGGAAATTGTGTCGGCTCATAAGCTGAAAGGTTTTGACTTCAAATCCGATCAGGAACCCATCGTTTAGTTTGTCCTGAATGCTTACTGCTTCATTCGTAAGAAAAACAACTGGAACAGTGGTGTCTGAATGACACAGCACCAAATATTCTTGGTTCAAATCCCAACTCAAGTAACTTTTTAGTTTGAGCAGAGAAGCGTGTGCCTCTCGGGCCAAAGGGTTCAGGTTCAACACTCAGTTGGGCATCTGAGGAAAGACTCAGACTCAGATGAGATTCCCAAATGAGCATACAAGATCTTTAGATATATGTATCTGCAAGATGGCAGGGTAGGATTGAAAAAAAAGCCTAAAGTAAAATAGAAAAGTGAAATATTTTTTACCATAGCGTTTCTGTAACTGAAGTATAAACCCAAATAAATTAAATCATTTATAAAAATAAATATATTTGAAGCTATACCGAGACTTTAAATAAAGTGTGATGCCCGTTGATCAGCTCAAATCACAGCGAACAGAAGAAAATAAGAAAAGAGTTCAGATCATCTGAAAAGATACACTTTCTCTGCAAATTGTGCCCATTGAAATTCAGCAAGTGATCTGAAAGCAGATCTGCCAGGAGATGAGAGTACCTTTCGATAATCTGAGTGGGGTTAAAGAATAAGAGGCGGGGGCACTCACCGGTAAAGACGGATGAATTGAGGATGAGGGTTGACCGGGTCCAGTGGTCCGTAGATCATGTGCACTGAAAGACAAAGAGGGGCTTGAGGGTCATAGAGGGAAAGAAGGAGGAGCACTGAGAAATGAAGGAGTGATACAAAAAGGGAGGGCGGATCGTTCTGAAAATTGAAGATAAACATATATTCAGACATTTCTGTCTGGATAGATCAGTTTTTGGTGCAGATATAATTTGATCTGAGCACTTATATACTGCAGGATGACATTATTTTCTTAACCACCCTCCACATTTACTCACAGACACAATGATGCAGAAGAACCTGCATGGCTAATGCCTTTTGGCTGCATCTGACATGAGGTCTGTGTCAGTAGTGCGCACACATTCTCACACACACACACACACACACACACACACACACACACACACACACACACACACACACACACACACACACACACACACACACACACACACACACACACACACACACACACACACACACACACACACACACACACACCTGTCCCCGATTTAACACTCCTACACAGATGGACGACAAAGCTTCTCCTTGTAGGCTAAGCAGGGTTAATACACGCTTAGCCTACAATACACGCTGGGTTAATACACCTTCAGGGAGCGTTCACAAAAGAGAAAACACCCTCTGGTTCATCAACACACAACGACACTGGGAACTCACGTGGGATGATGGTGGAAGTGAGGGTGCCCACCCATCGATCTCTGTGTTTTGATCTCTGGTTGATGAACTGCAGAATACTGAGAGAGACGAAGAAGACAACACGAGTGAACAAAGATGAAGAGCAGCAAAGATAATTAAGGCCATTTGAATACAAAGCGCACACGCACACACACACACACACCTGTCCATCACTAAATTGCCATCGTTGTAGCGTAAACCTGTCCACATGTCCCAGAACTCAGCGTCTGTGGGCTGCGTGTACGGACCGAAGACGTCTCCAATCCTACCAGTCAACAGGAAACAAAACAATATCAACAACAAATATATTCATGCACTTGAATACTTGTACAAACGTATATTTCAATCTCCCAATTTGAAACAAAACTCTGGCTCTCTTACCCTTTTTGGAAGATCCTATAGTTGGTGAGACGGGTCAGAACTGGAGCCAGAAAACTAGAGTCCTTCAGAAGCTTTTGGAGGCAAAACAAAGAGGTTTCGGTGAGAACTTTGACAGCCAATCAACCAAATTTAACTTTTTAAAATATAACATTACACAATCCCACATGAGCTGAAGAGTAGGATGAAGAAAACAACGGTGACTCACCGTCTGCAGCAAACGTGGGTAATGTGTTTCTGGGAATAATCCTGTTGGAAATAAAAGAGTCAGCACCGACCTGCCATGTACCACGTGACCCAAAGACAACGGACGGCACTGTACCTCCATTGGAGAGACACAGGCTGTTGATGATCATGTGACCTGTGCGGTTTTGGTCACTTCTGTTAGGGAGAAAAAGAAAAAACAACAGAAAGGAGGAGTGGTTAGCCATTTATACTCTGCTTTTTACATGAATGTAGTCACACACACACACACACACACACACACACACACCTGTAGAGCAACTCCAGGGCCACAGTGTCTCCATAGTCATGGGACATCAGATCCACTCGCTGGTTGCTCAGACCCAAGTGAGCCACCAGGGCCTCGACCACACTGGCCTGCTCGAAGATGGAGTACCTGTGGGGTCGCTGGGAAGGTCAGGCACAGGAGAAGAAAGCAAGGAGTTAAGGGTAAGAGCCTGAGGAGTAACAGAGCATCATTCAAGAAGTATAAGAACATTAATAAATATAAAACAAAGACATTTAAACTGGCACAACATGTACTCACTGGCTTGTCACTGAAGCCAAAACCCAGGAAGTCAAGTGCAATGACTCGATGGAAGCGCTGAGTGAGTGGCTCCCAGATCTGCATGGACAAAAAAAAAAAAGATATGAAGACGTTTTATTTTTTTAATGGTGTTTAGGTGTGTTTACTAGCTACTGAGCGTGCGCAGCGGGTACCTTGTTCCAGTCGAAGCTGGAGGTAGGGAAGCCATGGAGCAGAATGATGACATCAGAGCTTCCCAAAGCACCATAGGAATCTGGTTTGAGGAGAAAAGAGAAACGCATGTTCGATAAGCACATGTGTGGCTTCATTGACGAAATTGTACTTTCTTGATTCTTGGTCGAATGCACTTATTGTAAGTCACAAAACAAGCAATTAGATGATGTCACGGTCGCCTCTTACGGGATAAGTGAAATTAAAAAGATGATGACACGGTCAGCCCTGGTCTCACCGGACTACCATTACAAGCCTCTTTGTCAAGAGTCTGGATGTAATTGTGCAGCACTAATGTGCACGGAGGAAACTTTAAACTCTTACCCCTGTAGAAGATTTCCCTGCCTCTGAAGTGAAACGCCTCCCCGGCATTGTGCCACTTCTGCAGGGAAGGTGACAGCTGAGGCGGAGGGATGTGCAGGTAGACTGCCACCAGAGGGATGCAGATCAAGCCCACGTGGACCCACCACTCTCTCATCTTGAGCTCAGCGGTGGGGGAGTCTCATTCCTGCCTCTGGGAGATGGAGTCACGAGCAACCACACAAGACAGTATAGCATAAGTAAGTATTTGGTAGGGACGCTGCCTCCAAACATGCATTGTTGACAGTGACACATTAATATAAAGCATGCTAATCTCATGGGCATGGCTGAGATCACGGTCACTCAATTAAGGAGACAATTCTACAGAAAGTCAGCTTAAAAACTCAGCGATTGAAGGATACAATAGGGTAAACGAGAGCCAATCACAGCTGTAATGCTCCACCACGCCATGTGTTTTGGAAGGCGGACACTGTAGAAGACTGCAGGACTTACAGAAATGCTGCGACTTTGTGGTTAGTAGACCTTCGCCCAGTGTTTCGGGTCCATTACTGCAGAGGCATTATGCAGAGCGGAAAGGAACGATAGTTTGCAACGAGGAGGAAGCGCACGGACGTATCACTCTGTTGCAACTTCCGGGTTCATCGCCTGTTTATCAAAATTGAATCCGTGATATAGACGTCGAGTTACAATATGCTGCCAGGTGAGAAGTCCTAGCGGCGTACTTTGTTGACGTCGTTTTAAATCCGTCAAGAAACCAAGACTGAGTGACTCACCTCAACAATACACGATCTTTGTTTAATTTAAAGAAGCTCAAAGTTGAGTCCACTGCCCTCTGCTGGTGTGGCTGTGAAACGACATGTAGTGTTGACGTTCCCATCTAGAGCTGAAATTATAAATCGATTAGAAAGGTTACTGGCAATATGAATCTTTTTTTTTACATAACATACAATTACTTTTTGATGACGTTTTACAACACCCAATACTTTACTTCTTAATGCTACCTGCATCAATTATTGTCATTATGAAAGCTGAGTCTACACAGATTCCAATGGTAGCCTAAGAAGAGAAAGAATAAACTTAACTTATTCCCATAAACCCGTAATTTTGGAGTTGATTCCAGCCTTCTGTATTTGCATGGCATGGAGGTGCATTTGCGTCACACTCCCATGTGAAAACACACTCTATGCCTCCATCTGGTGGATGGATCGAGGTACTGCACTCATCCAATGGGTTGTGGATTTCTTTGAATGGGAACGTATAGAGTCTGACATAATAGAGACTGTTATTGTTTTCTAAACAAAGCCAAAATAGTTGTATTTTAATGGAATCAGTCCCCTACATATAGTGCCATGCAAATACAATTAAATTAGTTTTACAGTTACCTGAGAAAAGTTCAGATGCTGTGGAGACACAGACCCACAGGAGTGTGTGCTCTCTCCTCTGCTCTTCTCCCTCCACACCAACGACTCAGACGAGCCTTCTGTCAAATTCCAGAAGCGCCAGCTCAGACGTCTTAGTTGCCGTGATGCCCTCTATTCATTTTGGGCATGTCATGGTGGAGCAGGGACCTGAGTCCTTATTCACTCTTGAAAAACCATTTAAAGAGATGTGCTGGGGATGTAAAACAATATGCATGTTATCATGGTCCATAATTGTGCAAAACCAAAATATACGCCTTTCAGAAACTGAAATACACATTTTCTCCTCTATGTTGGAGGGGCTAACAGGGGATAGATTGGAGGCGATAGATTTGATAGAATAATACATTTCCAGTTCTTTACCGGCCTCCCCTCTGCACAGAGACATAGAGAAATTGGGCCAAACACGCCTTAAAAACGCTGCATTGTGCAACACTCTCTGCCACCCTGCACCAGTGTCCAGTTAGCACTTTATCTGAATCTAACAAAAAGCTCCAACTTCTTTCTTTACAATGGCAAGTCACTGCTACAGCTATAGCATGTAGCAGACACTGCTTTAGTGGGCTATTCAGAGAATGTGTTCTTACTATATTTAACAATGGTTTGGCTACTCTGTCATACAGCTATAATCTAATGCTTATATTACGTTTGGAAATTGTGCAGTTATGCAGAAAAGCAGCTTTCTTCCCTCACGCAAGCTCCGGATTTTCTGCAAGATGTTTTCTTGCCTTCACTGCAGAAAGTAAGGGTCCACATTTAAACGCATAACTCCATTCCAATAAATCCTGCATGGTAAATGAAAAACATAGCCCTGCAGTTAGGCTAAATACATTTTTTATTTTTAAAAACCATACACATTACTCGACAAGTTTCAAATGTAAATCCAATCACGATATCCATTTAAAATGCTCAAGATAAACAGACATGAAGTACTTTTATTTCCAAATGTTAAAAGATAAAAAAAAATGATAATCCATAAAACAGATGGAAAAAAAAAAACATTCATTCCCATTACAGGAAGAAAGCTACAGAACAAACTCCTCATTTTGGATTCTGCTTGCCTTTTCAATTTCTCACTTTGTATGCAATCCTAGCTGCTATTTTGTCATCTGTAAAACCAAGTATTTCCCCAGGGGACGTTGTGATTTAGCATCTCAAGCTCCTCCCCCTTCACAACCCTTCAGGTGAAGACGGCCAGAAGGCTGCAGGAAGAATGTGCAGCCTGCTGCCCGAGTCCTCCCGTGTGGTCGACAAGCGCCATCCCAGACATTTAATTAAGTGTGGTAATGTACAAACTAAAAGGAGGCTTGTTTTCTTTCACACCATTTTGCACCCTGAGATGAATATTCCAGAACACACATTTTAGTGGCCAAAACCCTCCCCATATAACGTGATTGGTGTCAAATCATCCAAAATTGGTTTAGTACGACGAAAGGTATCATCAGTATTGTCATAAAAATACAAAGGTACACTTTTTTTATTATGATTTGTATCAAAATTATTTTTCCCCAAGGAACGCTATGAAATAAAGTACCCTGTGCAGATAGATACCAGTGTATGCCTAGTCTTTATTCTTGAAAAATGCACATGTCCAATTCTTTAGCGTTTCCAGTACATCAGGTGTCAAAAATATTTTACAAACAAATCAAATGCAGCAACATTTATCCATGGTGAAAGGAGTCTTATGGACACGGGTTGAAAAAAAAAAGCCTATTTTCCTCCAGGTTTTTTGATTGATTTTTAAAATGTCAACAAACTAGAATTCGGAGGAGTAAAATGAAGTATTCCCGAAGGCATGAATTTAAAAGATTAAATGAAATGTGAAAATAAATCACTTGCTTTTTTATTTTTGACCAAGACAATAATTCACTATCTAAATACACAAAGTCTGAAGTTAAAAGGTTCTTTCTTTTTAAGATTCCTTTTGTAAATTAAATACCTTTTCTATGCCTGAGTAAACAAATGTCAATATTGTACATTGGCAGGGGGCTTATGTTTTGCTGAGAGAAACAAAAACAGAAATGAAATGCACCAATGAAAAAAAGAAAAAAAAAAAAAAAGAAAACGATGACCAGGGTCCATATTTATCAAGCATCCAGAGAGAGAAACGTTCACAACTGGCCAAGTAGGATCAGAATGAGGCTTAATTGGTCCTACGTTTAGCTGTAGGAGTAACAGTGTATATATTATCTGTGAGGAGTTACCTGCAGGTGGAAAATGAAGGGACAAAGCATCGCCTAAATTGTTATTAGAGCCAAGGCACATTCACGTTAAGTCTATATTAACTTCTTATTGAAAAATAAATAGGCGCACTGGCTAACTATTGTGTTACCCAAATGGTCGCAATACAAAACAGCGACAAACTTTAAGTCATTTTAGTGTTTATGAGCTTTGGCAAGAACTAATTTGAAGCGTTAACATGCATAAATTACCAATACACTCATGAGTGTTCCCTGCATCAAATAATCTCCATCAGCCTCTTTTGAATGTGACTAATAACTACTACAAGACATTTTCACGATACAAAGTGTTGTAAAACCACAAAACTCTACTTCTACTTCCTGCTGAAAGCGACTGTAGGAGGCTTCATCAGGACCGCGTGTCCGACTCCGAGGTAAGACTTTGTTTCAGCTTGATTCTAGGTGTCAGTCTGTGATGCTTGCTAAATACGGGCCCGGATATATTCTCAACTCCCTTTAATTAGTGAACCTTTCAACATGTGGAAATCTTTGAACACAACATAATGAATGAAAAGAGAATCCAAAACTCCAGAAGGTTTTTGTGCACATGAAAACTATCGAAGAAATGGAAGAAGTAAATATTTATAGCAATGTTAGTGGACAGAGGCCCTAGTTGTCTTTCCCGTCCCATCTCCTGTGAAAACACCTCCCCTGGTGGACCTCTTTTCTATACAAGCCTTAGTGTTTATCAGTTTGGCTAGAAGGTTCTACATTTATCTACAAATATATAACAAATAAAACTTGCAGGCAAAAATAGTTAAGTTTCAATAGAAACACCCTTTTCTCCTGAAAATACAGCAGTATCTGAAATAATCCTCTCATTCATTTTTTATTTTGTCCCAGTTTTCTGCATCATACATCAGGAAGCTCTTTTGCCTACAAACTGAAAAAAAGTATCTACAAACTTTGTAAACAGACCTGCTTTTTCCAAAAACATAAATAACTCAAAATATTAACAGCCAATGGAGCAGAAATAAGTTTTGAATGAGCAAGGGCCAAAGAGATAAATATACAACACCATTCAGATAAAAGAGAAGCTAAAGGTTCTTTCTTAATTCTTACAGACGATCTTCAAGCCGGGAGGAGGACCTCCCCTTCTCAATTAAAATAATAATAATAATATTAATAGAATAATAAAAACAGGTCACTTTCAATCTGAGTTTAAAATCACCTCTTGTTTACCGAGAAAAACAAAAGTTACTGAGGAGGGAGGGGTGGAGACGGAGTCCTTGTGTTGCAGCGGGTATGAATAAGAACCAAAAAGAAGAGAAGACCAAAGCATCCACACCAAGCCGTACATTCCTCTGAATGTTTGCTGTTCTTTTAGTCCAGCCCAAGCCAAGCTCACAAGACTCCGCCCTCCGTCTCGCCCTCCGTCTCTCTCTTCTCCGAGTGTTCCTTCGTTTTGTTTGCGTCGAGCTCCTTGGTGGCGGGTAGAAAAGTGGTGGTGGTGTCGGGGTCAGATCAGAGGGAGGTCTCCAGGCTGTGTAGGGGGCTCCCCGGGGCCGAGGGGGTTCCTGATTTGGGCCCCTCTGGGAGGAGGTGGTTGCTGCTCTCCACAGCATTATTGTTCTGGTTTGGGGAGGGAGAGACGGGCGTGGTGGGGGCGACGGCGACAGCGACGGCGACAGCGGTGGTGGGCGAGGGCGGCGTGGGCGTGGCGTTGCGGGGGCTGGCGGAGTTGCGCTTGGTGGGAGCGTCGTCCTCTGCGTCGGTGTCATCAATGAGGGGAATATGGGGCTCAGAGTCCTCTATCCGAAATTCAGGGTGGTTCATGAAGTTGTGGATCGATGATCGCGAGTCGGGCTTCTCCAGCCCCTCATAGAGGGAGACGGAGCTGCGGAATGCATTCACCACCCGGATCTGGAGGGGCGGGAGGGAGGAGGGACAGGGAGCAGAGTTTTAGTCACGCTCAGCAATGACAGATGTGCGTTTTGAATGTGAACACCTGGATAACGACAGCGATGACAAGTGAGGGCGCAGGTTTTATCGGGTCAATAATAGGTGAGTTTTAGGGTCAAAAAATCGGTGACAGGGAAAACTCTCGTGCAGGTGTGCAGTTGTGTTGAGTTGTAAATTCACAACGTGTAATACCAAGCTATAGACATATAGTTTGACACAATGTCTGGACTATGTTAACCTCGAAACCACCTGGAAGTTCATCGAAGTATAGCTTAAAAGTGTCGACAGGAGCAGCCGATATTCTTCATTTCAATTTAAGTTGAACTTCTGTCTGTGTCACTTCCTGTTTCTCCAATTCACCTTGTTCTACTCTGTACCAAATATAAAGAAAATCTAAATCTTGTCACCGTATTTAAACCCTATCTGGACTACAAGTAAAAGCAGGAGCTAGTTGAGCCATAAAAAGACTTCAGGTACTGTGTGACAGACTGAAAGTTTCAGAGAAATGGAAAACTTGCATCCGGTGGAGACAAACCGTATACTTGACTTTGTGCTTGTCGAGAAACTATTCTTAAGATTCATGTAGTAAGTCAGCCAATGTCTTGGGAAGGGTACAAACCAGTGTCAAACCCAATGCAATGTATGTTTCTTTTTTCTTTTGTGAGTACAGTAGTAGTATGTCACAAAACACGTGGTAGAGGCCTGTGTCTGATTAATCAAAATGCCAAACCGAGACAAGAGGAATGCAGTTCTTTAGACAAGAACACATCCAAAAGAGAAGAGAAAAAAAAGGACAGAAGCTGGACACAAGTTTACTTTTGTTGGACATGCTCAGGAAAAAGTGAGGAGAGAGAAAGACATGACAGGAAGAGACCGAGACAGAGAGACAGAGACAGAGAGACAGAAACAGAGACAGAGAGAGAGAGAGAGAGAGAGAGAGAGAGAGAGAGAGACTGAAACAAGAAAGAAAGGGATGGTCAGTTACTGCTGATGTTTGTGGAGTAAAAACAAAAAAAGCTGCAGCAGCCAAGCATTTCTACAAGCTAGTATACATGTCAAAAACAGCACAAAGAGAAAAAACTCACAAACGAGACCAGAGACTTTGAACCCATGCAGAGCGTGGCGCTACCTTGTGTTCAATGGTAGTAAACCTTTGAGTATAGCCCATGACACATTTCACAGAATCTAAAGAAGAATATGTGGGGAGTCAGTGGTATTCATTTCTTTCAGGCAGAACATTGCCAGGTGGACACATTCTGCCAACAATCAGTATTCACAGAGAAAAAGACAAAGTTCAGACTCTTTTTAAGGGCAACCTGAAAGGAAAAGTTGAGAGTTTAGAAGCGAAGCAGCCGTCAGGTCAAAGAGATTTCAAGGAGCACCACCTGAGACAGAGAGCTAAACATTACTGCAGCGTTGCATAATGTTTCAATATGCCAGGGGAGAACAACATTGGATCTGCTGTAAATGTGGGAAAAGTCCCACATGTTTACATTCAAGAGCACAGTCATTTATTCCATTAAGCTCCTTTCGTGACATCTGTTAGACATTTAAAATCCCCTGCTGGTCAGATGGCCTGCCTGGGAAGATCTGAAAGAGAAAACGAGTCAACAGCCACACAGCTCTTGTAAGGGCACAGGAGGAAGGCCTTTGGAAATACCATCATCAAATGATCCGTGTCCGCCCTCGACGGAGTGATCTTCTACGCTGAATGGACGACTGGCATGAAGGCTGTCAGACCTTTTAAAAACTAGGCATCCAAACACACCAACCAACTGCAGCTGCTCATTTATAGGGTTCTTTAGGAGCCCATCACGTGCCACCCCTTCTCTTCACACACACACACACACACACACACACACACACACACACACACACACACACACACACACACACACACACACACACACACACACACACACACACTCTTTCACAACAAACTCCAGAAACAGCCACAGCTGGAGGAGAAAAGGCCATTATTGCACTGACTGACAAGACATCCACTGACACTCCGATGCATTTTCTCACAGAGGTCCATGTCATAGTTTGTCTTTATCGTTTTGGGCCGTGATCATGGGCATATACTCAAAACATTTACCCGACTAGAGAGCTGCGACACAGACCCATGGGTCCTGCATGGGCACAGAGCAGACTGAGGCAGCTGCAGACACACCTGGTTACGGTCAATCCAGAAAATCATTTTTGGTCAAATAGATGCACATCATCCTACTGAGATAACAGTAAAAAAAACTTTTTTTCATTTCTGAGACCGAAGCAGAAGCACAACAGAAAACACGACGACACAGAGAAAACACCTTGACACTAGAAGCGACCTGGTTACAGGGTACACATATATACAGCAGTATTATCAAAGCAATATGGAAGATGTATTTTTTTTGGTTTTAACAGTAAACAGGAGGGGGACATTAAAAGAGGCATGAGAGAGTAAAAGTGTCAACGTGGAGGAGGAAGATGTTAGAAGAACAGAAGAGATAAAAAAAAGTCTCATGCACTAGAGGAGAACACGCACTCACACCCCACAGTGGCAGAAGCGGTGTTGGCGGCAGGGGCAGTAGTGGTAGTAGTAGAAAAGGCTACATGTGTAGGGCTAGAAACATTGGTTACATCGTGCTGTTGTTGGCTGGAGTTGGAGGCCTGCCGCCTTAGAGCCCCCTGAAAGGAAGTTCCACTCTGGAACGCACTCACTACATCCATCTGTAAAGAATCAGACAGCATGACAGGAGAAAGCCCAGAGGAAATAAAACACAACACAGCCAGAGGAGAGAGAAAAGAGAGAAAATAATAATAATAATAATAAAGAAAAAGCACCAGTACGAAAAAATGTCACTTGGAAATTGGATTTAGGCATTACAGTTTAAGAGAAAGAGGAAAAAAGGGATGTTGGGTTTCAAAGGCACTGATCGGAGGGATCTCTGACCTCACTTTCACTCTTTTCTCTGCAGAATCCTTCCATACTTCCAGCTATAGCCATGCCAATACTCATTGAACATTCAGCTGCTCTATTGTGCCTCCCATCCAATCCAATTGCATCTCATCAGTACCTTCAAACTCGTCGCGTTTTAGCAGATAGATTCAGACCGAGTCAGAAACAGGCAAAGGAACCTGCTTTAGTTCAGAAGCAGAACAGAAAAAATAAAGAAAAGGCTTTTGTTCTTAGGGCACAAGCCGTTCTTTAAGAATGGAGAGAGAAAGAACAACACATAGATTTTAAGCTGGAAGAGCAATAGAGTTAATGGGTTTATGGCTTTTGATTCCCTTGGTGTTTGGGTGTCGTGCTCGGTGGTACGCAAAGTAGTCTGTAGATTGTTACCTGAGTCTGGATGCGATTGAGGCCTCGGAACCAGAGGATCTGGCCTCGGCGAAGCTCCCGTTCGGCATGGTCGATCTCTTCGTTGTCTTCCAGCTCATCCAGCTCCTCGTCTGGGATCTCGTCTTTCTGAGTGCCGTGGCCAGCTGATTTCAAGAATTTTAAGCGGCTGGTGGGTATCGAAGAGATTACCTGGAAGACATCAGAATGTACGTGAGCAGCACTGATTTAGGACCAACGTCACACTCCTCAGAATGGCAAAGTGGCATCTCATTGCGGCCGAACGAGCCACATTTCTGGGCAGCCAGTGAGCCTGCAATAAGCTGCCAAAGCTAGATGTGAGAGAGCCAGTTTGATGCCATTTGGTTTGCTCGAAGTCTCCAAGACCCTCCCACAGTGAAGTTACAGACTTAATAGATAACCAAAGTTTCAGAACTGAGTTGCTAAAAGCTGAGGCACCACAGCCACAGTGGCAGTCCTACAACAATGTATACACACATGAACTCGGCCCTATTTATTTGTGCCTTGTCAAAATATGTTGCAGACATCATTCTTGATGAATTGACGAGTAGATAATGACATATGTGGACTGCTAAGTGTGGGCAGTCCGAGCAAACTATAAATACTGTACATCAAACATGTATTATGACTCTGTCGTTGTCAGCAACCCTTGATCTCTAATTGCCAAGAATTACAAACAGAAAAGTAGGTTTTATGCACAATAGGGAAAATAAAGTGGAATAATTAAACTCCACATTAGTAATTCTAAAAGTTGAAAAACAAATTCTCAATAAAATACGTGTATATGAATTTTGTTCACAAGGGAGAAAAAAAGCAAAGATTCCATGAAAGTAAAATATCTTTGACATGGTGAAAAAATAAACAACTAAATTAGCTAAGAACTACCTTATGAGCTGTTTGAAATTCAAATTCAGGAGTTAACCTGTCTCCTCACAGCAATGGAACATACTGTATTGTTACACCTGCCACCATTTGTCACCCACTACGCCAACCCCAACACAGGGGGGCAGTGTCATACCATATTTTCTGTCTCCGGCCAACTGAAGGTGAAGCTCAGCTGTATAGTCACATCATACCTGTCCCCATAGTAGAGAGCCAAAGCCTAAGAAAGTGCACCATAGCCACTGGTCTATGCTCAGAGCCACACAGCTGAACGGCTTCCCACCAAACTGCACTATGACGATCTAGAGGAGCAGGAAGAGAGGCGGAATTAATTAGAGAACACACATTTAGATCTAACATTTGCAAGCCGCACGTCTCGTGGGACTGATTATCTTGTTTTCCCTCCCATACGAGTCATCAAGAACATTCACACAAACCCTACAAGTGAGCCACAGAACTCTGCATTCTACTTTACCTGGATAATGAAGGTACCAAAGACAATACTACAGAAGATAAGGTTGTTGAAGATGCCTTCAAAGACATTCCTTTCACCATGGATCTTGCGAGCATTGATCTCGTTGAAAAGCTGCAGCAGTACAAAGGTATTGAAGACAATGGTGTAGTGTTCAGAAGGCGGGGCATGGAGGGGTGTATTTCTGCCGCTGTCTATATCAAAAATCTTCTCTCCTACAGGAACAATCAGAAAGAGGATGTGTTCAAATAAACAGATGGATGTATACAGGAAGTGCACAGTAAGTCCACTGGCTCTGTGTGCATGAAGAACTGTAGCTTCTTACCCGCAAAGAGCAGAGTAAAGATGATGATTAGCTGGAACACTCCCTGACCCAAAATGTTCTTCATCATGGTGCGAGAGATGAGAGGCTTGTTGCGGCCATATGGCTTCCTTAGCAGCAGGGCTTCTGTCGGGGGCTCTGTGGCCAGGGCTAGTGAAGCAAAGGTGTCCATGATGAGGTTGACCCATAACATCTGCACTGCTTTCAGCGGAGAGTCCTGGAGGCAGAGAGAGAGAAGAGAGAGATAGTTAGGTCTGAGAAATAGTTAAGACATATCTGTATTATTTTTTGCATATTACTATTAAATAGCTGCATTAGTCTATTGAGTTTTTATTTTATTTTTTAAACAACACGAAACGACTCTGTAGGTGCTAACCTGTGTGATGCAGGCTCCTGTAAATGCTACGATGACAGCCACCACATTGACAGTTAGCTGAAACTGAAGGAACTTGGAGATGCTGTCGTAGACGTTGCGTCCCCACATGACGGCCTTGACGATGCTGGAGAAATTGTCGTCGGTCAGGATGATATCAGATGCCTCTTTGGCTACATCAGTTCCGGCAATACCCTGGAGACAAAAAAAGATGATCAAGAATATGCCTGCATCTCATCACAACATATTTAAATCCTTTTCACGAAACGTCTAGTCTAATTAAAAGTAAAAAACAGAGAAAACTCACCATCGCAAAGCCAACATCAGCTTTCTTCAAGGCAGGACCATCATTAGTACCGTCTCCTGTCACTGCCACCACTTGTCTTTGTTCTAACACTTCGCTGTCAATAATACCTGGAAAAGTATGACATGAATATTCAATTAAACCTTGAAGCCCAAAACGATAAACTAGTCACAATAAAACATTTTCTCTCAAACCAGAATAACAGACCTTTATTATTATCATGATTATTATTACCTTTCACTAAGGTGTGTTTGTCTGTCGGGGAAGAGCGAGCCAGTACTCGTAGTTTGGGCCAAAGCTTGTCAATGCGTTCTTGTTCAATCTAGAAACACGAGACAAAACCTGAATAGAATCCCAACAGAACATTTTCAACAGTCACTGATGGACAGTACGGTATTTTGCTGAGGCCCACCTCTCCTTTTTCATTGCGTATCCTTCGGTTGAACTCTTTCCCGTCCAGGCAGATGAAGTCGTCTCCAGGCAGTAGGATGCCACATTTGCTGGCGATGGCTCGTGCTGTGCTGATGTTGTCCCCAGTCACCATCCGCACTGTGATACCAGCACGCTGGCATTTCTTGATGGCGTCTGGGACCTGAAGGAAAGCGAAAACACGATGAATAAAGGAAAACATTTTGCATATCAGTGGGGGTATTTAAATTAAAGTTAAGGTTTTGTGAAGTGTTCATTAGTAACATCAAAATCTGCAGCTTTATGCCGCCGTTATCTCGATACATATCTTCTGTACAGGTTTAGATTTATGTAAGGACTGTATTCTGGAGTCTCACTGCTCTTATCAGCCCCTTAAAAACCACAGGGAATTGATTCCAGCAAACAAGTCGGGTGTATGCTATCTGCCCATCACAAAATGGCAGAAAGCCAAAGTAAATGAGTTGAGAAAGTTGAGCATCTAGCAAGCTAATGACCCAGTTCTAATTCAAACATCCACCTAGTTGTCGCATTGACTCAATATCATGCTTGTATTGGTTCAGAATTTGATGCTTGTGCCAAAGTGGAGCCACTCTTTGTGTTTAGAAACGGCTGATGCAGCGTCTCCCGTCATTCAATTATCTTGCTTTACCCGGAAAGCTTTGTTTCCCAACAGTCCAATGGAGCAAGCTAACCCATTGAGCTGCCAGTATGCTTCGTCAACAGTGCGTGTCAGATAGTCAAATAGCTTCGGAAACCTTCTCCCCCCACACCTCTCTGGTGTTAGAATATGGGGAGCAGTGTACCAATGTTCCTTTAATTTTCCAAAATAGTCATTCACACCTATTTCAAGCCACTATTGGCCAAGTGTGACACAACTACTTCCATCACCGAATGAAGGCCTTTTAGGAGAGACTGAAAATGTAAGCGGGTTCCCCTATATTGAAATTATATTGCGCCTCCGCCTCTTTACGACGGCTGGCTTTTCTTGTGGCCTTCAAGGGTGGCTCTAGATCAGGTATAAACACTTTTGCCTTCAGACATGGATGCACAAAGTGTCGTACATTCAAGCATAACCTCATCCATAGGGAGTGGAGGCTAGCACAATACCAGGAGCTGATAAAGACAACAGCAGAGGCCCAAAATCCAGTAGCACTTTGTGCATCTGTGAAAGCAGTCAATTCCCCCATGTCTAAGCAATTTGCTCCACTAAAGGTTTTATCTTTAGCGCGGCACTCGCATCTGTGAAATGTATTTGTGATATTCACTAGCAGGTTGTATATAAGCTGCTGTTCTCTGTACACAGTCAATTGTGATGTAAGCAACCTTACACGTGTAGCCACTAACCTCGGGTCTAACGGGGTCTTCAATGCCCACCACACTGAGGCAGGTCAGTCCAGAGAGGATATCATTTTCGTTGTCCCAGTCAGGCTCCCCCTCAGAGACGGGGAAATCTCTGTATGCAAGGCAGATGGTCCTCAGGCCCTCTGAGGCCATTGGCTCGATCACTTTCTTAACCATTTCATCTCTGTCTCGAGGGCGGAACACCTTGGCCTCGCCATTTGCTATCAGGATTTTACAGCACCTGATAGGTGAAACAGGGATATTAATATCTTATATTAATAGAGAAGCAGGTAAAAAGAATATCCAGACGAAGAAAGGCATTGGGAGAGAGTTGAGTAATATGGCTAAAGGAGGAGATGGGTGCTGAATCCTAAATGAATAAAATAATTTAGATGACAGCAGAGAAGACAAAGCGTTAGTGAGCTGCAGTAATAAGAGTTCACACTAAGCCCTCTGTGGGTTAAAAAGAAGCCTGCTTGGTTAAGAGGCTTACAGAGTTGTTACCGGCTCATTTTCTCAGAGCCTGTTTTTAAGGGGCTTGGGTGGGAAGCGCTTGAACTTCTTAGCTGCTTAAGCCATCACACATATAATTTACTGCAAAATTTGGCCAGCTGGAACAAAGACAAATAATAAAAAAATAAAAAATAAAATCACTGGAATAACCTTAAATTGAGAAAAGTAATGTATGTGGACAGAACTGATATTTCATCAATTCAATATATTTTGTGTAGCCCAAAATCACAAATTTGCCTCAGAAGACCTTACAATCACACATACAACATCCTCTGTCCCAGGACCATAACATCGGTATCTTCAGTTTCAAAATCCAGGTATACACAGATATAAACATAAACCATACAACGCAATACATAGAACAAAGATAAAAAACATTTCTTACTTTTTTAGGAGAATTTCAGAGGCCCCTTTGCTGAACATACGGTAGCTGCCATCAGCCATCTTCAGCACAGTGCTCATAGACTTGCGGACTGAGTTGAAGGTGTAGACTTTGTGCAGTTTCTCTTCAGGGATCTCGTTGCGTATAGCCTGGTAGTCGCGCTTCAGGTCAGTTGAAAAGCCAAGCAAGGCACATTCGGTCTTGTTACCCACTTGCCGTGGCAGGCCTCCTTCTTTTTCTGGAGACTGAAGGAAAAGGTAGGAAGACAGTAAGTATGGTCCTAAAGCCAAAATACAAGGCAAAATTCTTGATGAAATATAAATTACACAGTGCTTTCTTCAGGCCTACCATGATCTTAGTAGTATAGGCGCAATTGACCGCGATACCCAGAATCAGGATGTCTAAAATGGAGGCGGGGATGTTTTCTGGTTCAGGGACCTTTTTGTAGTGTTTTTCACCGACGAAGGCCTGCACCACAGTCATGCGGTTCATGGTGAGCGTGCCCGTCTTGTCAGAGCAGATGGCGGTAGCATTGCCCATAGTCTCACAGGCATCCAAGTGACGAACCAGGTTGTTGTCTTTCATCATTTTCTGTGGGAATATAAAACAATAAATCAAATGATTAAAAACACCTAAATTCAGTATCACTAAGCAGAAACTTAACAGTATATTATCTGCGCTGGACAAAACTTTTACATCTGGGGCAAAAGCAATGTGTGTAAAGGCTACAATATTGAAATGAGTAGTTCCTTGATTGGATGAAGCCCTTATTGGCTAAGAACTTCAGCACAAGGGATCATAGCTTGGCTTTAGGGTATCAGTTAGCCAAAGTCTCCTTGTCTTAACAGCCTGGCCGGCTAGTTGTAATAGGCTGATGTGTAAGCTGGTCAGCATTAGCCACAAGTAACTTGGCTAGGAGACTTTACCTTAACAGAGTACGCCAGGGAGATTGTTACAGCAAGTGGTAGGCCTTCGGGAACAGCCACCACCAGAACGGTGACGCCAATGATGAAGAATTTCACAAAGAACTGAATATAAATGGGAGTGCAGTCCTTGACCCAGGGCAGATTCTGGATCCAGAAGGTGTCTACTACAAATAGCACCACCAGGATAACGACAGTGATGGCTGACATAACCAGTCCTGAGGGGAATGAGAGAACGAGAGAGAAAAGAAAGGAGAAGAAAGAAAAGAAGAGGATCAATCAATCATATTATTTTCATTCACTAGGGTTCGGCAATTGGACAAATGTATCGTCTGAGAACATCAAACATTATAGAACGTTTGAGATGTCGACAATAAAATGAGCGGGATCCTAGCATACAAGCGCATAGCATTCAGCTGTGCCACAATCACATATGTTTGTCCAACTCACCTGCTTTGCCAATCTGTACGGCTAGTTTGGTCAGCTTGCCCTGGAGAACAGACTTCTCTTTCTTTGGCGGGCCGGCTTTCTTCTTCTCCTCTGCGTCGCCTCCCTCATCACTGTTCAGTGGCTGCATTTCCATTGCAGCACCGTCCTGCGCTTTAGCTGCAGCAAAGAACAGGATAAAGGTTGTCAAATGAAACGACCCGACAGTTGCACCATAAGCTAGGACATTGTAGTGGCATCCAGTGATGCACGCAATTTGAATGCATAAAAGTAGATTTTTATTTTCATATTCAAACAGGATTCAGGATTTATAAAAAGCAGCAAACCAGTCTGGTAGTTATCAGCATAACCCAAAGAACACACCAGAGCTGCAGCCTTCAATCAGCCTATTTAGATTTGCCTATTTGCTTACATTTGCAAAACCGGAAATAAAAACGTTGCTGTTACACCAGGGAATGAATTAACTGTATGTATTCAACTCGCAAACACAATAGTTTTATACTTTATTTAGGTAAGTAAAAAAAAATATAATATTCATATTCTAATTTTCTATACTTCCTTGTGTATACTTGTTGTGTGAAGAAGAACCCGTTTATCAACAACAGGTTGGGACTAGATTTCATATTATCTGATTTAGCAGAGTCACAGCAGAGTATGAAAAAAATACTGCACAACACAACCAAGCACTATATTACCAGGAAAGACTTCCAAAAGTAAAAGAGATGTCACAGCACTCAAACATTTAGCATCCTTTTTTTTTGCTTCCCTTTTATCCATGAGACTTGGGGAAATGTCACTCTAATTATGTTTGCAGTGATCTGACTGCACAGTAATTAGCTGGAAGACTTGGAAGTGTAATTACCAAACTGACACCTCCAGATTTAAGTAAGAACAGGTTAACTAGCTGGTAGCATTGGGATCTGTCTGAGGAATCGCCTCCTCAAATCGACAGCAACCACAGCCGTTGTTGCCAGTTAAATTCCCATAAATCTCTTTCATCTCTTTCTCAACATCCCTCAGGACCCCCATCCCTCGCGTGCAGAACTGACAGGAATCCCAAACCCACATCTAACAAGGTAACCTTGGAAACGCAAAGCCTCTAATGGCAAAGGAGGGGGCTGAGGCAGCTGATAGGCCGGCAGGGGCTGGTCTCTGCCGTGTCACTCACCACGATAAAATCATTAGCTCTGCCGGGCACTAGAGCTGCAGGACAACTGCCACTTTTCCATCTCTCATTTTTGCTGAAATTATTACTTTTTGGGTGTCATTCCCGGACTCCTGTTTTTTTATGAACATGCCCAATTTGTCAATGCTGACAGCTCTATTTACAACGACAGCTGCATGGTATTGTGGGTGAATGTATGTAGCAGGAAGAGATAGGGCATTAACACTGGGCTACTGCAGCTGCTGTGGACTGCGGCTTGTTCTGCTTTTACATGGCCTGTGTAATCTCAGTCTAAAGGATTACTGTTGATTCCTGGCAGGCAGAGGGAATCTGTGCACCAGGGACTCGCGCCAGGGTTGTGGTCACAGACCCAAGCACAACTGATCATAGAGTCCCGGCAGGACTACAAGCCCGGCTAGCTGGCTGAGTTACCACTAAACAGCCTCATTATCATTGTTGTCAGTCTGAAATTGTGCAAGTCCTACGGCTTGATTCTGAATAGTTCAGATTGGGGCATCAATAGAAATACAATTGTTAGGGCCTGAGGGAGAGAGATGGGTGGGAAAGCAGATGTTCTGGCTCCAGAATTGTTGCATGGCTTTAATCTCCTCATCACTAATCGCTATAACTGGATTCAGTAGCACCTGCTGCTCAAAGCGCAATGTGCCAGACAAGGACGAGAAAAGAGGAGATAGAGACAGAAGGGAGGGCCAGACAGTACAATGGATAGGCAAGAACAGCCAGTACCAATAAACTAACGTGCAAAAACATCCTCATTAATTGCATAAAACCACTGCAGCCAATTATAAACAAATTGAGGCTTTGACTTATATCCAGTGCTGTTAACGGGAGGGAGACATTGATAGATATGAAGAGTAACACATGAAAGTAACTGCTAAGCTTGCTAAGGCAATTATATATATACGTATGTGTGTGTGTGTGTGTGTGTGTGTGTGTGTGTGTGCATGTATGGGCAAGCGACTTACCTTTCTTACGATTTTCCACAGCTCCTTCCTGCTTCTTGACTGTGGAAAAATGCACCGTCTAGTCAGTTGTAGTACTTTAAAAACAATTGGTGGGCAATACACAGTAAATGTACTATTAGCCACTACTTCAAATAGTATGCATGTTATGTGGATAATTATGTCAGTTGACTATGATCATTTTTGCAAAGCAATAAATCACTGCTGTGATTGTGTGACAGATCATCCAACCCTTTTCAGCATCAACTTGGACTGTTGGAAATTAGAAAAGGGCATTTTCAAAGTTTTTAGACGAAAAGTCGTCATATTATTCAATAATGAAAAGTAACTGCAGGATCTCCTTCAGCTCAGCCCTGGACCTTGAATCTGCTGCTGTAATGATGGACTTTTTTATACAAAATGCACAACAGAACAAGGAAGGGAAATAAGTAAAGGATACTAACTTTTTCGCTGTTTCTTCTTCTCCTCCTTTTCCTTTTTCTTTTCCTCTTCATCTTCCTCCTGCTCCTCGGAGGTCCCAAGTAAAGTAAATATAATTCCAGTTTGAGAGTTGACACCCACAGCAGTGACCAACATTTTCCCTGAGCCTTCCATTACATGGGTGCCTTTGGACAGAGGAGGAAAATAAAATGTAAGTCATTGAGGGAAGGAGTATGTACAGTCTCTGATGCAAATATCCTCCAAACCATTAATCAACAGCTTTTAATCAAAAGCCAATTGTCAGTCTGGGTGAATTAATGGGAATCTGAGAGGCTACAACAGGACTCTCCAGAGATCTGCGAGTCTGCATCATTTTCAGAACACAGGAAAATCGTATCGATTTATACAGAAAAGGCAAACGACAGAAGAGAAAACACGCTGAAGTCAGACGAAAAGGGAGAGACGGAAAAGTACAAAGCATTTAAAAGTTCTCTCATGCCTCTGTTAATTAGAGGATGCCTTCCTTTCATTCGTGAGAGTGACTGCAGAAGGGATATAGCCTGTCTTAAGGGAAATCAAAAAGCAGTGTTGGAGCAATGCACACACACACATACACACAAAAGAGGACACTCCTCCCTTATTGGAGCTGTGCCAGTAAAGAGCCAGATGAACCAAACAAGAAGTGTTTCTGCAGAATTCCTACACACTTCTTCTCGGGTTCTGAGTGAAGTGAAAACAAAGCTATGCGACAGCACAAACAGAGTTGAACGGGCTTTGTGCACACGGACTCTCATCACAGCAAAACTGAATCTATCACGGCTTTACATCTGGGAAGCTTTGTATAGCTGCTAATTGAACACTGAGCAGCAGGGTAGGGAGCCCATATAACTTTCAATTCTAATCCAGTATGTCACTAAAGCCATGCAAATTGACATCGAAGCAGGAGGTGTGTACTCTACAGAATACTGATGAATTCTTGGGGTTCAATAATTTTCAATCTGCAGCTGCAAATGATAATTTCTTGTTAATTATTTTCAAAATGAATAAAAACTATTAATTTTTAACTTTGTAGCGTTATACATATTGAAAGACTATTGGTGATCATTAAATAATAAACACTGTTTTGAAACGTAGGTGTAAAATTGTCTAATGATCTCACTAACAGAATGCCTCTATTATAGGTATATTAAGGAAGCTGAGGAAAGCAGATCAAATATTTAAAACAAAATGTTGATATGATGATATTGCATAAAGGTTATCTGTCATTTAATTCAAGTAGTCCCATAAAGCCAGACTGAAGATGTGTATTGAATTATTTAAATTAATTCAGCTCAGTCAGTTTTGCAGATGGATCATTCATTATAAAAATGAATTAGTAGCATGTTAAAATAACAGTCAATGTGATGTTTTCAATCAAACCCCCTTTCAAAAATCACAACCTTCATTGTCTTCCGTTGACAACCCGCAAGGAGAGAACTTAATTTATTTAATTTATGCAAATTAAAATTGAGGCTTCGTGTTACCCGATAACAGCATGGGATCTTTCTGCTGCGTTTTCTTGACAAGGTCCGACTCCCCTGTGAGTGAGCTCTCATCAATCTTAAGATCATTGCCTTGGATCAGGACTCCGTCAGTAGGCAAAAGGTCACCTGAAACGCACACGCAAAAATACATCTTTAATTTGGAAGATCAACAGTGTACACAAAAGTGAGAATTGTTCAGGGTTTTTTTGTATCAACCTTGGATTACATGGTATTAACCCTAAGCATTCTATCCATCAAATAAAAATAAACATGACTTCAATACAAATCACTATCTTCTTACCATATTTTACTTGTGCAACGTCGCCGACCACGAGCTCAGCCACAGGAATTTGGATAACTTGTCCTCCACGGACGACAGTAAACTTCTGCTCCTGCTCAATGCGGTTCTGTAGGCCCCTAAACTGCTTCTCTTTACTCCAGTCGTTGAACGCTGTCACCAGCACGACACAGACAACTGACAGAAGAATGGCGGCACCCTCGATCCATCCTGCTTCTGACTCATTTTCATCCTCCACACCGCCAGCTGCCCTTCCACAGTCTGCAGAGGGACAAGGGCCAATCTTAATACAAGTTCACCAACAACTCTCCCATAAATCACCCTCTCTTATCACATCATGCCATCACTCGGGCACAATTACATGCACACACTGAAAGGAATAAATGCAGTGTAAAACATTAAGAAAAGAGGACATTTCATAAGATTTTTACCATGAAATAAATTAACTAGATGAATGAGTCAGGGACAAGCAACTGGCAAACATTTGTTGAGCATAGAACATGATGGTAATGAAGTGATGCTTACGTTCTCTTTCGGCATCTGGAGGTCTATAAAAAGAAAGGCCTAGTGAAACTATGGCTGCCACTTCTAGGATAATCAGTGTGACATCCTGTAGCGCCTCCCACACTAACTGTAAGAAAGTTTTGGGCTTTTTGGGCGGTATTATATTTTCCCCAAACACTGTTTTCCGCTTCTCAATGTCTCCAGGCTGTCCACTTAGACCTAGAGAGGGGAAAAAACAGAGGACAAAAGCATTTGATTGGTAAGATTTTCATTTTTAAATCTGTCTTGGATTTGAATGTTAGACAAACATACAACGCTTAAATATTCACATCCAAAATTCACTTCCTGGTTCACAGGAGGATAGCTCATCTCAAAAAAGTAAAAGTCAGTGAGCCGTACTCTGGTCCCTGGGCCTCCAAAAACATTACGCCCGAAAAGAATCAGCACTTCTGACAGCACACTATGGAGGCGACAAGGCTGAACAACAATGGCACACGTTCTGTGAGCATGTCAAACATTTTCACCTCTTTCAGGTTTGCAAAACCAGACCAGAGGTCATATCTAATCCCATAAACTGCCTTTTTTACAAATACAATGACCAACTGACGACGGAGGTCGAATCAGCTTTAGACTCACAGGTGCCTATGTATACTACTGTCCTGTCCTGTTATAGTCATCTCTCTGACACATCACACGTGTGGTTGGCCTGAGACCCATTCATCCATGTGCACAGAGCGCATTCTGCAGCCAACCATTCAAATGCCTCCACATCGAGGCACAGTCATATATTCAAAAGGGCCTTCGCACATTTGATGATGCGTGACAGTTTTTTTCAGTTCTATTCATGCCGACTGACTCTGTGTGTGGGTGGCTGTGTTGACTGGATGGAGCTCTGTGTGTGTAGTGTGGCAGAGAGAAGGTGGAGCAGAATTGGGAGGGAGGGAGGGAGGGGGGGGGGGGGGGGGGGGGGTTCCAGGGAAGAGTGACTGTGTGAAACTGCTACGAACCGGCAAATGCGGGCGGGTGGGGTCTGGGGGTGAGGATGCAAGGGACTGGGACTAATAAAGAGTGGAGCTACTGTTGGCTGAAGGGAAGCTGCACTCGGAATAGATTCGTCTTAATAGGGATGGGGATCAGTTGGGTCAACGTATGGACAGACAGAGAGAGGGACAGACACACAAAGTACAAATCATGACACCATATTTGGATAATGAGTCCGTGCAGTGAAAACAGGGAGTTTGTTTGCAAATTAGACAATTCTCTTTCAGAAGTGCTGTCAAACTAGACCAGTGATGGAGGACACTGGAGTAGAGAGTCGATCAACAGAATCTCTCGCCATTTTTCTTGGAAAAATTGCCTGTTTCAGCTTCTCAAATGTGAAGGCTGGCTGCTTTTCTTATCATATATATGATTGTGACAAAAATACATATTTAAAACAAGCAACATGAATACATTTCCTTGTGCCGCTGTTGTTAAGGACAAAACAATTAAACAAGAACATGATCTGTAGATTAATAGAAAATGAAAATAACTGTTAGTTGCAGCTCTAGATTGAAGATTAGATTTGGGTTATTTCAGGCAAATTAAACATATTTTGCTTTGTCATGGCAAAGTGAGAAAGAAACTGTTTAAGTGAAGAACTACTTGTTGATAAATCATAAGTAGACTTTTTTACATTTATCAAAGAAATAATTACTTTTAGCATTCTTGCGATCTAATTATATATTTACACACTGCCTCACTTCCTTCCTTTCACTCTAATAGTGTGCAATATAAGATTGACAATAACTTCTATTGGCTGGATATTATTCTTGACCATAATCTATGGGTATTTTCTGATAACCAACCCAAGCAACTATCAATTCCATCTTCTTGTCTTAACATTTTCATAGCTTTCTGACACCAGGTAAAATTATTAAACTGCAGTATAGGTGTACTTTGGGATTGTCTGGTGGATTGATAAATCAATGTTAAAGTGATGGTTACATACCAAATCTAACACTGATGCTTAATTATTTATTTTTAATTACACAATCCTCATTGAAGATGCTTTTGCTAGTTTCTAATTCCAAAATAATAAATACATCATTGTAATGACCAAGCGAATATGATACTAATACAGTATTAACAAATTATTTCCATGACCAATTAATCACTTCAACTGTTATATATGGATCAATCAGCATGTACATTGTGAGAAATGAATGCAAAAATGTTCCCAAATGGTTGTTTTGTCTAACCTACAGCTTAAACAACATTATCAAAGTTGTTGTTAATACATTTTCTGTCAATTCAGCAGACTGGTGCATGCCATGTTCTATCATGTATCTAGATCTAATTAAATTAAAACAAGTTCTCTCCATTTCATCTTGCTTTACCTATTGCTCACTTTAAAATAGCTTTGGTCGACAAAAAAAGAAAATAATCCTTAATTAATTGACATTACAACCTGACACCAACACATACTTTTCTAAAAGGGGGGGTGAGAAGAATGATGATGACTCACCAGCACAGCAAATTAAAAAGGCTATGGGGTTTATCCTGCAGAGCTGCCTGTTGCTGCTCCCTGGCTGTCTCTCACCGTCTGCTTTGATTCTCTACGCCTCTAATGAAAACATGCTGACAGCTAATACCCCATTCAATTTTACACCACATTTTCCCTTTGCATTACAGCAATAAATATAAGTGACAGAGGACGGTCAACACGTCGCCCCTCCATTGGATACACAAACAGAAAATAGGTTGGCCTTGGCCCCTCACATCAAGTCAAGCAGCTAATCATTAACCATTTAATTTGGATGCTTGTCCCCAGCTGACCCCTCCAGGTACTGTCATTTCGGACTTTAGAGAGGGGTCAAGGAGGTAAGCCTTCACTCTGGGCCTGTCACAATTGAATGAAACGGGGTCACAATTTTTCTTTTACTGCCGTTACATAACTGTGTGCAGGCAGAGATGTGCCAGCACACTGTCCAGTACAATGAGACACTGCTCACCGGACACACTATTTCAAAGCCCATAATAGCCTGCTTTGTGTAAACAAAATGTGGCAAAGAGGGAAATCCTGCATTCTGTCTTCTTACTTTTAGTAGACGTCAACAGAAAATCTGAACTTAACCAGACCCCAGATGGGAACTCTTGATAAGAATGATTGAAAAAATGACATTGTGCACTCTACTTTCCTTTCTCCTACATATAGTCCTCGTCTGAATGACAGAAGTGAGTCATGACATGTATGTTAAGTGTATACAGCGCATTTACATTGTGCTTTTTGATTCCCACAAGAGCCTCCACTAAATTGTTAGTTAATTTAAGAATTAGTTCATGTGTGTTTTGTCAATATTAAAGGAGACAAAGATGTTCACATTGCTAAAAAGGTTAACCCCAAATCTGGGTATGGTAATATGATATTATAATCATCAGAGTCTAACATGGATAATTGGATTATGGGATTCCCATAATAGCTGCTCTAGTTATAGTATTACTTTTATCATCATGTAAAGAGCAGATTATTAGGTTTTATACAAAGGTACTTCTGGGTAGCAACTGAATTAAATATTTAGTTTACCAAGTGGAACAACAAAACAATACACATTGAGACACATTGAGTGGAGACAAAGTCCACTCAAATGCTAAAAGTGTGTTTGGTCACTTCAAGAAGGTACATCTTTCACTTTCCCTGCAATTTTAGAAAATCACTTTTGTATGTTAATACAAAAATAATCTTTGGGGTCATTTAAAAAAAAAAAAATCTATCATCCCTGTACTGTCTTTACTTCACATTCCCATTTACAAGGGATCAGGGGATTTTGTGTGTGAAGACCTTGCCCCCTCACTACTATAGCATAATCATTTACTTCCAAAAATAGTGTTAAATGGGTATTATCGTGAAATAAAAAAAAATAAAAAATGTTTTTGGGGGTAATACACCCTACTCTGGGAAGACCACTGAGTGAGATACAACTCTGCCTGGTAAGCCATACTGCCTGGCTACGAATCTACAAAAACACTAAACTACTCAAATAGGTATAACTAACATAATTCATGATTGTTTTCTATCATTGTTTTTCGCAGCAACAATAATTGTTAATAACTAAATACAATGTAAAACAAACAATCAAAACAATTCACAGCTTTCAAGCCAAAGATTATAAATTGATCAGTGTACCACCCCAGTTCCCACTTAACAGCTCCACTGACAGGAGTAGGGTCGGGCCATATGCTTCATCTACTTACTGGCTAAAGCCCATCTAAGCACATCATTTTGAATTCAGACATGAAGACAAGCTACTGCGATCCCCTACATTACTAAGTGTGAACTATCGTTTAACAGCGTCTCATTGAAAAAAGGGGTGTTGGGTTTGGAATGATAGATACAGAGAGTCTGTCTGCTTTTGAGAATTGCAGTCCAATTGTACAAGCCTCTCAGCTCACAGCCGACTGGATCAATAGGCTGAAACCCAAATATTTGACCATACTGATATCGCAAGCAACAGGGAATATCTATGAAAGGTAAAGAATAGAGGAACACTGTCAATAATATTGATGCCAAGTGGCCTTGCCCATTGGACAAGTCTCATTATGCAGAGCAAACAGAGGATCCCAATGGAAATAAAAAATAAATGCTGTTGTGTCAGTAGGGTTTGCTGAAAATATTGATACTATGGCGTGATTGCATTCACTGTCCAAGAGATGCTTTGCACCTCTGTAATGACTCCACTTTTGCAAGTATCTTTCTTAGTCATTTTTGGGCATCTACGGCCCCTTTTAGCCTTTAAGCATCAACTGGTTTGGGTGCCCAAAGTAAATCATCCCCAAGCCTGAATACAGACATCTGGGTACACTTTGGAGTACAATAGTATGAGCTGTGACATTAAATGCTGAGAAAATGTGGTAGAAGGATGGGAATTTGGTTACAATACTCCAGTGATTTAGTATTGCTCTTACAAGCAGCTGGGGGACTCACGAGAGACAAATAAAAATAAAACCCAAGAATGGTCACAACTCATTCAGCAGAGGCTCAGATGTCCTGACTCATCAAGCAAGACCTTGAACAATAAGTGGAAGCCATACAGCAGCATTGCTTCCATTGACGTGGGACTCGTCATTGACAAGCTCTGCCTACTTCACGTTTCTTTTGACATTACACCCTCTCGCTACACTTTTCCATAATGCAACTCAATAGAGCCTTTTTTACTGGACCCTCCCTGCCTGGTAAACACCCATGTCTTTCAATCGCCATGCCCCAAGTACGTAATGCAGGCTTCCAGTTAAAATGTGTCACATCCAAGCCCACGCCAAGGTAACCCTGGTGACAAATCAACGGTGTTATTTTCGCATGCCTGTTTGACGAAGCTCTTACAAGAGCCACAGAGAACATTATACAATCGTTTAACTAAATGAGAAGTACTCCCCATGACGAGTAAACTGATTTTGATGTGTCAAAACGTGGCGGGGTTCCCCTTTTATCTGTTTTTTTTCTTCTAATTGTGTCGTCGGTTATATAAATCTTAGAAACATTTAAACAGAAGGAGGGGAAACTGACACTTAGCTGGGACTTGTTTCATCTCGTTTACTTACTGGAGCAGAGAAAGCACCAGAAAAGAACAAAAACTGTCTGCATACACAGAGGAAGTGAACAAATAACACCAGGCCACCTGCGGGAGCTTCAGGTATTGGTGAGCTCTCTCTTTCCAAAACACAAGGGGATCCTCACCACTATGGAAACAGGATTTGTTTTGAGAAGTACAACACTAGCAAAACTAGGAGGAGAAATGCTAAAACACATAGTTGTTTAAAATCAAATCAGACAGTCACACAATGCTGCATCTCTCTCCCTCCAGCTGTTCTAATAAAGGCAATAAAAGCCTTAAAAATGGATAATCTTGAAAAAGGTTATAATATTTTCTACCTGTGATTAATGGCCTTCAGGCTTTTATTATATTATTCTACAGCAGTGTTACTGGATTAATGGTTTTCATTTGTCAAACAGACTTAAAGGTAATATTCTAATAAGATTTTGCCAATGTCCATTACTACAATTTAGAAAGCACAGTGCACATAATGCATTATTTTCAAACTCAGAGCACTGGTATTATCAAAATAAATCAGAATTGCAGGCTAGTGAATTGAAATCTAACTGAAATTGAAGATGTTAGATCTTTAGATAACCAGCCTGATATGGTAGTATGGCAAATTGCAGTGCTGATACATTACATTAGGCCTAATCCAAAAAGACCATGCTGAAAACTAGTTAAAGTAGAGTGGTACAGCGATGCACAGCAGCAACAGAGAAGTTCAGTCAAACTTATTTGGATGAAAACAATTAGCTTGGAAATGTGCAGGATTAGCAAAGGGATTGGTTTAAGATGTTCGCGAAATGACCAACCAACTAATTAGAAATCCCTTTTCAATTGTCAAGCTTCTGTAATCTTAAATGGCGGCTTAATTTCCTAAGCTAATGACGAATGAGCCGATTGAAACTGGAAGTGTCAAAACTCAGTGGCTGTGTACCAAGTGGGACAGCACCTTTTGCGAGCGGAAGCTAAATGTGGACCTATTCAAGCGTATCAGTAAAGCACAGTTGTAAATAACTACAGAAAAAAAAAGCTTTTTTTAAAAAGCTGCCGTCGCTTTGTAAAGTAGCAGGCCATTGTATCAAAAGATTTGTTCTCATTAGGAATCTAGAAACAATCTAATATTCTCTTAAAACATGTTTGATGATCTGAGGATATGCAGAATATAGATAAAGAGTGTACATTTATAGCAGCGGTTGAAAGTAGTTTTACATTCCAAACATGTTTGCACAATTATCTTAGCTACTCTACCACCTACACAGCATCCAATTCTGTACCAAGGTTGCTTTGTGCTGTATATCAAAATGCGGAAAAATCCACATTCTTTGTTTTAACAGCACAGACTCGGTTGAATGAGCGGCGAAGGACAAGTACACTCGCACTTAATGAAACCACCAGTGTCACTCATACTACAAATATGACAGGACTCTGCGTTCCAACAACTTGACACAGCTCATGCATGTTTGGACAGTTCACACTCTACCTCTCAACTGCCAAAATTATATTTGGAAATTTCTCTTCAGTTACATTGGTTTACTGGCCTGTATAACAGACAATGAAAGCAGCAAAGGAGACGGCATGGGGTGCCTTGTACATGTTCTCAATTAATTAAAAGGTCAAGAATTAAACCACGAGGTAGTAATTCTTGAATGAGAGATTCTTTGAGCAGTCATTTAGTTTGGCATTCAATGCTTTCCTTTTGATACGATGTAGCCCAGGACATTTTTTGCTTGCTTTGAGACACTGCATACAGAGGACTACTGCTGCTACAGTGAATATGCGGTGCCGTTTTAATCTGGGATCAAACTGAAAATCCCCTCCCATAAGAGTTCAGTCAAGGTCATTCTGGCGATTAGGCGGACTGTCTATAGAGGAACAACTGAGAGAGAGAGAGAGAGAGAGAGAGAGAGAGAGAGAGAAATAAAGAATGGTAGAAAGCGGAAAAAAGAGAGGGGCTGTCAGCTATCAACCACCACTCCTTTAGCAAGTTTCTTCTGCAGCATAACTAGTCATTTTTCCAAAACTCCCTTCTATCTTCGTGGTGAAGAGTTTGATGGTGTAAGAGTTACGCAGAGGAGTCATTCAAAAGATGAACTCACTCCTTCCCTTGAACATGTTCAAGTCATTACTAACCAGCCTTACAGCCTCCCGTTTTGTCCGCCACATGTGGGACATTGACCTGCCTGCAGCCTGGTGCTGTGCCCAGGCAGACAGCTGGTCTGTCTGAAGCACAGAGACACACAGACACGCACACACAGACACAGAGGTGAAAAGGGAGGGAGGGAGGGTGTGAGGGACATATCCAGAGGCCTTGAAATAGAGCAGGACTGGCCCAGGTCAGAGCCAGCCTGCCCGGCCACCTGTCTGGCATATGAGTTTTCCAAGGAAGTGATGTCAAGGTATCCACAATGTGGATGATATGGCCAATGACACGCCTCCGAAACTATGTGTGCACCCATTAGCATTCCGACAGCACTCGCTAGTAGCACGGAGGTGAAAACATGCTGCATTTCATCCAATTAAACAACAGACATTATATTGAGTAGAGGGGAAACATTACTCTACCATCTATAGGTGATGTTTTTAACCGGCTGCAGAGTCCTTGAGTATCCTCATAAGAATCCCCAATTTTGCCTATCGCCTCTGCGCCTCTCAGTTCCATAAGGGAGCGCAGTTCTTTGAGCGTGCAGCCAAACTCTCCATCATGGTTGGCCTCCACCATGGAGTTCTTCACCCCGCTGTATGAGTTGTTCGCCATTGTCTCGCCGCCTCCCCTCTCTAAAAGCGTTGCTGCTTTGGCTCAACAGTGGGGGTTAAAAAAAAAGAAGTGCTGTCCTGGAAAAGCTTAAATCCTCAAGAGAGCGAACGCAGTGGTAGTTCCCATAAACAGCTGACAGGCTCTTCAGAGGCAGCTGGAGTCATACGGCAGGTAGCAGGGCAGGGATATTACAAAACAAGCCATTTCCCTTGGAGAGCTGAGTTCCTAGTCTTTCATGGTGACTGAGGATCACCCACAGAGGCGGAGATCACCATGAATGCAGATCTGAAAGAGAAGAGCAAACATACAAAAAAAAAGTGTCAGTAACCTTACTAAATGTTATTTCATGTACAGCAGGGTTCCCCGTGCATTTGCTAATGTCTCACTGACAACTCGTGACTGGTATTTGCACAAACTGTCCAGGCAAACTTCATGTCATGTCTTATGACACACTCTGGCCGGATTATGCATCATATCTGAACAGCTGTGTTCTCCCAAGCAAAAGCAAGCCCACAATGCTGTGATTTTAGGAGGCCTGCAATGAAAGGATTTTTGGCGAATACAAACAAATGTTGCTCTATATAGATGGATGACACATTTATATTGAGCAAATTCTTGTGTGGCCTTTTCCTGACATTTTAGTGATGCAATGTTTTAATGTAGCGTGTTTAACAATACATGTATGTTACCATTTCTTTTACTTCTCTTTATGTCATCATACAGTTACAGTACACAAGCACAGACACTTTTGTTGAAGCTTTTTACTCTTGCATAAGAGCAAACATGGATACCCTTAGACAAAACCACTTGGCTGCTGAGACAATTAGCAAAGTCATTTGCAAAACTGCCTAGAGCCATTGCCAAGAGATTTGGATTAGCTGTACTTGAGTTGTAATAAAATAATAATAGTTTTGTCATCTGGAACAAACTCTTATCAGGTAATGTGCACTCTGCTCTCAGTATGTGAGCAGAGCGGAACATTAGCATTCAGTAATCAATCTGCTCGGAGCTGCTCCCGGGGTGTTCCCTGCATAGAAAATGTAAGGAAAGTGTAGTCTTTTCCCCTCTGCAACGTTCATCTACTGTTGATAAAAACTTCTGGCAGCTGTTTCACACACAGCCACAGCATCTCCCCGTTGCTTGCCTTTTGTGTTCGTTGGATTGTAATAGACTTACTGTGTTTGATTGTAATTGCTTAATGATAATAATACAGATAGGCTCAGTGGTTAGCATGCCCGTCTTTCAATCAGCGGTTCGGTGGTTCGATCCCCGGCTCCGCTAGTCCATGTCGATGTGTCCTTGAGCATGTGACACTTAACCCCTGATTGCTCCCCGTTGCTCTGTCTACGGTGTATAGAGCAAAAATGTAAGCTTGTAATGCTTTGGATAAAAGCGTCAGCTAAATGAAATGTAATGTAATAAAAATTCAAGATGTTTAACTGTGGTCTAGGCAAATATTAATTTCTGATAAGGTGCGTGTTAAAATCACTTTATACACATAAGAAGCTAGATTGGTCCAAACTCATTTGCTGGTGAGTAGAAAACCTACTCGTGGACCTTTAACAGTAGCAAGCCCAACAAACAATGAGACAAAAGTATACCTGCTAAACAAAAGCAAGCATATTCTCATTTCAATTTAATATTCTTTTGTCTGATATGAATGGTAGAAAACTAAAAACAAGCTCTAAATGTCGGAGCTGCAACCTACAATTATAAAAGCACACCACTCACCAGCAACATTCTGTGTCGATCTGTTTAAAAAAATGGTCTTTTGTTACTATATTGTCTGACATGGCCAAAATAAGCTTTTCCTCCATTTTCTACAGTGACGTCACCAGCGCTTTTCTAAAAAGCTGAGAGATTTCCAGCGAGCAGCGCTCGGAGTGGCCTGTGCTGGATGCAGCACCTTTTTCTTGAGGTGGCCATGTGGGCTTTGTCGAATACTGCATTCTAATTGGTCAATTAAGGCATCCTACGGTCTGTTATTTCTGCATGGCAGACCGCTGCTATGAATAACAGACCAGCTGCTATGGACGCAGTTCTGATCTCCGTTCACGGTGAGAGGACTCCTTTCAGCGGAAGTAATAATATCATTTTCAAACCAATAAAATAGCTCTTTAAGCAATTTTGTCAAATTAAGGATGTCTTTCTTAAGTAACCATGTAAAAAGACAGAAATAAATTCCTTCAGATTTTTCCTTTTTATCTTGGATTATATTATTACTCCCCAACTTTATTTGTACTGTAACATATGTTGTCAGATATATATTGATCATTTGAATGTTTTAATAACCCCTCTTTCTACCTCTTCACCCCCACAGAATGGATACTCAATACTGAGAGGAAAATTAAATAAATGTACTTTACAAACACTACATGGCCAATCTGCATGATCAGGAACAGCAATTTCCTTTTCTAGTACAACCAGGTGTTAAGTAAAATATTAGTCAAATCCTTTCAATAAATACTTAGATGAAGATTGTATCACAGTACCCCGCCATGTCAAACAACATCCAGTAGGTGTGTCATTAATTTAGAAAAATCCATAAGGTCACAGCTTAACATAGTAAACCAGGACCAAGTGACCAAGTGACTGATTACCTCAGGAAAAGCCTTCCATTTAATCTAATTAAGACTATCTGTGGCATCAGGGAGCTCCATGGTCCTCTACATGGGAGAGTCCATTGTAATGAGAGGTTGCTCTCCATTCAGCTTTAATCAGCCAACACAATGAGGCTGATTCATTCATGTCGACCAAGTTGATAGGAATTTGCTGCGGTGCAGCTCAGACAGAAACAGAGAACTACGAGAACAATACAATTACAAAGGATGAAGGACGGCAGGTGGGAATATGTTTTAAAGAGGTCTTGATTCTTCTTAAAACCACGAAATACGCTGTACTTTCGGTTGGGAAACTATAATTCACACAGGTAACCTGGACTCAGCCATGTGATCCATAAAGAAAGGGACCAGTGGACGCAGACGGGGACGTTTCTGTGTGGGGTTTTACTCTTTCTGCATTTTTGGCAAATACCCAAAAATTATTGAGAGAAAACCATTCATCCGTCTTTACACCAAACAGGACTTCAAACATGCAACTCCATACTAACAACCGAAACTAAAAATATGTCAGAACTTTGAACTGGGACGCCGATGCAGAAGGAGAGAAAATGTTGCCTTTATTATTGCTCACTGCACAAATGAATGCTTGCAGCTTATTCCATTGACTTTCTTGGAAACTATTCTGTCACATGTTGAGATTCTATTTGGAGCCATCTGCCATGGAAAACAGGACAGAATTTATTATTTATTACACAGCATAATTACAGGGCCGGGTGTATCAGAGGTGGGAGAGATCACCGAAATCTCCATTTTAAAGAGAAAATACTTCTTTACCTCAGGTTTAGGGGGAGGTCTTCAATGCATGTTGACATCTTGCCTTATGTATTTACTACATCTTGTACAGCATGTGCAAGTGACAGTTATTAGACAACTCAGACATATTGGCGTACATGTTCTTCCATTATATGTTACAATTTTTATCAAATCCTAAAGTAAGTCAGTTATGCAACATCTTTGTGCTGCCCAATGACTAACAAGACAAGTCTCCCATCTCTTGGATTAGGGAGTCATCCATACAATACGTGCTGGCGTACATCACAGCTGAACACAGTCTTGAGTCAACCCGTAATTGTCATCAACAGACTTCGGTGTAAGAGACTATTGTGTCAGTTTCTGTATATACAATTCCATAGAAACTGAATATCAACCTCATGCTATTGTAATATTAATTGTAATAATTCCAAAGGGCCTTTCTCACAACACGACGATGGCACTACTGCACTAGTGAAACCCATTATTTCCAATGGCTTGTGTGGGTAATCATTTCCCATAAACCTGGCCCCTTCAAATGAAATTAGGATACAAAAAAAACCTATACAAAGTAGAACAATTTATAAAAACGTAGAAAAGAACGACTTGTTCATTTGTAATGGATCCTGCAGCCTATTCCCAATTCACAGCGAACACATCCTAACACCCTTTCACATCTAAGAACAAGAGTTTTTTTGTTACAAAGCCTTTGAGTTCCTTGTGCCCAACTGAAGCCCTTTTTCACAAATTCCAACAAAAGGACAAGTGTTTTTCAGGAGTCATGTGTTCTTTTTGTCCTCTTGCACCTTGCAATGACATGTTGCCTTGCAATTGTTTAATTGGTCTCTATAGGATATATCTTCAAAGAGTAGGAACATTTCCCTTGTCTACCACATGTGCAGCCTATAGTAATGAATGCGATTCTCTGCCCTCTCCGTTTCCCTGTCCTCGTGTCTTACTCCATGAGCCCTCTGCCACATTCACACCCCCTAACCCCACGAGCAGCAACAACGCCAAGATGAAGGAAGTGCCAACATTTGCTGCGCTGCGACAGTTTCGGGTTGCGGAGCAGGTCAGATGTCACAACAGTGGAAAATCATTGTGATTGGACCTCCAAGCCAACAGCTGGCATGATATGGTTGAATGACAGAGGCTAAGGTTAACCCTTTCCACACAACGGCAAGCAAAACCAGAGTTCAGCGTGAATACAAGGTGGTTTTACCAAAGGACCAGTGTCTTGTAAGTCACAAGTCTCCTCTCTACCAGAGCTATTTACGGCTGCTATCACACACATGTACACTAAATCCCCCCAGCAAGAAGGTCACGAAAAATGGAAACAAATGGATCGAAGTACAGTGGTGGCCATCTCAGACATATTCACATATCTTTGTTTCCATGCTAAGGAAACCCTCTGGCAGTTTGTGCACCTCTACGTGCCAACAACTCGATGCAAGTCGAGGATAGCAATTCTAGGGATCCCTCTGCAATGGAGCTGCCTAATGCGAGGGGTGGTATTTTTAGCTTCCCCGAGACTACCCCCTCCCCCCACCGCTAGCCGTTGCTGAACTGGGTCAGGCCATGTAAATGTGGAGGGTACAAAGCAGTGGCGGTGCGTCAATAGAGGGCGCTAGGGCGCCGCCCCTCCTAAAATTTTGCGATGAAAAAAAAAAAAAGAAGAAAAAATATATATAATATATACTGTCAAAAAACATTATATATCAAATAATTTAAATAAGAAATATACCGTGTTGACGCGCTACATGTGTGTGGGAGACCGTAAGCCCCTGTCAACAACCACTTAAGTTAAATATAATATATCGCCATTCATCATTACTGAGAAAAGCCCCTCCCCCCTCGGGGCGCCGGCCCAATGTGTGTCTATGGCAAGCTAACAAACATTTCACCCTCGTGACGGCAAGGACAGCTTCTCATTGGCGGATGAAACGTGAATCTTCGGGCGCACGAATCTGCGCCCTAGCCAATGACATCGTTTCTTATTGCAACGTGGTTGGACTATTCGTCCAATCAGAGACCTTTATCATTCCCTCACACCCCATATAGCTCCCACGTAGCTACGCGAGCAACACAGCTAGCAGAGACTTTGATTATGTTAGTATGGCGACTGAAAACTCTGTGGTATCTCTACGCGAAACACCTTTCAATCCACGATCAGATGTTGACAAGAAGAGGCTGAAAGAGTTGGGACCCGAACGTCCGGATTTAAATATTCAGCACTAAAGCAGTGAAGCTACACGCACCAAGCTACATGCTAACCGGAGCTGCTAGCTGGAGGCTCAGTGTGCAGTGGCTCTGAGCAGCCGAGGAAGCGCCGGGCTGTGAAGGAAGATGAGCTTGAAGGATTGCTGCAGAGGTGAGTGTCAAAATCAGCAGATGCCTGTCAGAGTTTAATGTTTTATCTTTCCCACAGCAGAACACATGTTGGACATTGTTAGATTTGGGTGGATATCATATCAGGCTATAACTTTATCTAAAATACCAATTCAACCCCCAACGTGTGTGTGTGTGTGTGTGTGTGTGTGTGTGTGTGTGTGTGTGTGTGTGTGTGTGTGTGTGTGTGTGTGTGTGTGTGTGTGTGTGTGTGTGTGTGTGTCTCATAGCTACAGCCATCAAGGTGGCTCCTGGCCTTTTGTCTATGTTGCTGATTCATCAAGACACACAAAACATAGTTTTTTGTCTGTAGTATGAAGCCTGTTTGTAGTAGATATTTCCCCACAACTTATCTTACTGTCTCTGTCTCTCTCTATATATTTATCTGTAGGTTTGTGACACCATACTTGGACACACCAGGGAACGCTTTGCCTTCAAAGACCACCTCACCAGTGCCACCTTACTGCAGGGCCCCCAGTTTGAATGCTACGTCAATGTATTCCCTGAAGTTGCTCTGGCCACCACATTGAATGTTTCTTAAACCATTCTGCTCTGAACCTCTCATGCCCAAAGTTACAGTTTGTTGATAGTTGTTATTGGACACTGTTGAGCACTGTGTTTTCTTGAAATAAAGCTTTGTTTTTTAGAATATTCTACTCCAAACATCTTTTCTTCTCATTGTGGAGTGCTATTTAAACCGCGCCGCCCAACTGCGCCCCCCCCAAAAAAAATGTCACCAGCCGCCACTGGTACAAAGCAGAGACACCCAGTCCTCCTTGTGCCGCATGGCTCGCAGCTGAGAGCACTACTTCACCCCACGGACCTGGACCTCTACACGGCTCTCGAATGCTGTCAGGCTGCCAATTCCGGCCAACACACAGTCAGAGGTGTCACCATCAACATACTTTTCCTCTTCAGCCCTTCATGTATGGAAGGACACGTGATCTAAAATGATAATAAACCATAATCTTTTGACTTGGATCTAAAAAGGTGCAGCACACACACACACACACAGAAACTTGTAGTCAGTGTACATCATTTTGTTTAAAAGAATCATCCATTTGATTTAGTTCAGAATAACCATTTTTTAAGTCACTTATTCATAAATAAGTTATAGTGCACATCCAAAATAATGTTTCCTGCTTGCAACACTGAAGCTGTTTTATGCTACTAAATAAATAAGTGTACTTTTGCTGTTGAACCTTTTTGCAAAGAAAAATGTGTTAGTCTTTCTTTTCTTTTCTTTTTTCTAACAAATACTTTACAGGAATATGAAGACAATACCAGTGATATCTTGCCCCAGTTTTTCTCACATGGAATAATACAAAAAGGAAAGTTGCATCACAAAATCCATGCAAGTGAAGCAAATGCTAGCCTGAAACTGGTGTGGGATTTTGTCTTCTTACATCATAACACAGAGACATACATTCTAGCTTTTGGTCCCCAAAAATGCCCTAAAATAAACATGTTGGGGCCATCGACACATCGAGAATGACCAGCAGGTTGCTGCAGAGTGCAAATAATTACATTAGCAAAACATATCCATGAAAAGGGCCTGTCAAAAAAATGTTTAGATGCCATATGGCACAATCATACAAAACAATTTAGAATCATTGCTGAGTCCTGAAAGACTATCCTGTTGTTGAAATTATGACCAACAATTTTTAACCACTATTTAATATTCGATAAAACCTACCAACAATTAATTAGATTTGTCCCAGCCTTTCAAAACTGTAGAGTCATCTTTAAACTGTGATAGTATTATAATGTTCTTTTTCCTTTAGAGGAAAGAACAGCCAGAGGGGTGGTTTTATTTCGTCGTTACATAGTCCTTCATGTCCAAAGGATGGAAAATATTCTAAGATGAAGCATCTTTCATCGAGGCACTTTGAAGATGAAAGGCTCTATGTGTTCTTTGTTATGTGTTATTCTACATAGCAGCCCAGTGGCCTGAGGTCATGCGGCCTTGCCATTTGCTGCCTCGGTCTGACCTTCCTGTCCTTACCATTACAATTTCAGGACGCACTAGAGTTGAGCATTAAAGTCACTTCACCAAGACCTGTGGTAGGGAAGGCAATTTTTTATAGCCAAACATATGTGGAAAACGCTATTATAAACCAAAGTGGAGGTAAATCATGTCTGAAAGCAAACGCTGGCGAGGGCTAGGTTGCTACACAGCACTTTTAAATAATTTTAATGCAAGCTTTAAAAAAACAACAACTGTAAAATGTATTGTTTTTTCTTGTCAGAAACATTTAACATAAAAATGTAATACTGGTGTTTTAAGACTGAATAGCAGGCTACCGTTATCCCTCAGGGGGGTTCAATCTTACCATCTGTGCCGTCACTGACGAAGAAACTGCATTCAAGCCACTGCTGTAATGGTAGTGTCACCAGAAAGCAAGAGTGGATTTGTCTATAGATGGTGAGAAATGTGCTCTTAAGATAAGACAATCGAAAATCTTAAAAAAAAAATCTAAAAAAAAGAGTTTGTTTTTCTTTATTTAGTGACACCAAGCGGTAACGTCACCAAGATCTTGACAGCATGCTGATTATTACAACATAACTAATGACATAGAAGATATTTCTTTGAAATATTAAGAGACCTGCATGGGTTGAAATTGTTCACTCATTGACTAGACCAATATGACATGATAGCCATTGGCCTTTCTCCACTGGCAGGGTTTCAGAAAACTGCTACAATGACAGTTTGGATGTGTGGAGAAGATTACTGAAACCCCCTTTGAGTCAAGCCATATTGGTTATGTTTTATATACTTAATGATGCTATTAAGTTTAATAATTGCCTAAATTATTATTTTCAATTCCTTGGAAGTATGCAGACAACATCTTCTACTCTACTTTAAAAAAATTACATTTTGATATATGGCATGACAAGCCGTGAAGCCCAATATCTTTTCAGAAATGCCAAAACTAAGATAAATGTCTTCAAGACTGACGTGTAGCAGAGTTAACCCTTCCAGCTGTCTTGATGATTAATTCATGATATTTAGCAGTGTGTGCCTTATAATTATACTAGTGTGCATGCAATTTATCCAATTAATTTTACCTTGTTTTTTGCAACTAAGCATATTTATTTTTAGTCACACGTGTAGTACATTTCTACTGCTTTGTATATTTGCATGAATAAGTAGTAATGAATGATGTTTGGAATAACCTTGGATTTACAATCCACACAAGAAAGTAAGATAAGCAAAACTTCATCATAAGTAAATAGTACTATAGATATGTTGCACTTGTAGACTTTATTTAGCTTTCCATGTCAATGCCACCTTAGATTATTGAGCTATCATGGCTTGTCTCTAAAATAATGTTGAATAATAAGCAGGAAAATTGTCAGCAATTGTTGCCGTTAACAACATTACTCTTTTTTTGGGATGCTATGCTTGTAAGTGACTGAAGTGCAGAGCAGGACAATGAACATATCAAGCTGCTGTAAGGGGGACTCATCCGTGATGAGTTTGGGACTTGACAGGCGAGAACTGCCTGGAAGAAAGTGTACTCGGTATACTGCATTACGCAGTGACTATCGCTATGCGACTACTAAAAGCTCCCATGCCATGAGAAGCAAACAGCACTAATTTTAACAGCAAGCTATGATGTTAATTAGTAGAAATAAGACTATCCAGCATGGCTAATTAACCTTGTATGCCCCTAATAGAGAATGAAAAACCAGAGTCTGAAAGGAGAATCTTGAAAGGTTGTAAGTCTAGAAATGTAAGTAAGGAAAACCCAATCAAACTTAACCACACAGCCAAGGAGGTCAAGTGATCTTGCCTCTGAGATACTACCATTTTCCAAAACAAGTTACAAAATACTGACTCATATCCTTCAGGGCGAGCAGTACAGGCAATGGTTTGCCATTATGAAAAAAAAGCACAAGGAATAAGAAAGGATATTTTTGGCATTCTTGAGTGACAGCGACAGTCTGAGTTCAAAGGGCTCAGACACAGCAACAGAAAGTGGTTCGATTGAATCAATGAACAAACTCTGAAACTCTGTTTCGACATGAAATATCACTCATTGCTCAAACGGGAAATCAGTTTTCTCTTAAAGCAAACTCGAGAGAATTCAGACATTACTATTCAAAACTGTAAATGAATGCCAACTGCTGTCAATACATTGAGAAAATACTGCAACATGGTAATTTGACTGTACTGCTTGGCCGTGTAAAAGCTTAGCTGACCATATTGTGTAATAAATACATCTATTATAACTATACACCGTGTCTCATTGAATCACAGTCTATTTCCTTAAACTCAAGCTAAATTCCCCGTTCAAATGTCTTTAGATAAAAATACAACACTATTTGCAAACCACTGCGGGATCACAAGTCATTACACAAACGCAGGAAGACACTGCTGGCGCTGCAGCAAACCGGGTGCTATTTAATTGGATAAGGAGTGATCCCTTCAAATAGACACCAAAAAGGTGCTCAGTGGCTGCAATCCACATCAACCTGGAAACGTGCAGGCAATTTTACCGGGTGCGAAGCTATATTAAAAAGGTCACGAGAGCATTTATTATACGTGATCAACTAACATCAGGTGGAAAGGTTAGAGAATACGTGATGCATTCCGTTATAACGCATATAACGAATGGATGCTCAACTTTGACATCACGAGGAGACGTTGCTGGTTGCTTTACAACGTCACTGATATTCGTTCAACTAAAACATGTCTCCGGTGACTGTCAGTCGACACAATAACTTAAATGTGCCCCTGTGTGAGCTCCCCCAATAGTCCGCGTGAGCGAACGCAGGGCGTAGAGTCCGATACTCGGAGAAGACCGCGTTAACCCCATTAACGTTATCTTACCGACTGGCCGCCAGTAAAGGTGAGCCCACGTGACGTTTGATAGAAGAAAAAAAAATGACATCTCGTAGAGCGCGCGCCGCCGGAACTGTCTCTGGGATTTAAACGTTCAAATGAAATGCGGGTAACGTTAACCTTCTCGTGACGTTATACGAGTCGTAAATTGCCACCGATATTTCACGAGCAGTCTCCAAATGATGAGACTCGAGGTCTAAATGTGCACGAGAGACTGTCGCGTGGAGTCCAAACGCGCAATAAAAAAAGAAAAAAAGCGTTCCAGGCTACAGCGTACAGTGTTAGCCAACTAGCTCCCTGGCGTTAGCTTATGCTGATTGAAAATAAGTGAAATGCACAAAGGGTATTTCTACAAGCTTGACAAGTCGGGAAATTTAGCCCAGAGTAATGCACTAGTCAATGTTATCCCGGTACAATTAAAGAAATTATGGTAGCATCCTGACTGACTAGGTGCCTGGGTTGGAGAAAAAAAAGACGCCCAATGTCAGTATCTCTCAAAGATATAACATTGGCTAACGATGTTAGCTTGGTTTAAAGCTAACTAACCAGGGCAGCTACCCACCAGTGGCTGTCGTTGATCTTTGCTCACATAAATGAAGACTTAACCGTTAAGGGGCTGTCTATGCAACATCTATAACACTTGGAAGCAGCCCTCGTCTTGCGGCATTTTGTCGCGGTAGCACAGAAATTACAAAAAATACTCACTCCGTTCTCTGAAGAGCACCCCAGGTCCCTTTCTCTCTGTAACTCCCCCTCAGTCTCACCAGAGACCAGACTCTCTCCCCTGATCTGAGGTAAAGTCCCGCCCACTGCGCTGTCACAACCACAGACGAACCACAGCCAGAACAGTCAAGATAGTTACGCTCCCACTTGCGAAACATGGAAACCCACGCGACCGGAAACCACGTGACGCGTGCGTACTACTGCGTTTGAAAGGTTTAGTAATAACGGTTAAAAAGCTAAATCACCTCAATAATCCCAGTGATTAAAGTCGTCGTTCATAAAATATGATGTCATCAGATAACAGGTGCAGACCAAAGTACCTGTGTTTTTTTTAAATAATTCAATATAATGAGATGTGTTCCTCTCGTAACGCTATCATCACTTTTAACGTTGGCGTTACATGTGAAAAGATATGGGACATAATGTTAGATACAACCAGCTAAAAATATATCTTGGTACAGTTACTCTGACGTAGATTTTTGACCAAGGCGGAAATAGATGGACGTGTATCATCTTGCTTCGCCTGGTTCTTTTCGGTCACAACACCGCCGGGGACATGTGATGCACGTCAAAAGCAGGATGGGTATGGACCACTGGTGTGGATTCCCATTGGTTTAGCCAGCATATCAGTCGCCTATGGAAACGGTTACGTCATGATCCACCCCGTACTCCCTCTTTACTCCCGTGTCGATTTATAATAGCAGGATTATTCAACAGTTCAACCCCATCATATGATGCAGCCAGTAAAAAGCACAAACCGAAACCTCACTGTCGCATCGTTTTTTGCTGTCTGCGTGCCTGAACTCCTCCTAGGCTACACACGGCTCTTCCCTGGGCGCCTAATCAAACCTGACGTCATTCTTTCCATGATGTAGTGCTTTCCCCCCCCTTCTTCTTCTGCGGATTCAATGCCCCTATTCTTTGCCATTCTTTAGTCCTGTTGAAAACGAGCCACACACTTGGCAATCAGCCTTCCTATTACAGGGACCAACCGACAGTTAAATGCAATGAACTGCATTTCATTACAATATTATAAGCAGAGGTCAATCTTTCCTTTTACCATTCCCTTAGACTTAGTACAGTAGGTGCAAAGCCCAATGAGCAGAAATCAATGAATTCAAAATACAAAGTTCAATATGTGCACGATACCAGTCTCAGCATTTTTTCAGTCAAGGTGAATAATACATCAGATATCTCTTTGCACGAACCAAGTCAGTTAAAAACAACCTTTTTTTCTGTAGTTTTATAACTACGTGGTGGACCCTAAGTTGCAAAAGACACGAGTGGTGGTAGATGATAAACAGAAAAACAACTTAGGTTGAGGTCAAACCTCAGTGTAATATACTTGCTGTCTTGACATAATGGGATTTATCATTAACACAACCGTCTCAAGTGCACAGAAGCTTTTCTCTCTTCAGATTTGTAAACAGGGGAAAAGTTCACAACACGTTTATGCCTTGTGTGCAATTTAACTTTAGTTGGATCATGTTGTTTCAGAACTTGTCGACTCAGATCTTTGTAAACGACAAGAAGCAGAAAAAAAACAAAATATTTAAGATGACTTGTGCAGTTATTTGGTGAAGTCAAAAGCAGAAAGAGGAACAATCCGTCCAGATAGATAGATAGATAGATAGATAGATAATATATTAGATATGACCCTGGATTCTGTAATATGGTAGTATTTTGTTGTGGTTAAAAAAATGTCAGTGACACAGGTGGAATTTTGACCAATGTTTGCAAAAGCAACCCTCAGTGAGATGATGCAAGTCAGTCGAGGGTGTCACATATGCTTCCCTGCACCCTTCACACATTTTTCACTGTCAGTCAATCTTCTGCTGTCAAACTTCAAACTAGAGGTGTTGCACAGCAAGCGCTTTCAATGCTGATGCTTTTCTCGTACATCCAACAGTAACGGGCCTCAGCTGAGCTGTGACTGGCAAACATGCTTTGCTCCATGGACCTTGAAACCCCTGAAGTGCAGAAGTAGAGACAAGACCTATTTTTACGTCCGCCATTTTTCCAGTTCACTGTCAGTGTCTTTGGCGGCTTCCTGATTGGCGGCCTGCAGTGCTTTGCGTTTTGCGAACACTGGGAAGATGTCATCTCTATCATGACACTGTCCATCAGTATGTTTATCTCCCTTCTTACTTGTTCAGATCCTACTGAAGCCAGGGGACGAACTTAACATGAATGTAATGGTAGGAATGTTAATATAGCTAGCCTAGCTCATTCTGGCTGTAACTATTAAACCTGGCTAAAGATCACTAATTAGCAAGTTATAACTCCCTTGTAGAATTTGTACAAAAAAGCATTGCTGGTTGTGTGGCAACTGCTCCAAGCCAAGAAATAGTCCAGCACATAACCCCACATGAAAGGGCAAATTGTCATTTTTACAATTTGGTTCATGCAAGATTTAATGCGTTAATTTGTGAGCCCGAGAGGTGCTAGCACATTTACAGTCTTTGTGCTAAGCTAAGCCTTCGGTTCAATTTATAGATATGAGAATGACATCGATCTCTCCATTTAACTGTCCGTCAGAAAGCGAATGAGCACATTTCCCAAAATGTCAAACTATCCCATTAAAATGTGTGATATTTACAGACAGTTAGTATGAAAAATGTGAATAAATCACGCAAAATGGAGAAGAGAGAAGCTTTTCGATGATTTCATAAAATGTATGGTAAAAGCAGCATTCTTCATGCATAACTTATAGATTTTTCCTGACAACATGTTCCTTCAGCGGCTGATATACAGTATATTCTGTATCTAAATATGACAGACAATAGACCGTAGTCTGCTTTGTGTCATCAGAGACAGTTTGTTCAGTTCAAACCACTTAATCTGCGCTTCAATCCAGTTAGACACTTTGAGACCGCAGAAGTGATCAAGATGGTGAAGCCCCACACAAAGGACCTTTTAGCTGTATGTATCCACACAACATTCTGTGGGCTGTCTGGTCTTTGACTTGTTAATGGAGATAATTAATTATCTACTTCTCAAGGAGGAAAAAAAAAAGAACATGTCTCTGCAACTGGGTGGCGCAGAAATCTCAGGAAATGAAGCATTACGGAAAAACCTATTTCAAGTTTTTTTTTAAATCTTAAATTGGAGAGACCAATCATTTCCCCAACAGCTGTTGTCTAAGTCTCGCTGTTGACTCAGTTTCTCAGTGGAAATTTGCCATATGCTCTGGAGCCCCTTGTGAACTACTGTAAATGTCAAGTATCATTAGTCTATTTTCATGCTAATGTCTTGTTCCTGTTGTTTTGAGAATGCATTCATGATAAGGCACGCCAAAACCTTCCCAAAAGCCGATATTGCCTTCAGGGTAACTTTTGGATTTATTAAAACGCACTCGAAACGGAAACACTTAAGTCATCTAGGTTGAAAGAGAACACATGGATTCACAGAGAAATATGTTTTCAGAAAACAAAAAGTGTCGCAACAACTTGGCACAAATTTGAGAACAAACAAGATAGTCTTGTTTGTGTGTGTGTGTGTGTGCGTGTGTGTGTGTGTGTGTGTGTGTGTGTGTGTGTGTGCGGGTTCATCCCAACATAGAACTTTAATTACTGCGGTAGAGCACCACACACTAAGAGACAAGATGACTTGACAAATAATTGCAGGTTCAGTGGAAGAGTGTCTAGCAACTGGCATCGCGTGAATGCGTCTGCTGCGAGAGAGGAACTTAGTTGCGGACTCTGTGTCTTATCACAGTTTTAGATAGCACGCTGCTGTGAACTGATTAAGACATTTGCACAAGTAACTATGCACAATGGAAAAGCCAAAGTAAGTGGAAACAATACATCTTGAGCCCCAGAGAGATTATCAGTTATTTCCTCAACAATTTTTAAATAAACATAGGACTGCGGTGGAAATGTCTATGGTGCACTCGGAGACCATGTGCCTCTTGAGCCAGGGCAAGTGGAAAATGCGAACGGGAAGATGTTTCATTACTTGACTTACACAATGAATATTGCTTCCTTTGGTCAACCGGTCTTTCAACACCACTTTGCTTCTTGAACGTATGTTGGATTTTCCACAGGCTCAGCACATTGGTAAAGAGTTGGACGTGGAGGAGGAGGAGGAGGAGGGGAGGGGGGCTTCCTTTTTTTGAAGAGGAAGAGGAAAAATTGTGTTGCATATTTTCGAGAAAGACTACTGACTTGTGACGATGTGTAAGAATTTTCCAATTGCAAATTAATTAAAAGTCCTGTAGTTAACCAATTCTGTGCTTGCATTTCTTAGTTTGGAGAACGTGTGCGTCTCCATTACCTTATTGTTAGACCTATTATTCCAGCAGGACAGTTGTTATATCAATCAGACAAAGTTTATATTAAGGACGGGCCTCGCACATTGTAATAACAAACCTTTCTTATCTAACACGTCATTAGTCTGCCACAATTACTGTAATCACATTTGTTCTGAAATCCCCAAGAGTCCAAACATTGGTTTATGTCTGCTGGAGGAATCATCAATCATATGATTAACATTCACACACTCTGCTGACTGGCAAAGCAACTGCAGGCACAGACGCATGAATTACACCTATGATGCAGGTAAACATCTAAGAGAAGTTCTGAAGTGAGACCTTGTGAAGCAGTCCCACACACAAAGGCCGCTTGTGTGGAGGAAAGCTGAGAGAGAGGTGGTGGTGGAAGGTGCAGCGGTGGTGAGGAGGGGGTCTATCGTGACTGAGCTGCTCGGCCTAGGCTTGTGCATGTTTGTGTTTCCAACTACCCCTGGAATTTACTGCAGGCACTGGTGAGGGCAGCCATAGAGAGGTGAATGGCCTGTAGGATAAAGGCCAGAGTTGTTGGGAAAACAGCAGCGGAGAGAAACAGAAAAAAAGGGAAACAGAAGTTGTAGAAAAGGAAGAGAAAGATGGAGCAAAAACACCGACAGGACAGACAATGAGTTATTGTAATAGAGTCAGCAAATAAGTGTGGACTGGAAATAGAGATGGTTAAACAAAAGCAATGTGTGTGCATAGGGTGTGTGTGTGTGTGTGTGTGTGTGTGTGTGTGTGTCTGTGTCTGTGTCTGTGTGTGTGTGTGTGTGTGTGTGTGTGTGTGTGTGTGTGTGTGTGTGTGTATGTGTGTGTCTGTGTGTGTGTGTGTCTGTGTGTGTGTGTGTGTGTGTGTGTGTGTGTGTGTGTGTGTGTGTGTGTGTGCAGGGAAAAAGACAGTGGTCTTACTCAGCCCTGAGCCAGCAGCATTGAGATTATCTGGCCAAGTTTCCACTCGCAAACAATAATTCACCTCAAGTGCCCATTGAGGTTAGACTTTGTCAGGACAGCAACCCACCCAGCCCAATATAAGGGTGTGTGAGTGGAAGACTGTATGCTTATAGTATGCCTTCACCATATAAACTTGTGTTTGTGAAGTCACAGTGGAGCCGTAGAAGGGTGTTAGCAGGGTTGAGGGGGAAGTGCCACTGCCTTCTAGGACATGTTTTCCATGGCCTGTTTTCCGTCGATATCTTCTATATTTACATTTAGCCTGGCTAGCGGTGGAGCTGGAAAGTGTATTTCATTCAGGCCAGTGAACATTTATGTCATAAAATGTAGGGCATATAAATAGTCTTGATTCAATTATGGCCAAGGCACAGAAACCACCTGAGATTTCACATTTAGAACTCATGGAAAACGCTGTCATTAGAGGCCAACGGAAATTAACGTGGAAAATGAAATATACCAGACAAAAATATCAAACGCTGGCTTTGTGTCCGTTTCAGGCTCGAAAAACCTGCTGGCTAGACCTAATGTACACTTGATGAGAAAACGTAACAGTGTAAGGTGTTTAGACGTGATTAACTGATAGAAGGGGCCATTTATAAAAGAGAAGAATCGTGTGTGCTTGAGCGCAGCAAGACAGAGGGGACTAGTTAGCTCTCTGCCAGAGGTGACTTCGGACAGGCAGTAATTAAGAATCGTTTTCACCGTTAAGTTGTTCGGTTAGGCGTAGAGCCCATCAGCCCTATAAATGTGCTGCTCTCTCCCCCCCAAAGTGTGAGCAGTGCCACCGGGGACCAGGCAAAACAATTAATGGCAACTTAATTACAGTACCACATCAGATTTTTGCTTAACCCACAGCATGTGCAGAGAGCCAGAGAAGGGGCACATTAATAGTGCTTTCTTCCACAAGCCGGTGCAGAGCTTTTGCAGTGTCCAAAGCAGAGTGGCATGGACTGGGCACAGATGGGGCAGAGAGGAGTAGATCCAATGGGAACTCAGTGCCCTTTACACCCCATTTCTTCCCTTTCGCATGGGGGCTTTTCCCCTGGGAGGGAAAGAAGGCCGGGCGAGGAAGAGTGGAAGGGAGGGAGGGTTACAGACGAAAGCCTAACGATTCTTGGTGCAATTGAACCCTCGAGCACATGTGAGAACACACTCACAATGTACACACAAACATACACCTTGCCCTGCAGTAGGTAATGGCCTTGACCTTCCTACCATAGGGAGGAAAACAGCATATGTGTGACAGAGAGGTGAATGCTTTCAAAGAGAGGCAGAATGGGATGTGAATAGAATAAGACAAACATCAGGTATTGTATTGGCACTCATATAGAAGAACAAAAAAATCCAACAATACTCAGCATAACACAAGCAGTGTGAAACAAGCATTTTTAAAGCTTTGAACAAAACATGTAAATGAACTGATGCACTCACAAGACAGGCAAAAAATAAATAAATAGGGAGGATCTTTAATATGTGGGCAACACCAAGCACGGCCCATAAAAAACAGTCATACTTATAGGATTAAAGGATTTCAAGAACTTCAACTGTCTTTTTCTTTTTACTGCGCAAAACCAATATGGCATGTTGCTCCAGAAGAGCTGTAAATGTGGGTAAAATCATAGCCCTGCTTAGTTACATGGCATGTCCCCATCATCATTACCACTGGCACACCCCCTTACCCCGATTTAGAGTAAGAGAGAGAGAGAGGGAGGCAGATCCAGTATGATCCTACCATAGCAGATGGATATGTCAGATATGCCTGCTTGGGCTTATGGAGATGCTTAGTGGTAAATGTAATGACCTGTATCTGTGTGTGTGTGTGTGTGTGTGTGTGTGTGTGTGTGTGTGTGTGTGTGTGTGTGTGTGTGTGTGTGTGTGTGTGTGTGTGTGTGTGTGTGACTGTCCCACTGTTCCAATTACGTTGGGCCTGTCTGGGGAAAACTTTGCTTTGCGACATCGCTGCGACAGAAATGCTGCACAGAGCCAGTTATAACTTAGATACTCCGTTCCTGATTGAGAGACCACAGAAAGGGAACGCTTGTTAGACAGAAAGAATGAAACAACTCTGTTTACTTTGCGGGTTAAATTGACAAATTACCAACTACTATGGTTGTCAAGATGACAGAGAACAGTTTAAAGCAATTTCTCCACCCTAACAAAAATGTTCAAGGTTACAACCAACTGTGTCCATCTCTTGGAGCATCATCAGCTGCATGACTAATAGCACATAATTTGTGGTTTGGGCGAGGATTACTCTTCTTTAAAAGGCCCACTCAAGGGGAGCAGAACAATCTCAGTTCCCTTTTAGTACGAACACACTGGTGCTGACCTGCTTCACTGCAATTCATGAAGTCAGTTTGGTCTACTTTGGTTGAAAAAGAACACAACGTGCCCTCCAATTAAATTACAGAACAGACTGACAAGGTTCAACAAGGCCATGGTTCAACTCCTCTGAGTCATAACACGTGTGATGCCGAGCAGTCATTTGAAAAAGCACTTGGTCCTTAACCATTTTTCCATCTGCTGTTCGTTAATTACAAACTTTCTAGGATTTATTTAGGCACAGATGACCTTTTCGATAGACTGCTCGGTGAAGGTTTTCCTTTCATCCATCCTGAAATACAGAAAGGTTTACTTGCTAGACTGCACAAATCACTTCACGCACGTTCAGTTTGTTTAATTGTACTAGAATATTTCCTCCTCCCCTCTTGTCCTTCAGCCTTCCCTCTCCTCTAAAGTCACAAACTTCAGCTGCTGTCTTGGGGTATAATGGAAACTTTCCTCTCTGTTAGGGTGTCATGTGAAGGGCAAAGCAGGAGGCTTCCAATGCTGTGTCTGTGGAAATGTGTGATGCATCATGAGCCTGGAGAAAGGACGGCATGTTTGTCAAAGCTCTTTTGTTGGACTTCCTGTTTTGACCTATGGGAGGGCCAGAGAGTGTGTGTGTGTGTGTGTGTGTGTGTGTGTGTGTGTGTGTGTGTGTGTGTGTGTGTGTGTGTGTGTGTGTGTGTGTGTGTGTGTGGATGAATGCTTGTGTGTATTCTGTTTGGGGAGGAGGCATCCGAGTTTGTTCTCGGAAGGCTTTTTCCACCTGTGATGTAAAGACTACGCCTCATTTCACTGATGAGCGACACAATGTAACGAAGTGACAACTCAAAACTGTATCTGTGGATTGGCTCCCAGTCAAGGAGCATTTCAGTTGCTCTCTCCATCCACAAACCTCACCTTGGTATTTGTTAGATGTCGGCTGGTGCAGTCCATCCATGAGACTTGTCTATGCAAAATTCCACTGAGATCTCCAGTATGTGAGAAAGCATAGAAACAGACTGGCCTTTGTTTCTCGTGCTCGGCAGAGTGTCCTGTGAGCTGAACTGAGTAATACTGCTGTGGCAGATGACTGGTCCACTCACACATTTAGTGTCAACGGGAAAAAAATGGGTGAAAATAACATTAATAAAAGGTGTGACATTTTGAAGGGCTGAAGATGATTTTCCATCAACTCTTCCTTCTGATAAACTCTCAGGAATATACTCTTTGTACCAGTCAAAACCATGATGTATGATGTTGTGGATGTAATGTGCTGTACGTTTGGCCTGGTTCTGTCCAAAGTCAACAACCTCAGAAGCAGCACCTCAAAAGTTCACTTATCACCATACAATATCTCATTTGTTTAATCTGTAAAATGATCAAAAGACTATATCTTGAACACTCCAGTATGTTACAAAATCCAGCCAAATACCCCCCATGAAACAGCAAATTGTCCACTTTTTCTATTTTGTGGGTGTAAAACAAACAAGATAGGAGGTGTTACATAGTGAGCTTAAAGATGATGGCAGGCAGATTTTGTCATTTTTGGAAGGACCAGGGTTAGCTTTCTAGGTTTTGAGTCCTTACGTTAACCTGCTATATATTTACTGTACAGACATGAGAGGGGTAATAATAATCCTTATCTGACTTACAAAACATATTTCCCACAATGTTGAACTATTCCTTTAAGTGTCTACATGTCACAAGTAAGCAGAGAAAATAGACTTCCTCTGCTGCCTCACTTGAGTGACATGAAGCCTAGTTGGAGTAGTCTACTCATAGCCTAGTTAATAAGGGCTACCCTACTTCCAGCGCCAACAGCCCAGTTAGAAAGACACTCAGAAGAGTCAGTCCCTCCATGAGAGCAGTGTCCAAATAAGTAATGGCAACTCTGAGCTAACGCTGGAGCTATACCCTCTCCCTAAAATGAAGAGGGAAGAGGTGGCAGAGTTTTCACAGAGAGCCAGAACTGGGATGGGATATATTACATGAATATTTCAGGCATCTATCTGACAAGCTTGTCCTGAGTGACTTACAGGATCTTTCTCAAGGACACCTCGGCAGGACACATGGTTGTTAATGAGCACTGACTGCAGTTGTAGAGATAAAACCTGACAGCGAGAAGTTATGGGATATTACTGCATAATAAGATTTTTGTGGCAGTCTGGCCTCATACATTTCTCTACAAACTAAAAGCCATGCTCAGGCAATTCAATATAGTAAAAAATAATACTTAAACAAGGCCGTGTTTTGTGAATGTGAGACTCAGTGTTGAATATAGTTAAGTCACTTAACATGCCAGTGGTATTTCTCTTTGATGGTACGACTACAATATCAGACGTTTCCCATTTTATGTGAGAATTATTCTGCTGAATGTGTTACAGTATTTTAGCTCTCCTTTAGTAGCGCACGTCTAGCTGTTTCCAAGGTCTGTTTGCCAAACATTAGCCAAGAGTGTTGATATGCTCCAGGCTGGAATGAAACATGGGTTCTTCCCAGTTTTCTTCCCAATGTCAAACAAGTGCCTCCTGACTGTCAAAACCAGGGGAGCAGTGACTAAATACATTCCCCAGAGCAGTAGCATCGAGGAACTCTTTGCTATAAAAGGGAAAAAAGGACAGAGAGGAGACTCTGGTGTGAGGCTGCAAGTCATCATTGATGTTATCATGCAGAACTTAATGTCTGATGTGCTCCAAAGCTGTCACAGAGCCAGTTTTAGTAGATGCTAATTGCTATCATTATGGATAGACTCTTTGGTCAAGGTACAAACTGTGGTGTGCTGATGTGAAATGGAAACGATCAACTGATAGGACCACCAAGACAGAAAATAAATGTGAGGGCTTGTTTTAGGAGTGGTTTTAATCACTGCATACATTCCTGCTTCTGTGTGTCTTATCACCCGCCTGTTGAATTACTGCTCTGCGTCATTTCAAATCCTCCACTTCCTTCCTCGTGTTTTCTGCCTCACTATCTCCGAGACGTCGTCCCCGTTTATGTAGGTCACAGCCCAGAGCGGTGATAAAGAAGCTCCAGGCTGGTGGAGGTTTCTGGCAGCGCGGCGATGGCAGTGGCGTTAGCGGTGGAAGGAGAGAGCATCGGGAGCGTCGGTTCTGGAGCCATGTGGCATTGTACCTGCTCATCTATAATGGATGAGGGCCAGCAATAATGAATGAGGCTGGTGAGTAACCTGAGGATGTGAGGGACATGGAGACTTACTTCGGCCTCAGCCTCCATTTCCTCATCATCCTCCTTCTCCTGTTGTCGGCCAACGAACCATTCTCAGAAAACACGGAACATGATGCTCACCCGGACACGGCCGCATTGAAAACAAACATGGCGGCACTCAGATGAATCCATATTAGCACTACAACAAACAAGGGGGCCGGGGTTACATTTATGAGGGAACACTGCAATTAAGGGGAGGCGCGGAATTAAGTCGAAGTGCCATTGTCTTTATTAATTAATGATCTGATGTTCATGTAATTATTATTTGTGCACTGAAATATAAATTGGGACTTTAAAGTGCTATAATTAAGATTTGACAATGTGAAAGGAGTTGCTTGTTGTGATGAATTTACAGAGGATTATTTATAGTGAGTTTCAGTTCATTGTTTAGCTGTCCGGGCCTGCTACTGATTTTTTTTTTTTTTTATGTTTTCTGGCAAGAAGCTCTGAAAACCCACTGTGCACTACTACTACACAGGACCAAGCAGCAGACACACACAGTTATCGACCAGCAGATGAACTCAGTGGAGCATTTAGCACCGAAAGAGCCAGATACTTGGTAGAGACCAAAAACAGCTAAAAGAGAGTGGAAAAATTCCAGATGGCCAAAAACAAAAGCAAGTGTGTTGTGTTTTTTAAGCTACCCCCGGGGTGGGGGTAGCTCCAAAAAAGAAAACAAATCAGTGGCCAAAATCAGTTATTGCAAATCTCATTGTTCAGCTTCTGATACGCAGTCCATGAGGAAATTAAATAAATGCGGAAAAAAACAAAGTTTGCATAGTTTGTATGAAGTGCATGTTTACAGCATCATAAAAAGTGTATCCAGTATTTTTAGAGCTTTACCCATACTATACTGCTGCTTCATTTCTGACTATTCCATTTTCTTGTGGGTCCCCAGACTAGGAATTGTAGTAGTAAATCTTTAAGTCAGCTTTCAATTTAGCCAATTTACTCTTCATAATTTAGCTTATTTGGATGAATCAGCCTGTGATCCACCAGCTAAGTATTAGCTGTCCATGATGAGATCTTTGAGTCAGCTGGCCCCTACAAAGGGAGCACTGTACCCAAACAGCTGTCACTGCCCACACCAGCCCCACAATTCACTGCAGTCATTCGAAATTCAATACCACAGGGCCCATCCCACCTTACAGTAGCAATCAATGACCGGCACTTTTGACAGGCGACACTGCTGTCTGCTGAGTAGAGGGTGACAGATGGGAAACAGGGATGGCTCTGTGTGTGTGTGTGTGTGTGTGTGTGTGTGTGTGTGTGTGTGTGTGTGTGTGTAGGAGGGACGGTGGGTGGGGGGTACTCGTGAACTAGTGAGGCTCACCCTCAGTCACACTGACAATGGTATGCTTAGTCACACACCTGGTGGACTGTGAGGACGAAAGCGTGTATGTGTGTATCGGAGGGCGTTTCAGAGGCCGATTGACTCATGGCTGCACCGAGGGTGGGCTCCCAGAAAGACAGATTGTACTGCCCTCTGCACTCCCCATCGTTCCTCATCCCCTTCCACAACTCCTGCAATGATGCACTCCATTTATTTAATTAGAGCCCCCGCACTTCTAAGTGGCTGCCGATTGATTTCTGCCGGTGCACAAAACTGGAGGTAATGTCATCGGTGAGTGGGGAAAGAGCGGATGAACCTTTATGTGTGAAAGTAAAAAAGGATTTCCAACATACTTTGTGTGATTATATAGCAAAGCTTCGGGCTGTGGGTGTGTAGGCACCAAATCTGCCATAAAATCGATCATGCACCCGCGGCATAAAACCGTGTGAGCATATGAATCGTGAGTCAGTCGGAGAGAAATAGGTGTTTGGTACAGAGTGAGCGTGACTATCAGGGAAAATGAGAAAGAGATTGGGAGAACAAGCGGATACGTTCGCGGCTCAGTGGATAAAAAAGCAACCGAACAGAGAAAGCTGTGTGGAGGAGGACTGTGATATCTTAGGCTCGTAACTGACAAACAAAAAGATTCACCACATTAATGTTTTGTCCCAACATAAAAAGCAAATGTATGATGTGCCTTATGTGTTATCTTGTATATGAGAATTTAGCAGATTTGTGTACACATCTCTCTGTGCATGTTGTCTGTGTGGACAGAGACATTATGTACTCATCTGCATGTAACCTCGGCCTCAATAAACTCAAGTCAAATACATTGAGCGACATTATTTGCCCAAACTAGACAATAGATTGCTAATAAGTTCATCAGCAAATACACATTTGATATCAGCCATGCAGGCAGCATATGTATTATAAGGTGCACTTGAATAGAGCTACTGTGTATTCTAAATAATGGATGGAAATCTTTACAAAAATGCAGTGACGTTGGTAGAATTGACAACTTAGGTATTAATGTCTGACACAGCCAGAGAAATGTCTGATTCACAACTCCTACAGCTCTACTTTTCTATGTAATTGCAATCAAAACAGAAATAATAACCAGTAACATAGCAGTCCTCAGATTGCAGACTGCGCCTTATAAACCACAGCATGACTATTATTAAGTGTTCCTTGCTTTCTGCCATTCGACCATGTACGAGGGCTGAAAGGCCATATGTGATTCTCTGTGCATATAGGATGCTCTTAAATTCAAGAAAAGGTCAACAAACAGCATAAATATGAAACAGCACTAGCAGCAACACTATACTTAGAATCTGGCAGTATGCAAAGCCTTCGTGTTTTGTGTGTGTACCTTATACATCAACCATTTTGTTTTTCATGGAACAACACAAAAAAAGCTCTGTTCAATTTCTGCTGCGGCACTGATAATGCAAGGCCGTGAAATCACACTTCCATTTAACACCCTCAGATTGCAAAGCCAGTGTCATGTCAGAGAAATGATTTCTGTAAATCCATTTCCCAAGTCTTGAATGACACATTGTGTGGCTGCACCCCAATGGACCTCTTGTAATGCAATTCATTAGTACTTTAACTGACAAGACTCAGAACATAGTACCGTTGCATAGTGCAGGAATGCCGAAACCAAAATACTTGGAGCATCTACGTTTTAATCATTGCTGGCCTTGACTCAGACATCTTTAGTTGACCAGTTTCCATCAGCGAATTACTCTTTTTTAATATTAAAGCGGAGCGGGCACTCTGCACATTGTAGTCAGGGGCGGTTTTGGGCACGGGCGACCCGGGCAGCCGCCCAGGGCGGCACTTGTTCATGACACGTGGGGGGCGGCACGACCACTTAAAAAATATATATATATATATCATCTGGGCCGCGAAGCGGTTTTCCATTATCTATCATATCACTGTGTGGGGAATTGGCATTGGCGCCCCCTGCAGCTGCAGGCGCCCCTGCTTGCTAAGAAGGTTCCGTCTACTAGTGATGTGTCGGTCGCGAACGAAACGGCTCTGAGAGCTCTTTGACGTGAACGACGGGGCCGGCTTTTTTTTCTTTTTTTTTCTCTCTCCCTCTCGCTCTCTCGCTCGCTCTCTCAAGCCGCATTTGATTGGTCAATATGTGTGGCGTCGTCTCTGTGCCTGCGATGAGCAGAGAGGCGGGAGTTACACAGTTCATGTGACGTCACGAGACTGTGCATTGTAGCAGCTTCAGTCCCCTCAGAGAGAATCTTCTCCAAACAGGGCAGATCATTACAGAGAAGAAACAGGATCAGCCCTCAAAGCTGAGGCACTTGGTCTTTCTCAATGTAAATCTTCACTGAAGGACAAAACTCTGGATGCTGATTTTTTTCTTTTTGTTTTACACATTTTAATTTATATTTTGTTGTGTGATTCTGTAAGCTTCTGTATGTTGTTTTACTTTAAATCTGTTAAGTATTAAAAAGCTAAAAGTTTAAAATAGTTAAGTTAGTTAAGTTCATTTGTAAATAGTTAAACGTTTGTTTTTGCACTTTCAAATTTTTTTTATCACTCTGTAGAGTGTATAAATAAAAGTGTATTTATATAATAAACATTTGATATAGTGCATGTTTTTTTTTACATTAGTAATAGTTCACCTCTGGGTCTCCCAAATGGAACGGACAAGGGGGGGAACAGGGGGATCCACTGTAGGCTATAGAGCAATATTCTAATGCAATTAGTGGGCTGTCAGTTATGTTGTAACTTATACTGTGTTGTGCAGAATTGTGTGCATTGATTCTCTTAAGTGTGTTATTCAAATGTTCTATTGAAGGATTTATGCAATTGAGGAATTTAAGTTTATAATAAAAAAAAAAATGTTCCGGCGGGGGGGGGGGGGGGGGGGTCTCGCCCGGGGCGTAATTACATCTAGAACCGCCACTGATTGTAGTCACCAAAGTGGTATTTAAAATGATTGCATGTATTTACATGAGGAGGTGCAACTAACCATTATGTTTTATTATGTATTACTCTATTACATTTTTTCCTGATTGATCAATTCAGTGTATAGTCCAAAATGATGTCTTCAATTTGCTTGCTTTGTCCATCAAACAGCTCAAAACCCAAAGATATGCAATTTACTGGCAGCAAAAATTGCAACAAATCCTTACATTTGAGGGTCTGAAAACAGAAAAACAGTTTTACTTGAAAAATAAAATGTTTGCATATATGTGTGAGTGTGCGTTGACAGCAGAGCATCTGATTTGCTACATACTACTACTACTACTACTACTGCTACTACTACTACTACTACTACTACTGCTCGTGTTTCCTTTGTCAGACCCTCTACAGTAAAGTCAGAATCTGTAATTTGTGTGCAATATGAGAACCATCAACGTGTTTGAAAATATCCATTAGCTGTTCTAAATGAACCTATCAAAGACACACTATTCCATCGCTGGTAACGTCTTTATTTGGCCCTGAAGAGATGAAATATTTTGTTTAGAGAGATATTTGACATCTTCAGTCTGATTAAACAGGAAGATGAAAAATCTCCCATCAATCGGATTGGACGTGACACTGGCAAGGTCCCTCTGATTGGATGTTTAACTACTGACAGTGATTGATGAGTCATCACAGGCAGAATAACCCACTGGCGGCGGCAGAGTCACCCTTGGGTCGATTCCTCTTCAGATGAAACGCCAGCTGACTTGTGGGTAGACGTGAATGGGGCATCAGAGCTGGGAACATTTGAGTTTAAATCTAAATCTTTATTTAAACATATGTATGGTAAATGTCAGCTGTTCTCATGTCGGAAATGAGCATACTTATGCAGCCCCTGCAGAGATCCACTCAGTTGAACATGCACACTGAAATACACAGACACACTTACCCCGACAGGTCATTTCATTTCAGTCGTAAGAGACAGCTTTACATCCCGGAGCTTAACTGCTCCCTGCACAGCCATCTCAATACAGAAGCCACCTCGCCCAACACACACAGATTTGATGAAAAAGCAATGGAGTATAATATAAATACTACAGTATATGAGTAGGAGTTGAGTGCATCTATTTCAGCCAACATTTTGCACTGCTGGAGCAAATCGGTGATATTTGATGATTATAAAAAGCTTTCAGTGTTTGTCTGGTGACATTCTGGAATAATTATGATTAGCAGAACAACAATTCATTCATTATTCTGTGTGAAATATTTGATTTTATCCTTGCAATCTTTCACGTTCATCGACACAGACTGAAAGTTTCGGGAAAATGAGCGAAACAGATTGCCTGTGAATTCTTGCTCACAAGTTTCAAAAAGACCAAAAGCCACGACAGCATTTTTGTGTCGAACACAGTCGCACCCCAACGCGTGAAACACTGCAGCTTCTGATCTGGTCACATAAGACACATCATGAGAAACTATTTTATTGTTATAAATCCCCCTGGTTAATTTTCAATATCTAATGTCCTGATATGCTGTGGCTGCATCTGGTAATCCACAGTGATGTGATTGGTGACTATCTCAATATAGTGACCTATTTTCTAGTAAGTTAACACGGCCGGCATGCCGACACGGCTTAAGTGATCATCCAAACTCGTAACTAGACGAGTCTCTTGTGTTGCAATAATGTAATATGTGCTGCAGAGCAAATGTGTGCATGATCGCTACTCCTGAATATGTGTGTGTGCATTTGTCTTCCAATGTGGTGACGTGTAAGGCAAAACACAGCTTATGGCTTCAAGGAGGAGAGAGTAGCTTGTCCTTTTATTGTATGCAGCGTCGCGATGGCAACACAACAGGAAGCTGTGCGCCTGTAGAGAGGATGTGACCCCTGTGATATAATCAAAGGTAGCGTCACTCACGCCCAACTCTCACAGTCTAGCTGACACACACACACACACACACACACACACACACACACACACACACACACACACACACACACACAGTAGTAATCTCCATATTCACATGTTTATGTCTAAATGTTTTTTTTTTTTTGACAGATGCAGAGCAACCCTGGAAAGCAACAGGAGCGCTGCTGTGTCCTCACTGGGACACGGATGTAACAGGATAGGGGGGGGGGGGATGTTGTGCCTACCCTTGAGCACAAAACACTTTATAAATAACTAAGAGACACATGCCCATGGCTCATTAACATTATCATTCCTACACACAAGTATGTACACACATGCTGGTAAGCACACACACACACACACACACACACATGCATACACACACGCACACACACACACATGCACACACGCGCACAGAGGACATTCAAGATATGAATAACTGTCAACATGTGTAATAAGAAGGAGCAGCTACAGAAAGAGAAACTGAGTATATCTCTACACTGTTTGTGGCCACACGTTCCGCACTAACACCAATTAACAGATTATTATAGAAAGCCATAATGTTGAAAATTATAAACATTGGATCAGAGCACACAAATTGGTTGATCTTCAATATTAAGACACTTGGATCGAGCCAAAAAAACAGATCAGGACTTTGCTACTTTACTTGCGGTAGACACAAGTGCCAAATGGAGATCACATTTATTGGTTGATGTTATCATGAAAGGAAGGCAAAGTAAAAATAAATTCCTGTCTGTTCTCATATAAGATTACCATATCCGTGCTAGCGGCTCTGTGAGGCAAACGCTCAGCATGTTAACATGTCCACAGTGACCATGTTAATGCCAAAATTGCCATCCATAAAAGCGAAGCTGCTAAAGGGGCTAATTAAAGCATTTATTGTCTCATGACTTTAGCACAGCAGATACTCAATATCAAACTACTTTCTTTATTGATAGTCGTTATGTGTGTCCTCACACATAATGACACCATTCCTGCGAGAAAAAACAACAACCTGCACACGGTTTAGATGCCATTTTCTGAACCATAACTATTCACCTAGCTGCAGTGTAAAAGGGATGGACACTTTGTACAATAATGAGGAGAATGACACTAATAAGGGGGGAGGGAGAGAAAGAGGAAAAAAGAGAAAATGAGTGGTGAGTGAGAGCGAGAGAGAGAAGTGTCTTGGTTAGTGTAACTCAGACACTGTGACTGAAGACATGTTGATCAGGAGAAAAAGGGTTGAAGGAACGTGAAATTGCAGGGATGAGGGCTCGAGTCGGTGGGGATCGGTTAGGCGGCACTATAATGTCAAATAAATGCCCCTGTGAGCAGCAACATAAACACAGGTTTCGGTTTATATTCTGAATTGAGTGAATCGAATGTGAATTGACCCCGATGGTGAGTTGAAAACTGGCGAGGAGATGGTGCAGCTGGGGGATGGGTGGTGGGTGAAGGAGAGGCCAATGGGCACACAGTGCGGAGGTGGAGGTGTATCATGGGTAATAATGCGGAAGACATGTTCTTCCACTTCAACCGTCTTCATTTCTCAGGTTGACAGACTGACAAAAAGACGTCTAAAGATGCGAAATAAAACAATCTTTTTTTTCTACCTGAGTTGTGATATGAATGTGTATAATAATGCCTGTCGGAGTGTGTGTGTATTTTGCTCATCGACTGAACGCATTTTTGAGACGTTTCCTTACAGCAGGAAGCGGAGATACTACAGATATAATACAGACCTCAAAAGACAACGCATGTTGTCAATCAAGAGTGCAGTAGATGCAAAAATGACAACTCCATCTCCAGATCTGATTTTTTCTTCTTCTTTTTGAACTGATAAACCATTTGGTCTGTTAAAAAAAGAAAATAGTGAGACCCCAAGCTGACATATTGCTCGATTCGTCCGACCAATAGTCCAAAACCAGTAAAAAATTGTAGTTCATGTGAGTGTGAGTTTAAATAAGGACGTTTCAGGGGAACTAACAGAAGAAGCACTTTATATATTCCTTTATAGATTTGCGAGGTCCATCTCCATCCTGTCAGTTACAGCATCCTGCTGATCCTGCAGCAAGAATTCAAGATGCAGCCCACTGTCACACACTCTTTATGGGAAGATTCACATTTTCTGACCGAAACCTTTTTCCCGTCCATAGAAAATGCCGATTACGAGACAGCATGACTATATGTGTTTAGGTGTGTGTACAGTAGGGGTCTGTCCTGAACTGACCCTGGTCCTGTGATAACATCATTACCCTGCAGAGCTACTACCTGCAACGGCCAGCCTGCCGTTTCCAAGGCAATGAACAGGGCCACTCACTTTCCACCTCAAATGCATTACAAGATGTGTGTCTGTGTGTGTGTGTGTGTGTGTGTGTGTGTGTGTGTGTGTGTGTGTCTTGGTCGTTGACCATTTACATACATTACATGTGAGTGGTAATATCTGTCTGTGGTTTGTATTGGAGTGTGCCTTGCACGTATGAGCACATGTCTGCAGCGGGTGGGTTGCTTAGGTTAAACAAACCCACATGGTCAACAAGTCAGGGTTAATAGATATTTGCGTGTGTGCATGACCATCTAATGTAGGGCTAAAAAGAAATCACTAACAACAGAAGACAATAGATTCACAGTGCCTCAGGGCAGGAGAGAAAAAAAGCACACACACACACACAAAAATATAATCATATTGTGGCTTCTGAAATAGAATACACATTAAAGATAATATGGACTACATGTTTTTGTTACTTCCCACTTCCTCCCTGTGTGCATGCTGTCAGCTGCTGATGCAGGAATTCAGAGGACCTTTTACAAGCCGCTGTGCTGACATCGGGCATTTTCGACACTTTTAACCAGGTCTCACATTAGTGAGAACCATAAGTACGAGAGAGAGAGAGAGAGAGAGTGAGAGAGAGAGAGAGTGAGAGAGTGAGAGTCGGGCTAGTAGTTCCTGTATGCTCTCCAGGTAATAAGAACCAGGCCAACTCAACTCGGATAATGACTGCCGATATATTGTGTTCCGGTTATACACTTGCCTTAGAATCTTTATGATGGATTTAATTGGCTAAAACAAGCAGGGAAATGTGTGCTTATATGTGTGTGTGTGTGTGTGTGTGTGTGTGTGTGTGTGTGTGTGTGTGTGTGTGTGTGTGGTTATATGTGTGTGTGTGGTTATATGTGTGTGTGGGTGTGCATGCAGGCCTCTTTTAAAGCTGTTCTGGTGATTATTGATCTGTAATTAACGGACGCTAAATTGCTAGAAATGGCCTGTGGAGCTCTACGAGACACTTACGTGTCGTTGGGGGAAAAAGTAAATGCAATACAAATTAAATGCTTGCAAATGTAGGCTATTAAACATCTAATAAACAAGAAAGTCAATCCACTTAAATAGAAGTTAATACTTTAGTGATTGCCCAATCACAGAAATGAGATTATGCAAATATAAAAATGAATTAAAGATAGACAGAAGAGTAACAAGGCTGTGTGTGTGTGCGAGGGATGAATAAAAAAAATAGTACTACAGTGTAGTGTTTATGTGTATTAATGCTGCAATTATCAGTCAACAGAAAATAAACACATGAAATAATCATTGAGAGCTTTGGCATGGTCCACATTTTCAAACGTGAAACCATTTTCTAACTTTTGTCACACATTCCTTTAAAAAAAATAAAAAAAATAATCGTCAAATACAGTACGCCTCTACAGAACAATAAGACAGTGGAGGAAGGCAGGAGAACGCAGGAAGAAATAGAAATAACAAGACAAGACAGACAAGAGCAAACAGGACTTGCAAGGTCCTCAACACAAAAAAATACAAAAAGTAAACAGAGCAGCTGCAGAGCACCAGGACACACATCTATAAGACAGGTGCAGGCCTACTGTATGTTGGTTATGCTGGCTCAAGGGAGCCATGGGACAGGTGCCTGAGCCACAGTTGGCTCCATATGGGCATATTATATTACATTAAAAACATCCCACATTTTACAATATTTCTCAAAAAAGGGTTGACATTGAATAGTCACAGTCAATACAAGAAAAACACCAAGACGTGAATGTGTGTTGCATTTAAAAAGGTATTTTTTTAGACAGAAAAACCCCCCATTGTGATTGAGTTTCAATACAAACAATATAAATGGGTTTAAATTGATCAATGGATGTCTGTGTCATCGCATGTGAAGTACATATTCATCTGTATATCAGCTCCTCTCACTAAATGCTGTAAATGAGAAAGTGATGACTGTCAGCAAACGAGTAGACAGCAGTTAGGAAAAAGAGCCGGGCAACCAGCCAGGCATGCTGGGATTGATGAGTCCTTGGGCAAATAGATGTCCTCACAGAGCCACTGTGTCAAAGAATATACTGCTTAGTGAGGAAAAATGTGAGAAAGAAAGTGAGAAAAGGAGTCAGGAAGTGAGAAAAAATACACATGGGAGTGTGCGATGACAATGTGTTTCACATTGCAAAGTTTAAGTTTACTTCCGTTGAATGACAGGAGGAATCAGGCCTTCGGGTTGTCTTTGTTCATCCCATTTTGTATAAAATAAATGTTTTATAATTATTTTAAATAGTTTTGGGATATACTGCAGTAGCAGCTGATTAGCTAGAGTTTCATTTTCTCCTTTAGATAGACATCATAGCACATCATCTGTCTATAATCTTCTGTAATATAATAAACTTAATACAAGATTTTGTGCATGTGGTTTTTGCTGTTTGCTGTGTGGAGAACTTTGCACATATTTAATTTGCAAACAAGGTTCATATAGGAAGGGAAAAGTGGATAAGGAACAACTGCAGAATATTTTAGATCAAATTTGGGTGGCAGATCTGTGAAGATACAGCCCATGGCAATGTCCTGTGGGCCTCCCACACAGCCAGAAGCCAACTAGCTGTGTAGGAGTGAGACAGACTGATTGAAATTTGTCTCAAAGAGCCGCTCTGCCCTCGCTGACATGCAGAGTGTAGACTTCATCACATTACTTTACGAGCTAAAAAGCACAGGCTGCGTTCACTTTGATTAGACCGTTAAGTACTGTTATTTTACTGACTGGTGGATGTTTCGGCCTTGATCAGCGGGAGTGAATGTTCATGTGGTAGTAACGAAAGTGAGAGACATGCAGAGGAACATACAAAAAGAGAAGAGTGAGGATACCAATAATGGTAAGAACAGGTAAAAGCTGTGTTTTTTTAAAGACTTTAGCAAGATGTCATTTCAGAAGGGGAATTTCTCAACCAGGACTGATTTTGCAGCCTGTGCTGTATTTTAAGCTACAAAAAAAGAATAATACTCTGCTGCTTTTGGCTGCCAGTTTGACAAACCAGTGATTCACCCATACTCAAGGGGAGGATGTGGCAACCATAATATGACAGGAAATAGTTTCACATAGATTAACAATTTTTGCAATGGCAGATATTCTGTTGTTGAAGCCATACAGTTCTCCAGAATAACACAGAAAACTTTCTTTTTATGACCACAAACGCCTGGAATAAACTACCTCATTGGACTTTTCAGTCCCAAAACAATTAGAGAGTGTGAAATAGAAGTTCCTGTGACCATGAGAACCTCATTACCTGTGTTTGTTATCACCCAAAGGTAGTTTACCTGATCTCACAGTGACTGGATAAAAAGCAGACCTTCTTTGCCGCGTTCACTCTGTTCTTCCATCTTGCCAGCTGGGAATAATCTAATTTCATTTTTACAGTTTATTTATTTTCCCTCAAATACTGGACATTAACACCTTATATTGGGTTAAGGGAGTTCATAGAGGGCTCCTAATAAAAGCATGGTTTAGATTAGAGCGCTGGGTGTGAATGTGAGGGACAGGGGGAGACGGTGCAAACGGGGCTGGCACAGCGGATTCTATCACAGGACCTACTTCCTCTCCACAGGCTTTCTGCTTCCTGTTGTGTTGCCATGGTGCTGCATACAAAAGAGGACAAGCTACTCTTCTCCAGGGAGCCATACATAATTGATTGGCAAGTGGCTTAATCAGCCCTGAGGCTGCCTGGCAATACCACAGCTAATTCCACAGCTGGCTATAAATAACTCATTACGCTAATTATGGTATGTGAGCACACAGCTAGCCTGCGAGCGCAAACACAGTCAAGCATGACTACTGTGGGTTCAAACACTGCGTCCGTATGGCAATGTTCAAGTTATGAAACTCCAGCAGCGTGCAGAAGCACTGGCGCTAATGCCTCTGCTAAGATGGAGTGAGAGTAGCCTCCAAACTTTTTGAGACTAAATGTCGGCCTACCTCGCACGAAGGAATCCTGGCAGATTATGTTTACTAAAGATAAACTGCTCGCATCCCCTTAAACTTGACAGGGACAGTGAATGTGATTCTCCATGACACCGACCTATCAGAACTCTCTAACCGTGACAGGCATCTCCTGCTGCGACTTTGACACATCTCAATACCACTCTCATTTTGATGGAGCCTGTCTTCCAGACAGCCAGCAGGGACAAGAGGATTCAGATGATGGTAAAGTAGAAGGAGAAGCACTTAAGAGACCTGGGAGAGGTCTTTCTCCTCTGGGCAAAGCAATAATGACCTTACTGTCTATGTCTATGTCAATAGCACTCCTGTGTGCATCTATTTCAATCACAGCCATACTTCCTGCTAATGACAGGAAGTGCTGATAATGCACAGGAAAGAGTCACACACCATACTGGGAAGGCTGCATTTCTGGAAAACACTCCCAACTTTAGATGTGTATTGCCTGCCGAAGACTCAAGGAGAAATGCAACACAAAACACAATTACGCAACAACGCAACTACGTTTGACGAATGGTAAGCGATTGAATCAAAGGCAGCACACACAAACAAACACACATAACCTTTTAGTACAGTTAGTCCTTGGGGGCAAAGTGGTCCTTCTTGGAGAGACATTGAGTATTTGAGGACCCTCTATTATAATCCACTGTCACTAATGCAGTCTTCTTCCACAGCATCACATTGGCCTACTCTCCACTATTCATCCCTCTCTTATCCCGTTCACAAATGACCACACAAAGTTTCCAAAAGACAATCGAAGACAATCTAAGGGGTCCAGGAACACTGTGTACTGTGCTGTTTAATGGTCTCATGGGGCAGGTTGGGGCTTTGCATTTGGTCATGAAACACCAAAGGATTCACTGAGATTACGTCAGAGTGGAGACCCAGCTATTGATTGACCGAACCATCTAATTGTTATATAGTAAGTGCACTATATGCGGCTTTAGGCTAATGTCAGCTGGTCTTTCTGTTGATCGGCCGGTCAGTCCACCACTTTAGTCCAGACGGAAATACCTCGGCAACTGTGTGACTGTGGCAATTGTGAGACTTTTCCTCAAGTGCCATAATCGGGCAAAAGTTTACTTATTCAGTCAAATAACTTGGCATCGGCTTGATCAATGGACACTACATTTCACACCTATTCAGGGTTCCATAACAATGAATCCTAGTCACTTGTCCCATCAGCAGGTTCAGAGATATGTGATTTAGAGCTAAATGTCTTGATAACTATTGAATGGATTTACATGATATCTGCTAAACACATTTTCTGGCTTTGTTCCACCATCATCAAGGGAAAATAGTAGGCCAAACACATTGGTGCAGGACCAAATACCAGCATAACTACTGGCATTCCCACCAGCCTCATCTGTACTTGATAGCATGATACAATGCTTAATCAAGATGGTGATGGTGGCAAACATTACCTGCTGGCAAACCTTAGCCTACCTGCTTATGGTCAAGCTCGGCATTTTAACATTTTCATTGTGAACAATCATAGCATTTCTCTACGAACTGTAATCGTTTTCTGTTTCACTTTACTATGGATTTAATACTTGGTGAGCATTTTTGCTGATTCTGCAGTTGCACCAATGCCCAAATGTGGCAGTTACTAGTTAAATGTACTTTGTAAGAAAAAAACTGCTTTCCTAAAGTAGCCCTGCAAAATTAGTCGCTATAGCACAATATGAAAGCACAGCAGTGTGCCAGTCAGGTGTGAAGTGAAGACGGCACAGCGCCCCTTTATCTCCAACACCAACCTACTCAGCTGGCCTCTCCCAGCAGTGTGCCCACACATGGGGAGGAGGTGGCAGCGGAAAACAGGCAGGCTGCAATGCCAGAGTAGCGGTGACACGAGGCCGGCACCATGCCAACCACTCAGTGCCCACTTAGGTGCTCTGAAGTGTGGTGACTGTTATAACGGGTGGTCAGTAATTAACATTCAGATAAAAAAAAAAAGAAGCAATGTGGTGATAGATCAAGCTTGCATGAACATTTTATTAGGTGTTGGCTCGAACAGTTCCATTACAGTATGCACATTCGATAATAATTCAACATTCTGGAGTAGCAGTTTTAGTCCAGACAGAAATCAGCCCTGCATTTAAACAAGGCAAGGGGCTACAAGGATTGGGGTGTGCGGCTTCAGGTATTGGTGAGACATGGAATACTACCCAGGAAGTCAAGTTTGACCAACTGATCCATGAATTTGAAGGCTCATCAGATACTAAAACACTGCACAACAGTTTCCAAAACTCTGACACCGGAGTTTACAACTCCATAATTGTATCTTTTGTTGCCTGTATTGCGAGGTAACCGCAAATAGCGGTTTGCATGAATGCAATTAGCCAACGCAGAGCCTTGCCGGATGACGTTGTGGCAGATTCAAGTTTTGCCCCCCGGGCAACCCTTCGTCGTCATCCCCACTGCACCGCCTGACTGGCCTCGTTCAAATGAATGCCCGTACCAGTGCAAAGCCTGGTTGTCGCCAAAATCAAATCTGTACATTGACCATTCTTAGCATTATTCACCCTCATCTGGTTTGCTTTAGCTCTACAATACCAGACTTGGTCATTAGTCTTAAACTTAGTCTTTGTTAAAAAAGTGTTAGTGTTAGTTATTTTTGGGACCACAACAGTGTGTACCAAATGTCGTTGCAATCTGTTGTAGAGATATTCAAGGGTATACATTTGACACAAACATTGGGCACTAAATTGGATTGTCAAACTGACTGAACCTTCGTCATCCTCAGAGCCATTAGACTGGTGTGGCTTAGAAACTAAACTGTAAATAATCTTTCCCAACAGAATGTACGTATCATTTCATGCCAAAGAAAAGAAAATGAGCGGGAGACTGTTGGTGGCTTCAACATTCTCTGAGACATCCATCAGAAGGCCAGCTTTCAAATGATCGAGCTCCTCTCCCACCTTTTTGTCAGCTCTTATAAATGATCCTCAGGTGTATTGGGATGGGATGAATAAATCAGGTTGACACATAATGCAACAGAGGATTTATACATGTGATCTATTAATAGACACGTGCTGAGTGTGTGGTGCATACAAATAATTATGCAACCATGCTCAACGACCCCGAGGGTGAAAATGCCCTTGCGCAAGTTGTGAATAAACATTCATTTTCATAGCCTCAACTTGCGGAATTGGTTAACCACTGGGGATTCATTTATGTACATGACTGCATCTCAACACTCACAGAAGCTTGGATGCCTTATCCTCTCTACACCATAAAAGTAATTTTGTTAAGAGTTAAAAGGAATTATGAAAGCCATTTGATGTTTATCAAAAAGAGTGCATTGGGGCTTGGGGTTAAGGGAGCTGTAGGCTGAAGGTCAAACATAACTAGCAAAGAAGGGAGGGTGACATGGTTAGAGTTATTTCCAAATATGGTCGTGGAGCTAGGAATAGGTATTTTCCTCTGCTCTTTGCAGAGATTGTGCCATCGGTTGTTTGGGTGGAGGTGCATTAGAAACGCAGTGTATTTCCAGTTCAAGAGAGTTATTTTTGCCCTGAACAAATTGCTGCCAGAGAGTGGGGTCCAAATCGCCCATCATGCACTGTGGCTCCCAACATGAGGCTGACCACGTCTCCATCTGGCATTACTGCTTCCTTCCCAGGGTGCACGTCAGCACAGAAGAAGAGGAAGGGAAGTGGAGATGATGGGTGGAGGCAATATTTACTGCTATTTGATCGTGGAGAGGACATCGAAACAGGGGCTAGAAACTGCAAACAGCGTACACACACGTGAGCTAACCCGCCTGACCTTTCTCCCTAGTGACAGTTGTGTTCCTTCAGGACTCATGACAGGCTATGTGTGCATGTGTGTGTGTGTGTTTGTGTGACGTAACATAAGCCCTCGATTTTGCCCAGATTCTGCACAGCTGGGCTTCTCAGTATTCCAGATTACAATACGTCACTGCTTCGCTCTCAGCCCTCCCTTCTGCCCTGCACATGCTCTAGTACACTCAGTACAACCCATGCACAAACCAACTCCAGTGATGTCATCACATTTGCTTCTGTCTTTCCCTTCCGCTCCAGCTGCCTCCGATATCTTTTTTTCTCTATCATGCTCTATCATGCATATCAATTTGTAATACTTGCTCCTGTCAGTTAAGCTCAGCATATTTATCTCCCCTTAACTCTTCTTATTTCATCGCTGAATTCTTTTCTTATATATATATAAATGACTGTCTCTCTTTCTTTCTCTCTCTTTCTGTCAAACCCACACGGCTTACACCAAGGTTTGCCTAACCACTGGCCAGATGTCAAGACTTTGTGTGTGTAATTTGTACCAAAGCACATCCTGGGAAGGAAAAAAATACTTAAAATTACAAATTTTCCAAAATAAAACAATGACAAACATAGTTTTTTTCCCATCAACA